>CM052210.1:13742361-13989733 GCA_028454225.1 Lasioglossum leucozonium | reverse complement strand
TCTCTCTCTCTCTCTCTCTCTCTCTCTCTCTCTCTCTCTCCATCTCTTTGTGTGTGTGTTTGTGCGAGCGCGTTAACCCTTTCCTCGTCGATCCAGAGACAATTTTGACCCGCTTCCCTCGCATACATTCGGCTAATGGCTCTTTGAACGCACCGCTGTCATTAAAAATGTAACGCGGTATTTTGTGTGTAATAAAGAATTAACCGGAAACTTTTAACTGGGCATTTCACTAATGAAAATGCAGATTAGGGTAGGGCAGAGTTTTAGCCATCAATGGTTTTAATATCGTCGTTCTTCGTAAGAAAATTTTCAATGTTTCGGCTGTGGGCGAAATTAACGTCAGAGCTCAGGGGAATCTTTCAGTGGTGGATATTCGAGATAATAGAACGCAATACAAAGACGTATTTTGTAGATTTGTACACGTACCAATGAGAAACGTGTTCAGTTTTTCTCAAGCGAAGATATTGCCGGAGAAATTCCAGGTTGTATCACTCGAGGAGTTGTCTGGTGTTACGGCAAACAGGTGAACTCTCGAAATTTTCTGAACGAAAAATACTGATGATCATTAACACATGATCGATACCACATTACGTCAGGTGGTATCAAATTCATCAAATTTCACGAAAATCCCGTGTGCACATATTTGTGCGTTTGTTGAATATAACATATCGGTTATTATTCTCAATTTCACCCGGCACCAGAGGAAGTGTTCTTAGAAACAATGGCTGGAGGGAATGCGTTAATGTACGTTTTTCAAGGATGTGCCAAATTTTTTTCCAGGTAAAAATGTTTACTGCCGAAAATCCAGGAATTGATTCCACCCTTCTGGCTCCAGGGAATTCTTACTGGCTCCCCGGCCGGAGGAGTTTCGAGGCCGCCGATGGAAAATCTCTCAACAAGTCTGGCCCGTGTAACGAGCCCGCAACAGGGCCGGTTAGCCGATCATGTTCACCGGCCGAGGGGAGTGGGGGGGAGGAGGAGGAGCAGTAGGGGGGACGAAGTATAAGGTGTCCCAGCAGCATCGTGCGCCAGAAAAACGGTTCCTCGGTGATCGAGGAGTTTGGTGGACTGCCAGGAGGCCGGGTCCCCGGCCATCCGGCGGCTTTTCTTTCTCCGTAGCTTTCACCGGTTTTCCATTAAAGCTCGTAACGGTCTCGAATCGTTCCGGGATCGGGCTTTTGTTCCGAAGATTAATTAACGGGCCGGTGCCAAGAGCCGGTGTCGTCGATGTAAAACGCCACCGCGAAAAAGTCAACCGTCGGGGCGGTGGGAGGATCGGGGGACGGGGGACAGGAATTGGAGCGTGATCCTCGACTGGCGAGTCGATAGGATCGAGCCTCTTTTTTTTCCACTATTTTGCCCCGGCCCCCCTCCGCCCTCCGAGCCCTGCAACTCGCTCGCGATCCGTGTCCCAACGGTGTCCGAGATTCCCTATCGGAACCCGAAAATCCAATTACTATCGCGGGACGGAAGTGGAATTTCATTTCCGTGGAAATCGCGTATATCTTGTCGGGCGTGGTTGTGTATCGTAAATCGGCCGGCGGCCAGGAATCCGCTGGAAAAACGGCGCGGTCCCGGTGAAAGCGAGCGTAAACGTTCGCCGATCAATCTGCCCGCTGTGCGCGGCGCCCGCGGTATTTTCCGGCGGGCCTCGCGTTACAATCAGATTTCGAAACCGGGAATGAAAATAACGGCAGGTGACCGCCTCGCGCGGCTTCCCCGCGGAGAGCTGCACACGCCCCGCTGTCCGCAATTCCATGCTCCTCCCGCCGACACACATTCGAAACGGTAAACAATAAATTCGTTGAAAAATTCTAACAGTAAGGAGGCAACAGCGGCAACACGGCCAGCAGAGAGTCTATGAACGTGTGAGTTGTTGTACGAACGCGAGGAACCCGTAATACCCTTAAGTACCGTACTTAACGCGCCACCTTACGAGACAGAATAAATTCAGCGGAGCCAGCAAGAATATAGCGGCCAAATAAAAATAATCCCGTATAAAAATCGCATTATTCCCGGAGTCGGGTCCACTGCGCGCCGATTCTGGGTCACAAAACTGTGTCAGAGATCCGCAACAACGATACCGCGATCCTTTAAACCCGTTGGCCATCGACCATCCGCTTTAATTCATCCCTCGCCCCGTGCCCGACGCTGCCGTGCCCGGCCGGTTCGCGAATCAACGCGGATAGCAACGGATCCGGCTAATGTTATTCGGGAAATCGGCACGTCCAGCCGGAATAATTCAAGCCTGACCGATCAATCATATCCTCTCCGGTTCGCGCGTCTGTTTCTCGCGGTTCGGCCCAGGAACCGGAGCGAAAGGAGCAGAGCCGCGACGGCCGATCGATCACAATCGAATCCGCGCGATGTAAAATGCATTGGCCCGATAATTCAATCGCAGACGCCGCGCCGGTTGCATCTGGCGGTGTGTGCTGCTGCCGCAACCTATGAATCGGCCGCAGAGCTATATGAATCGCCCCATCAATCGCCCCAAGATTACTCTTCCCCTCGGCGATCGAAAAGAAATTTCCACGAACAATGCCCGCAGACAATTCCTCGTGACCCCGTTTCCTATTCCACCTCCAGCAACGGCAATCGTTGAATCACCGAAAGCGAAAATACACGGGGTGTCCCGAAAATGTGTATTCGGATTCCTGAGATCGTTGCAAGCAACTTTTTCCTTTGCGGAAATGTCGTCAGACGCTTAGTTCGGGAGTTATCGACGAAAAACACCGGACCAATTGGAGCGCGGATGCGGAGGATGGGCCACGCCTCTGCGACAGGCCCCGCTGAACGCTGCGCTGGCATTGGCCGACCGGGATCGGTCCCCGGTAACTGCGCTACGATTGGCCGGTTCTTATTCGTCGATAACTTCTTAACGAAGCAGCGCAGAAGATTCTCGCAAAGGACAAAGTTACTTCGAATCACCTCGGGAATCGTCTCTTCCGCAGAAGTGCATTTTTCGGACAATGACGTTTCTTCATTCGGGTCGAGGGACCCTGTAGCTTTCGAAGATTCCCTGGGAGAAAGGGGCAAAAGGGCTCAGCAGCAGAGTGAACGGAGGAGGGACCGCGCGCGCAAGGTTAGAAAGTAACGCTCGCGACGGACACAATGGGAAACGGAAGAACAATGAAGCCGAGTTGTAGACTCCGCTGCCGCGTCGCACCAGGCGGAGTAGTATCGGGCACGGTGATTCTATGGAATAAGTTTAACCGTAGACGCTACACGGTAATTGAAGATACGAGGGTGAATACGGAATAAGGAACCCCGCCAGGAACTTCCTGGAATTTCTCCGGGAGCTGGTTGTGGACGAGCATGATTCACTGTGAAACCTTTATGGAGGCGGCTGCGGGATCCATGGTCTCCGTAAATTAATTTTCTACAAATATATTTGCGCGAAACTAGCCCGCCAACTCGGTCGCCGAGACACTCTTGGCAGAAAAGTTTCCCGCCCAGGGAATTTCGGGTCACCAGTCGCGGAAAATTAACGCTGCCACGTGACTCTGACGCTCGGTGACAATCGGCTGTTACTGCAGCGAGGGTAACGCAAATTTTACACGACGTTCATTTTTTTTAAATATTTTCTCTAGAAGACGATCCATGGCTTTTCCGAAATTTTAAGAACGCGTATAATCTAGACCGGGACGAAACGGTGTCGGGTTTACCCGTTCCTCGGAACGCTAACTCGGCGAAAGCGCGAGATTAAGGTCTGAATCTTGGGATCTCGCGGAATTCGTGTTCCGGGGCGGCGAGGATTTCAATTCGATTCCCCGAAAGTCATCGAATCACCGTCGGAATGCCGAGTTTCCAAGACTCGGAGACATCGGCGCGGCGCGGCGCGGTCCAGGACATAAACAGCGAAATCACGCGCGGCACAGCATCCCGCCGCTCTTTTACTGCTGATCCTTGGAGGATAAGTCGTCCTAACGGCGACGTTAACGTCCCGGGACCTGCACTTCGCTCATCAAACAGCATCGCGAACCGGCTACGGTGCATATGTCGCACGTTTTACAGCCCCCCACCTTCTCGTCCTCGCCGACGAATTACACCAGCGGAAAATGCATCGCTCCCCCCAAATCGGAGACGCGCCGCGAGACGCGCAGACTACGGGAAAAACTGACAGACCCTCGAAATTTTCCGGGAATTCTTTCGCAGCGGAAAACCGTAAATGGAAAATGGGGTACGTTCCCGATAATTTCAATTTAATTGATCATATCGTCGAGTCGCACCTAATAGAAAAGGGGAAGAGCGAGGGGTTGTGGCCGACATTCGCGTCACATATTTTCCGAAAAATCAGAGCCCTGTCAAAGCGCGAAGTTCTCGCGGCAAAGCCCGTACAAATACTTTTTCGACCCCTCGTAGGTTCGCCACAAAGGTTCGCCGGTGGCAGGAGAGTATTTTCTCGCGTCCTGGAAGTCTCTTTAATCGCCGTCGCGCTGGTCAAACACGCTTTCGCGCGGTCTTTGACGTCGAGGAACCCGAGCAGACGGAATTAGCTCCGCGGCGCCGGCCCCTCTCGGAATCCTCGTGGAAAGAAAACCGGGTATCCAGAGAGGGTCCTGGATTTTTCCCGGCACGGCAGTCCTGTGCATGTATCCGCGGCACGGATATATGTCGCAAGCGTGTGTGTATACGCGTGTGTCCGTGTGGTTCGACCGGGTGTCGTGCGGGCATTCGAAATCGGAGGGTCAGCAATCGGCGAGTGCGTGCCGCTCGACGCGCAATGAACAAACAGGCTGCGCAAACACGGCCCGGTCGTTCACCACGAACCGGTGTAAACGAAAACCGAGAGCAAACAGAGCGCGTCCCTGCCCTCCCCCCCTCCCACCCCACCGGTGTCCTGCGATCCCGCGCGAGCCTTCTCGTTCGTCGCGTGTTTGCCGACCAGCACGATAAATATATCCGTCGAAGCCTCTCAGGCGACCCACCGGAAGCCGCCTCGGGAATATTAAAAAGCTGCGAGGGGGCGCAGGAGGTCCGGTTCTTCCAAGACCTCAATCCAGAAAATTCTCCCTCTCCCCCTCTAACAGCGCGCCCCTCAATACGACGTAAAACACATGTAGGCAACTGGCAAGTAGCAATAAGCCATCTGCTAATGAAGACCGTGCATGTATTAGAAATAAATCGGATACATAAATAAGTGAAACCATACCCAGATAGCACGAAGATATCTTTAAGACGTTTTCTGTCAGATAAAAAATAAGTAGACGTGCTGACCCAACCGGACTGACGGAAACATAGTTAATACTTTCTGATGTAATGCGCCGAAGTTGATTTTATGTTTTCATGTGGAATGAAATATTCAAGGTTTACCGGTGCCTAATGAACTTATAAAATAAGTGAAACGAAACAATTTCGAGGTTAGCTTGGTTTATCCCGCAGAAAACGTCGGAAAAAACAGTTTTTACCTTCTTTTTGACTACGACGCCGCGGACTTAAAAACCTGAGAAATATTCATAAACGATACTTATTTATGCATTTATGAAGAAACTGGTTAGGTAAAATATGAAAATAGTAAATGATTATAAAAATCTCAGAATGTTGTTAGATTGTTTTCAACGTATCGAAATTATTGAGGGATGAAATTTTCATTGAACACGTTCTGATGCAAAATATTTTTATTTCGCATAAAGATCGGCAGTCTACTCGTAACAAAAAGTTCCCGAGTAAGGCGTCTTAAGACTTAAAGTGGACGTAAAATGGACGTTTTTAAGACATCGTGTGCGTATCGATTTCGAAGAACCTGCAGAAACGATTCGTCATGGTTGGTCCACAGGTCGCAGGCTATTTAGCCGGAGCCTTCACAGTCATCGAAACGGATAGCGGCAACAGACCGCGAGCTATTGATTTCGGATTGCGGCGTCGGCCGGTGGCTTTTGTCGAGAAGATTATAGCACGAGCCAGCTCCCGGAGCCTCCGCTGGAGCAGAGTTTCTCAAAGCTGCTCGCACGTATCCCCGAACCTGTTAATATCCAGGCGGCACCCATAGTACTCGCGCACAGAAGAAGTATCCAGTTTCAATTTCGAGGCATTCGACTCGTTCTCGTTCAATTAGCCGTACCCCCGCAGTTTAGAGCGCGATTATGTTTGTCTTGACGGAAACAACTCCCGGCAGCTTTGTCCTCCTCTCCCCCTCTCCGTCCCTCTCTCGGAGTTAGGTTTGCTCGTGAATGCTGTCCGTCAGAGAGTCACGTATCGAATGTCCCCGTGTTAACGGGGAAGTTTCGCGGCTGCGAACAGGACCTCGGAATCTGACCATTGGTCGGAACAGTCGGCCTTTGACCCACAGCACAAGCCCGTATCTACGTTTCCAGCTCCTTGTAAACCAGCCCCGACAAGCGCGAGAGGGAGAGAGCCCTTGTTCCCTTTACCTTTGATGCTCGCTCGCGTTACGAGAGACACTTTTAGCGAACCTGCACGTCTTTGCTGTCTTTCCTCGCGAGTCCCGTCGTTTCGAGGATGCTCCGTGATAATTTGACACTGGACGCATTCAAAATTCTATTCAAGTATTAAGTGCCCTAATAGTAGTGCTATCTCCCGAGACAGGATTCGGACACCCATCGTTTCCTTAAGGCACACCGTATCGTTCGTCAACAGTTTCACTGCGGCGCTACCGAAGCTCGGCCCTGTTTGTCGGGTTGCAATTCTCCTACGCTTTTCCGCCTATGACCGGTTTTCTATAGTCTGGGCCTAATTCAGGACCATCGACGTACTAAGCGGGACGGTCATCATTGATGAGATGGCCATGCTACCTAATTTTGGATTTTTGAGCTTTTTTACGGCTCGGAGCACACGTCGGACCATCTCATCAGACGTGCAGGGTGTCTCGCCTGCCCGTATTTTGACTCCCCCACCTTCACCATATTTCCATCTCGAATGCGTCAAGTATTGAATTCCCGTCCCCACTCTACTTCCGGATAATCCAAGATATGCCCTGACCGATTACGTAGTCGACCAGTAGGAGTTCAGAAATGTGCTTGCAAGCTTCTCATTGCACTAATTTCAATTTTTGTCAGTTCGATGCTATTTTTGAGGAATAAAAATGATTCGTTATCAACGAAATTTTGTAGTGGAAACAGGTAATTATCTCCAACTCCAAAGATTAAGTAAATAATAATTTATATTGTTTCTAATATTATCCACCAGATCTATATTAATATTGTCCATCCTGCAGGGACCGAATAAAGACTAATTTCTCCGGACACCCTAATCAGCGTAACACGTCCATTTCCATCCTAATCGATGGTGGCCGACTCAAAGAGCCTTGCACACCACCGTACTCCATTTATCGGCTATCAAGTAGGCTAGATCCTTAGGGACGTTATAATTCCGACGTCTTAATGGCGGCCAGCGGATCGTTCGTGACCCATTATTCGGATATTACGTGCCAGCTCGGTCCTATGTACAAGCAGAACCAGCTCGTCTCGATGCATCTGGTTTACGATCGATTTATATTTTCGTCGTTGCTCCGTGCTTTACGACAGCCGAGTAATTTATCGTGCTCGTTACTCGAACACCCTTGGATATCGACACGACCTCGATCCTGTACTCGGTATCACG
The DNA here is from genome assembly GCA_028454225.1 of Lasioglossum leucozonium. Classification (NCBI taxonomy): domain Eukaryota; kingdom Metazoa; phylum Arthropoda; class Insecta; order Hymenoptera; family Halictidae; genus Lasioglossum; species Lasioglossum leucozonium. Next base: position 13,982,173 of record CM052210.1, on the reverse strand, counting down.
GACCCTTCGGGGTGGGATACCTTTAACACACCCTTCTTCGGGCTATCCTGATTCCTTGTTGATGGGGCATCTTTGTTTAGTTATGATGCTGAACGGCGAACTATGATTGGAGGGTCGGGATTCTTCTCGAGGTTGAACGAAGTTTATCGAGACTCTCGGTGAGTTTGTCATGTTTGGGAAAAAATTTAGCGAAGTTTCCGGAATGCTAATTACAGACGGAAGCTCGCAGTTTTGGATAATGTTAATTAGGTCTCTGGGAAAATTCCGGCGCCTGATGAAAAATTTTTAAAATACAGATGGACAGCCTGGAGAACCTGGTTTCTCGAAAATGTGTTTTCCCGTGGGAATTTTCGAATTTTTCTTGTTTGTAGGGAAATTCGGAATCAAGAAGAAAAATTGATAAAAAAATGCTAGAATTTTAGATGTCGCAAATAAAACTGTGGTTCCGACAAAGTATCATCCGCTCAAATGAACTTTGTGAAAGCAATTTATCCGAATAGTTGGACAAATTCGTTGAAATACTGGACAGCACAATAACGATCGTTTAGCAAACAATAAAATCGGATTGAAAAGACTTTACTCCTGTGCGCGAACGGTTCTCCCGACGACTGTGCATTCGTCCGAGATGGTGTGCCAGAGAAAAGCGATACGCAAATATGAAATAGGAGCGTTATTTTACGTGCTGCCGGTTCCAACGAGTTAAGAATAAGATAAAGGTTTATGAAATTCTATTAAAACTGTGTTTTATTGTTTTCCGGAAGCTTTCATAAGAAGCAATGCATAAAGATCAAGAGTTTATTGTTCGCGGCAGGCGTTATACTGCTGCGATAATATCCCAACTCGTATAGATTAAACTTAAAAACCAGAGATAACATGGCTCGGTTTCGTTTTATTACATCTCTCTACTACTTCATCCCTTATTATTTACAATATTTCTCCGACCCTATATTAGGTCACGTAAAAATTCAACAACTTGTATATACATCTTGTACAACGATCTACCGTAATCTAGAACAAACGATCTGCAATTCTTTACAAGTAAAATTTTCAAACGCACAAATAAATTGCTACGATATTTCATTGAAACAATTATCGAAGATTATTGGGTATGATCATCCAAGATTTGTTGAATTCTGAATTAACAAAATGTAGAGAGCTTGTAAATACATAATTATAATTATAAAACACAAAAATCAACACCCTCCTCTTCGAGCAGGATCGACGACAAGGATCAGAAGGTTCCGGAATGCCAAGGAATCACAGAGGAAAAACTGTGGAATCACAGCGTGGCAAAAATCGGAGAGCCATCGAGACCGGCCAGGTTTCGCAGCAAGAAATCTCGATAAGTCGTTCGACCCCGATATCGCGTCTTATCTAACTGATTGGACCGCGTTATCGCGACGGATGCACGCGGATCGTGCAGAGCTAGCTGACACGGGGAATCGTCCGCAGGACGGCGGAATTACCGTTCACGTAATTCCGCACCCGAACGATCAGATTTTCCGGGTATTACATGGATTTCCCGGTGCCGTTACAAGATGACTTCGCCTCCCGGAATTTATGCTCGGTTGAGACCGAGAGAGGGAGTGAGAGAGATAGAGAGAGAGAGAGAGAGGGAGAGAGAGAGAGAGCTCTCATCGCGCGGCTGATCTCGAGTCGGGGTCCGCGATAAAATCAACACGATTATACGGCCTGTCGTAATTTACATTTTACACGAGCAGCCGGCTAACAAAATGTTCCACGTCCCCGGAGAAGCGGCATGATCCTCTGCCGGCGACAACGAGCGTGTTCAACGAGCGCCAAGAGATTTATTATTCCCGATCCCGGACGATCAGCATCGTATCCTTGAATTTTCTGCACTCGAGTCCGCCGAATCCTCGCGAAAGAACATCGCCTTTAGTTTGTTCTAATCCAGGCCTCGAAAAACGTTTATACGTTTGTGCTATTGTTCAAGGGTATAATTTCGAACTTTTAATTTAATTCAAGGGCTTAAATTATATCTTTTCGAAACTTTCAACTTATAAATATTCAATTTATATCGATCGTAAATTGCTAAAATCTGTATTAATGTTGTCGTATTAACAATTTGTCAGAAAAAAATAAGGAGAAGAAGGTATTCTCATCGATTCACGTCACTGTTTTGTCCTGTTCGAAGTTTGTTTACGCGAATCTCTGCTCTGCATGACTCGCCCGACTGTTTATGGTCCGTGACGGTGTGACAGGCATCGGCCAATTGAACGGATGAATAAGTATTATGGTGGGGGAAGAGCAATGAGGGGGCCAGGTAAACAGCAGGTCGAGAACCGAGATTAGTGTTTGGTTTGCGGTGACCGTGAGCGGGTCGCGGGACGACCGCGGCAGCTTCGGCGCATTCAGCAATTTTGGTCAGCTGTTTTCCTTCGTTCCTCTACATTTTTCGTAATTGGATTGTCGAATCCCACATTATTAAAATACGAACTCCGGAGAAAGATACTTTATTATCACTGTTTGAATATTTTTCTTCAACTGACTGACCACTGACTGACCACTGACGGATGCGCGATCGTGATCGAGAGCACTCGATCGCGAGCGTAATATTGTGAAATGTGTAAAATCCAGAATATATCAATCGCACCGATCTCTTAATTAATCGACTAGGATTTAACAATAATAAATCGTTTCGGATCGAAATTATTTACATACAAGTATCGGACTCTCCTTTGAAACGGTAAATTTGCGGAGCACATTTATAAACTACCCGGTTTTTTTTAATGAACAGAAAATAAAAATTGATCAATTGAAAGTAGATCGCAGAAATTTGTGAAAAATTGTTCATGTCGATTGCAACAAAACAGTAATTAAACGACGACGACAACATTTATTTACAATTTCTCTTTCCAGTTTTGTATTTGACAAATCCATTTTTAATCGCGTAAAATCCACAGTCCATTACTGCACATTTAAATATTGCATAGGAGAGCGGAAAAGTTGCTTACAAAAATGGGACAGCGGCGCGGTGCCGGTACCGCGCGACGGGTCGCGTAAATCGTGCGGCGCGGTTTTGGCACGGTGTTATTATTGTTATTGCCGTTAACTAATCCTGTAGCGCAAAGTGACACGTCGATATTGCCGGACGAGATGCCTACGCGATAAAATTCGAACCTCGTTATTGGAAAATCGTGGCGGCGCGGCGCGACGGGCGAGCGCGCAAGCTACTCTCGCACGCGATCGGGCCAACTTCTGTAAACCGATTTTCATGAAATTCCTGGCGCAATATTCTGTGTAAGCATTTTTCGAGTACCGGCGTTATTAAATGTCCGATATCGGGCCGCCTCCAATGACATAGCAGCATCGCCACTGGCTGCGTTAAAAGTCCACGTCAGGAATTTTACGGCAATGCGCCGCTGCCCGACCGAAAGATACACGACCTCGCGATCGATCCGTAGCGAATTCGCATACTTTTCCCGGCGACCTTGCTCTTCGAATAAATTGCCAGCCTTTGACTACCGCGCTATGTGTGTGTGTTCATAAACCCTCGGCAATCCGCGTTCGCCAGAATTTTCCTGCAGAATTTACGCTTTCACGCTTCGTTTCTCTTCGAAGAAGTAGAAACCTGTCTTGCTCGGTGAAGTTTAACCGAATGCGTTTTGAAAACCTGTAGAAATTTTGCGTATTGCATTAAATACGAGTTTCGATGGCTTGACCGTGTGCGTGGTTGGTCGGCGATTATTTTAGATGCTCTAATAGAATCTATTGTTTTAGAATCGTGACGAAACTGGGTCTAATATTTTTAATTTACGAATATTGAGATTGCGAAGATGTATTCATGAAGAATTATTAAACCAATTTATTTCTTTTATTTCAAAATTTGTATAATATTATAGTATAAAATAATAAAATATTATAAAATACTCATTTTTAGTGCTCCGTAAACCTAATGTTAAAAATACTGTAAAATAATTGCTTATTCATAAAAATAACTGTATAACGCCGACACAAAATTGATCCAGCAGATGTCTGAATACAGACACGCCCCAAGCTCGTTGTTCCCGTCACAAATTTATTAATCGACAAACGAAATGTATCCTCGTCTCTTCAATGAAAATAAAAGAACAAGATTATCAAAAATTTGATTCCGTAGATTCATGAATCGAATCAACCTGATTTCTCAACAGCGAACTGAACGTTCCTCGGTGTTTCAGAAAGCCGCCAGAACGAACAAACATTCTGCGGGAAATAATTGATTTAATCTACGGAAACACCGTCTACCTATTCGAACGGATGTACATCACCAACGACAAGTAAACTGCATTCGTGCGAGCGTACACGCGGAACTCAAAGCAGCCGAAATGGATAACATATCTGCCGAGCAAATAAATCAGTCGGAATCAATAATATCGTTGGGCTCGCACCGGGTGCGGCGGTGGAACCAGAGCACCGCGACCAAGAAAATTCCGTGGAAAACTGGCCGCACGGTATCGCGCGGGATTATCTTGTCCGAATCGATGCCCGAAAATCGCAGCCCGATCGGTTTGCGAGTCCCTCTCCCGCGCGGCCATTACCGATCCCTGTGTTTCCGATCCGGAGCGGAGCCGCGTCTCGTTATCGTCGGCGCATTCGGCGCATTCGGTGCATTCGGGTGTTTACAGCGCGTTCTCGCGTCGGTGACATCGATTATCGCGGCCCTGGAGCGGCTAGTAACGCGCTTTTATCCCGGAAACACCAACTACGCCCATGGAAATTGTGGTCGTCGCGTTTTTACGCCATGGGCTAACGCCTGCTGGGGATTTCTGTTATTTCCTATGCGCACTGTCCTATTTTAGAGGAGTTCTTGATTTCTTTCTTCTTCATTATCTCTCTCCCTTTCTTGTGGCGGTGGTTGTGCGCTATTTTGCGGATATCGAGATTCCAGACTTTTTGACGAGACACATTTTTAAGTAGGTACAAAAATTCGGAATCGCATTGGAAAAATTGGAGAATCCGAAGAACACGAGCAACAGGACGCATATTCACCGAATTACACTTTCAGGTTCTGACATTTCCGAGGCTGATGGCAAAACTGCTGGCGCCGACAAGAAGCTTCGGGAATCTACCCCGAACAAATTGAAAGGATGAAAGTAAGAGAAGTTTGCCGAAGGTGCGCTTCTCATTATAATCGGCACCGAGGAAAACTGCTTGTTTAATACGCGAGAAAGCGTATTTTCCATCCAGCGGTTCTTTTGCTCTCGAGGTCGCGCCGCGCCGATGAAAGCGACGAGGGAACCCGGTTAAAGCTCTTTCGGGTAAAGTTGCGCGGCACGTTCGGCGAACGAGCCTGATTATTTAATTCTCGAACGAATCGCAGCAGAAGTAGCCGGTGCGAAAAATTGTTCCGCGACCCCCTCCTCCTCCCACCGAGACCTTTCGGTCATTCCTGCATTATTAATGCCATCGAATCGGCTCCGCGAGCCCGGAGATACTTGTCAGCCGTTCGCTGAATGTTTCAACGTTTCGCTGAGAAACTTTTCTTCGCCGGGAACAATGCCGCGCCTCTATTACCAGCCTGTATTATGAATCGGACTCTCGGCCCTTCGCAACTTTTCCATTCGTGTGTCTCTGTTGTTACGTATCCTTTCTCTTTTTCTCTCCTCACCCGCGATTCTATGTCTCTCTTTCTTTTTCTCTGTTTCGCAAGACTATCAGCTCGAGAAAACTTCCGCTCCGTTTCGGTGATATTTTTCCAATCTCCGATAACGCGATCCCGAGAAAGTTTCGCCGGCGAAAAATCGAAACGTACCTCGCGTAAGACAGCTTATTTATTTGTTTGTTAACGGGTGACAGCTTGCGCAAAACACACACACACACATGAGGTACACTAGGAAAATACGAAGACTGTTGACTTCCTAGTTTACAATCCGCGGAGACAACAATAAAAGTTCTTTATTACTTCGACGTGAAATCCGATTTATAAACATTCTCTATTCAGTCTGTATTTTGCTGATCGAGGGCCAAGCGTCGAACTTGCGAATGCTCGGCGAGCTGATCGAGAGCGCGATAATCATCCGAATTATGAAGCCCGCGAGAATAAACGATCGAGTTTAGGGGAATCTCGAGAACACTCGATTATGCGTCGATCCGGAGCGATCGAATCGTCGACTCGAGGGCGAGGATCACCGGAATGCAAATGCCCGACGATTCTCTCCCCCTCGTTTCGAATTCAACAGACTGTCGCGAAGCGTGTCCACGGAACTTCGAATTAACTTCTAACCTGTACCTCTCCGGCCGCACCCCCCTCCACCACCTCGATCCAATCGCTGGGAGAAAGGCCAGAGAAATTGAAAAAGAAAGTTTCTGGAAGCCTTCGCCCCGCTTGCTGCTCTTCACAATTTTTCAATTAATTCCGCGCTGGAAACTTTGGACGCTCGACAATCCAGCATTGTTTCCTGTTATTCCAACGCGCGCAAAATAGAACCGAATTTCCTTTCTTTTCCTAATCACTTTAATCGATAAAAAGTAATATATTAATATTCTTAATCTTACTTTATCAAACAGCACCCACCCAAGTTCTCCATTAAATTATGATGACTTCGTTAAAAAAAATAGTACAGGAATGAATTTGGAATTTCTCAAAAAAGAAAAGCGTCCAGGTTCATCGTTGTCTCATTTTTTTTTAACAAACTTATCACGGTTCGAACATCAACTTTTCAAAAGATTCGAACACCTGGCTCCACTGTAAATCAATTTGGAAATGAATTTAACGAAGGCTGGGAGTGTGTTAAGGGTTAACAGGGCGTGGCCAGAGGTTTGACAAATAATTAATATCGTTAAGGGATGATTTTTGCGCGATTCGACGCGGCCGGAAACCACGACGAGCTCGATCCGGCGAGCATTAACGCCGGCCGCGCTGGATGCTCGTTAAAATCTCGTTAAGTGTTCAAGCCCGTTCCGTCTTATGCTAATGTCTGTCCGCGAGTTCTCCATCCCCCTCGAGGGAAAGAAACAATGGCCGTTGGCGTGCTTAAAACTCCGCGTTTTATTCCGATGACGCCGCGGAATGGAGTCGCGGGAACCCCGAGAAAAATGCCCCGGCGAAAAAGAAGAAAACGGCCGAGCAAATGGCCAACCCGCGAGCCACTTCCGGCGAAACGAGCGACCGCGGATTCCATTCCGCCACGATTAATTTATGCGACCATTCTATTTCGTATCGGCCGACCAATTAGGCGCCCGAGACGAGACCGATTTACCAATGAGCTTCCAAGCACCGCGAGCTCTCTCGGAGTATACAGGGTGAATTCGATAAAGCAGGACACCTAAATTTGCAATTTTTCAAAATTTTTTTCTCTGACTCCTCAAAAAAGTTCAAGTCGTATGGTGCAACACGTTAACCCTTTGCACTCGGACCCTTTTAAGGGGAAAATTAAACATTTCCTCTAATCTAGAATAATTCAATTCTACACACGATTTTTTTCCATTTTATGGACATGCAATTGATATACTTCATACGATAATTGAATGTTTAGTAATTGATTAGATACCAACATATTTAATAATGTAAACAATATTTTGAATAATGGTACAGCAATTTTCAGTGGCGACTCGTGAGTCGCTACTCGAGTGCTAAGGGTTAAAATCGTGCTTTTCTGGGACGTTGGCAGCAAAATATGCATTCTTAGGAGATCTTAGGAGCAATCATTTACAGGTAGATCGAGCCAGAAATTTTTCTTTGCGGTGTTCCCCGGGCGAACGCAGCTGTTCAGAGTCGAAGAAACGGTAAGATGGCGATCGAGATTACTTTCGATCGGTGCAGGCGTTGTCAGCGATTGTTCCTTGCCGAGGCGCGAAGCAATTTGCGGGGGCGAGGCCTGTGAATAGGTCCGGCTCGAGTCCTCTCCTCCCACGCTATCTCTCTTCCCGCAGGATCGTTCGAGGGCCTTTTAATTCCGGGCCGGGGGAAATTCTATTCCGTGAGAGAGGACGCGCCCGGGCCAATTCAGACTTAATAAAGCGTCATGCACACCGTCAGGCATTTTTCCACAGCGAACACGGACGAATTGAATGCGGCGAATGCTCATTTAACGCCACCGGGCGACGCGGCGTCTGCTCTCCGTTTCTATCCACCTGCTCGAAGGACCAAAGGATCCTGGAGCCTGGATGCGGCAGCATCCTGGAATCCTTAATATAGTTCCTGGCAAAGGGGTGGGAATGGCACGCAAGAGGGACGATGTCTCACCACTGGGGAAAATTACGTGCCGGGAGCGCAATCTACAAGCAGCACGATCGCGATCCAAGGGAAATAGGCATCGGAACCTGCTGATGAACGGAGGATATACGATCCTTGCGCCAGCAAGCGAGATCATTCCGATGCAATAAGGGCTGTCCCGCGACGCGCGGAACAACCTCCATTGATCCATGATTGAATTCTTGCGGCGAGATGCCGCGTCGATCTCATCTCTCACAATTTTCTTCAGCTTTTCTCCCCCTTCGATTTTCGATCGAAAATATTTATCAATGGTCGAATATAGGTTGAACGACATTCTCGGATTTTTATGGAATGGTTTTGTTCAGAAAAATTGCACCACCATCGAACACGTTTTCAACAGTGTAAAATATCTTTTAAAACTATCTACCTCGTCGACGCTTTTCATGAAAAATATTTTCCTCTGTCTAAACGAAGACGCAACAACAGTCTGGTATTTTTTTTTACGGTGATCCGTTTGCTCGTTAAGATTTTCAAGGATCGTTGGAAGATCGATAGCGATTCGGAGCACGCTGCGAGAAGAATCCCGGTCGATTTCGTTGAAGTATATAGCGCAGATTACGAGAGGCTCTCGCGACCGTGTCGCCACTTGAGAACCGCCACGTGCCGCGTCCCCTCGGAAATGGAAATCCATTCATCAACATGGTAATTCTTTCCGCCCGCCGCGCATAATAGACTATCGTTTGCCCAACGGTCCTCTCTGGCGCCCTCGCTTCCAGAACACTTCCGGCTTCCTCGAGACCCTTTTTAACTCGCCGCTAGACTCTAATTAGAACGACTAATTCCGCGGATAAGACCGGCGAGAATTAAAACGCCGAGGATTGCGCAATTGGAGGTGCTTGGCTCCATTTAGAACTTCCGCTATCCGTTTCCCTTGAATGGATTATCGAGCACGGTCCTCCTGCGCGAGGACTGTTTCCTTTTTACAGTCTCTCGTTGAACGATCGTAGCCGAATTCGTAGCGAGAGGAATAATTTACAATTTTCTGCTTTGGAGAAATTCAAAGTTCATAACAGCCGCGAGACTGTGCGATTTTATTCTCGCCTCGGTAATTTTCCATCGCAGAACCATCGATCTTATTTCGGTTTTGCCGCGGTTAATGCTCGCGGCAAAACTTTCCGAACGCGTTCCGCGACCACAATGCAGAAACGTAGAACCGAACGATTTCCGGGAGCTGTGACTACGCGTTGCCGTAGCGGCGCGGCAGCGGTGTGTGTTCCGCCGAAATCGGCGCGCGGAGTCGAGACAATGGTCCCATTAATCATGTCATTAGATCGGGATCCCAGCTGGAAATTCGGATTATGCATGCCGGGGGGCCTTCGTTCCTGCTCCCTGACCCGTGAACAAGGAAACGAACTTCCGGCCCCCGGCTACACACTCGAACGACCACCCATCGATTAAGATCAGGGTGGCCGAACCTTTCAATTTTTTGGTTCCCCCCGATTTTTCAAGATTCGACTTTTTGGCATTCGATCCGGTGCCTCGTTCGATCGAGATCTCTCCGTTGGACAATTTTCACCGTGTGCAGTAATTTTACGTGTAACGGAAATAGAAAAGATTCCTTATTTTATATTTGTGCAGAAAATATTCTGCTATGCTAGATTAATACGGTAATATTTTTATTGTGATCTATAATGTTTATACCGACTATTTTCATATGCTTTGGTTCGTAAATGTTTGAAAATTTTAATTTCAAAAAAATCCAAACTGCCTTGTTATTTTTGTTTTTGGATAACAAAGGATATCCAACGAAATATTAAATTTTTTGTACCTTCTTTGACGTGTTGAAATTGTAATTTTGATTGTATATTAAAAGCGTGGCTGTAAATGCACAATGATTAGAATATAAAATATAAATGATTATATATCAAATAATTTGAGTAAATGCGAAATTTAAGTAAAAATTGCATGTTTAATGGAAATAATATTACAGTATTTTTAAATTCTTCTAATGTTTTTACCGTTCTCTTGTCCGACAGTATCGTTTTCTTTTTTTTAAATTTAAAGCTCCAATAATACATTAAATTCTACACTTTGGAGTCGCACGTCTATGCCCGCAGATAGCGAGGAACGCCAGCAAATAATCGTCAACAGCGGAGAACCAGATCTCATCATACATAATCGCAAATGAATGCGGCAACTTCTCAGAACGGAGTGTGCTATCGTGTCGGTGCAGTGACGTATCGTTCCACTGTCACGTTCGCCAGCGTTCACGGGTGTCCACGACATTAGGGGAAACAAGAGCTCGCAATTTCCGGACAAAAGAACGGCTCGTAAACGCGGCCGATCTTCCCATAAAATGATCGCCAGGCTGAAAGCGTGTCATTATGCCGGCCGTTAATGTAATTGTCCCGAGCGATCGATGCGCGTTCCCATTGTCCGTTTCGCAGAGGATTAGTCCGTTTTCCAGTGCCGGGCGAGAACCGGGAACACGGGAATCGCGGAGTTGCTCGCTACTGTCTAGATAAGGCGGAACGTTAATCAGGATGACCGGATCGACGTGGCTGAAAATCCGACGGCAACCTGCAGCGAATAAGGCAGGTGTTTCTTACCGGTGATGTCGATTTGTAAAAATTTGTAGTCGAAGTAATTTTGAACAGCAAAGGGACGAAACAAATGTACAAAATTTTTCTCGAGCACTCTTCAATTTTCAATAAAAAATATTTCTCTTTGATCGAGTAAAGGTTGTTGAAAGTTCTTGGATTTTGTGGCAAAAAATTTTCAAATATGTCGAAAATATTTTTTTTCTGATTGAGTAAAGGTTGTTCAACATTCTTGGATTTTTTTTTTGGCATAACTCTTTCATTTTTGGCTGTTTCGAAAAATTTTCAAACACGTCGAAAATATTTTTATCCGGTTGAACAAAGGGCGTACAACGTTCTCGGATTTTTTGAAATAATTCTCACGTTTCTGGTTGTTCAGAAGCGATCGGAATGAAATACGATCGATTGTGATATTAAATTTTGAACGATGCGTTTTCGACTGTCAGGTATGTTGGTCGACACGGCGGCACTCTCGATTTCCCTAGACGGGACACCGGAAGCAAAAATTAGGTCCCGCCGGGGAACGTTCGCTGTCGAAACAATGCGGATCGATGAGGTTTAGCGGATCTCGGTTCGCCGATACCCCCGGCCAATGACTTCTTTGTTCTAATCCCGATCGGATCCGTCTACGATCTCTGATCGATGATCGTTTCGTGGCTCGTCCGTAATGAGGATGCGGCTTCACGCAAACGAAAATGCTCGCCGTCTCTCTCCCCCTGTCTATGGGACGCGCGTGCAAGCGCGTGTCTCCGTCGCGATTATGCTAATTGCTGCAGCTGCAATCACTCGGCGTGACAGCAGGCTGCCTCGTCTCTCTCTCTCTGGCTCTCTCTCTCTCTCTCATGATTCGTCGATCGATTCGGCAAGGATCTGCAGATGCGACCCCGCGGTACCGGCTACGGCAACCCTAATTAATCGGTCGCAGCTAGTTCGGTTGGATCATTTGCATTCGCAGATATAATTGCAGCGGGATCCTTGTCAGCGGAATAAAATATTGCAACCGGAGTCTGGATATGCGTGTATGTCGTTCGTAAAATTCTCGTTAGATTCTGTAAGCGTGTTAATTGGATTTTTTAATGGTATTCGGTTCGATGACGTTTGAACAGTGTCTGTGCTATGACGGATCATTCCACTGACAGCTGTGAGCTACATGCTCGAGTTTCCTGTGGTCGGTGATGCTGTAGTATTGACAATGACGAATCAACTTCCTGCACTGTGCACTCGTCGAGTAATTCATTAGTAGGTTAGCAGAGTTTGCGCGGATTTACGATGTATCATAGATTCATGAAGATTGAAGCTCGAAAAAATTTCCTTCGGTGTCTGACAGCGCTCTCGGCGAATTAAAAACGATTCGAATTTCGTAGCGGCCTCGATGGAATTGCGAAAATATTCGTCGAAACAGAATTCCCTTTGTCGATCGTTTCATAACTCGCGATATTCTTTTCGAGTTCGTCACCATAGAATTCTCTTTGTCGATCGTTTCATACGTCATCTCTTTCTATTTCTCTTTTCCAAGTTGCTCCGTCGCCCATCGAGCCGTACAGGTTTTCCGTATTAAATTTTGCAATGCTAAATTCCACGATACTGAATGCCCGCGCTCGCGCGCGTCTTCATCATAGAAATACCATAAATTCATCATGCGTCTCATTCTCTCGTTTCCTTTGTCCCACGGTTAAGTTCCTTTGTCGAAAATCTAGAATTCAAATTCGGCAATATTAAATTGCACCCATCTTGCGCTTCTCTCCGCAACTATAAATGCACTTCTCTCTCTCTCTCTCTCTCTCCTCTAAATGAAAAAATCAGGTTAGTTTCTGTATTCCGCAAATGTTATGCTCCAATTTTCTTGCGCGCCAATCGATTAGTCGAACCAATCGAAAAACCGAGACAAGAATGAGCCGTTCGCTCGAGAACAATTTTCGAAGTTGAAACAAGTAGTGAAACTCAACACTTGGACGATTCTGACGGTCCAGTTTCTTTGTGCATGATCGAATTAAATCGAGACAAAAACGAGCGGTTCACAAAAGAACAGCTTTCCAAGTAGAAACTCGTAGTACAACTCGATCGAGTGAGGCTCGTCAGTCGATTTCATGAAAACCTTGATTGGATCTAAAGGGTTTCTCCAACATACCGATAGCTCTATGGGGAAATTGAGTCGATTACACTGGAAAATAAGCTGAACATGCTGAACGCTGCCATTAGCGGCGGACAGCGTATCCCCTAAGTTCTGCGCTGTTATGCGAACGCTGCTAGTTCCGAAGGGAACAAACACGCTGAGGGGATCGGTGTTTCGCGAACGCGGCCTGGTTCTTTGTTGCATTCGATAACAATTCGGTCCAATTATCGCCGTGGTTTGCCAATTACGAGCCGGAACCATCGAAACTTCCCGAAGATCGTGCCGGACGAGTAGATCGGAAAACGGATTCGCATGATTTTCCAGCGATCATCGTCTTCGTCAATCTCCGCTGGTTAACTGACGGACCTCATCTACGTTTGTTTAATTTTTGGGCCTAGATAGAATACCGTCAAAAATATTTCTAAAAAAATGTACGAACAATTGTCTAAATGGCATGTGCATCCGCGTAATCATCAAATCAGTCACCGTGAGTGTTAAATAAATCGAATTTAATCTCTTGACATGAGATTTGTATGAAGTCCCGAGCGATCACTATTAAATACCGCCACTGACGAATAGTTTTCGAACAATCCCTAGAATTGCGAAATAGCCGGCAATGGATCTACCCGTTTTAGCATCGATGATCTATGCCCGGCGGCTCTCGTTCCCGCGAACAAATCGGTCAGATTTTATCTAATCCGAGCGGTTGGTATCGGACTACCGTAATTATACTAATTGCCGCGATCGTTCCGTGTAATCGGGGCCGATACATTCGCGCTAACAAAGTTCAAGTTTCAGCGAACCTAGGAATAATCCAAAGTTACGGATTGATTGGAAGTTGCCCGGCCGAGTTCGCAGAGATATCTGATTAATCTCGCCGCGCGGAATCGTTATTCAAACCGAAGCGGGTCGCGACGGTGATGGTGTTGGTGGTGGCGGCGCCGTTCGCGCAATAAAAGTGTTATTATTAATCGAAACGATCGGTATTCGAGCGGTAAAGTTTCGCGGATCCAGAATAAAGAGGGCCAATTATGGCGCGCGAAGTTCGGGCGAACCGCTGGCCCCGCATTCGTAATTACATCGAGCAATTACGAATATTCCCAATGAAATTCAACGGGACCCCGAGCTCGATATCTGCGCGGGAAATGACGAGCTGAATCGTTCATCGAGGGGCGCATTAACATAATTAAAAAATTATTAAGCAGCGTTTACTGTCTGCGGGCCCGGCCCAACCCGGCCCGGCCCGCCGTGTTTTGCCCATCGAATATTCTATTCGTGATTGCGGATCCAGCGACACGGCGCGTTCGCGAAAACGTGTGCTCGTTCGCTCCTTGTTTCGCTGATTCCTGGACCGGGAATTGCCTGTTCCGTACGCGGCCCGCCGATGGAACGCTCTCTTGAAACTATTTAACCTTCCATCACCTGTTTCACATCTGGGGCTTCTCACCTAGTTCACATCTGGGGCCATAAACCAGGGAAAAAACAAATACTAAGTGTTTAAAGGAAAGTGATGGCTTAAAATAAATTTTTATGATGGGGTGCAGAGATCCTTACTGTGGAACGAAACAATTCCCCCACAATCAAGGATCGCCGATCCTATGCTATGGGGCCAAAAAAAAACAACGACTGAAAACCTTTTTCGTTGAGTTGTATCACTGATGTTCCGGTTCCTCGTCGCATCTCGTTTAGAGACACAAGTTTAATTAACTCGTCCTCTAGAATTACATTTGAGAGCTTTGAATAATTGGTCAATGGTCGATATAAAGAGGTGGTCTACGCATTCGACGGACATATGACCGTATAACCAGGTTCGGATGAACGTAACCGCAAATGTCGCTTTATTCGTTGACTCGTACTACTAACTCGTTCCCGTTCGGTGAACCATCGTTGTGTTAATGGATCATTTTGACCACTTCCATTCGCTCTCTAGAGCGCCACCGTTAATCTCTGACTCGAGCTGCTAGCTCTATTTCGTGACACGTTCGCATTAATCGTTGACTTGTACTACTGCGCCTCGATCTCGCGTCGCGTTTATCAACGATCTCATCTACCTCCGGCGGAATCGTGGCGTGATCATCGATCTTGATTAATAGTCCCCCTACCAGCAGTTACATTCTAAAAATATCCAAAAACTGACCAGATCTGACCAAGAAGAACTTCGGGAGGATAATAATGATGATAATGAAAACCAATGAAATGGAAGATATAAAAATACATTGAATAAACCTCGTAAAAATCGTTTCGATGAAATAATCCATAAATGTATCGTTATTCCTTGACCCACACCACTAATTCCCACCTAATGAGCCCCAGTCGCATTAATGGTTGATCTTAACCACTTCCACTCTGTCTCCCGGTCCCCAGTATTAATCTGGGACTCCCTCTCTCTCTCTCACTCTCTCTGCGCACTCCGACCGTCGCAATAATCGTTGACTCGCACCGCTGGCTCTTTCGCGTCTTGTTAATCGTCGAGATCTCCTCTCCCCGTTCCTCTGGCAGCGTGGCATCGATCTCTCAACTAACGATTGCGCCAGGAGTGGCCCGGTAGTGTGTGTGTCTGTGTGTGCGGTATTCGAAAAACTAGATAAACTCGATGCTCAAACGCGCGTTTCGCTATCCCCTAACAAGCTGGTGCGTCAATACACGGCCGGATAAAGTTGGTCAGCGAAAAAGTGGATCAACGACGGCCGTCTCCGTCGACGCGGAAATGCTTCCGCGAGCGGAACCGGGACAAAACGTGTTTTTTCCCCCGTCGCCTTTGAACCGACCGGCTCTAATTCCGCTTTGGACGTCGCGATAACATTGAATTTCTACTGAAACGCGGATCAAAGATCGGCTCGGACGTCCAAAAGAAATCCATCCGCCTGATACATCCGAATTCTCGAAAAATTAAAACCCCGCCAGAAATAAACAGAATTTTCTCGAAGCGATGCAAACAGAATTATTCAGAAAATAGAGATACGTATTTGACGCTTTTGTTTAATGTAATTTCCAGAATGAAAAGGAAATTAACATTTCGCACTGTCGTATTAGTCCACAAAGTGTTTCAGATGACTAGGAGATGGAATTTCCGGTTTCAGCTGTTTGCGGTTCCGGTCAATTGAAGCGAGATCATCGGGAGCTCCAGTGGCGACGAAAGCGATCCGAGCCGCGGAAAAACGGTGGCCCCGATGGAAACATCGGTTTTTCGCGTACAATGCCAAGAAAAAGGGTTTCCCGAGGTAGAAACGATCGTGTGGATAGCGTGTCGCCGCGGTCCGGGGTTGAAATATAACCGGTAGATATCCTCGACGGGATAACGGAGCGGCCGGTGCATTCTTCGACGCCTCGATCGGTTTCCCGGCGCGGCGATTTTCGGAGCGTGCTGACGCGGTTCCACCTCCACACCCCACTGGAGAATTTGTTTTCCGGCATTGTTCAATTACCTTTCCACCGGAAAGCCTGTGAAAAACGCGTCGAACCGTTCTCCCGTTGCGCAACGCTTCCCTCCGTCCTCCCTCCTCATTTACGGTAACACATTGGCTTGTTGCAAGTGGACAAGCGTCTCGAGGAAACATTAATTTCGTCGGGGAAGACAGCTAACTGGCAAAACCAATCGGTTAACGGCGCATCGCAACGGTGTGCCTCCAGAACGATTACCTAGCTGAGGTAAAAGGGGAAAAAGTCGTTTAACCCTTTCGCTACGGCAGCCCCGTTCGAAAAATAAGCTGAAAATTCTAATTTTTAGGAGTTAAGAATTATACCTTAAGCCGATCTATTCCTAATTCTTGTAAAAACCAAATATGTAAAATCGTTTACTGCCGAATGGATTCGATAGAATATTTGGTATAAAACAGTAAACGATCGCCTTGATGTTTGTAGTTTATTGCGTAATACGTTTGGATGTGGTTTCAACGAAGAGCAGTTTGAAAAAGTTTTAAGAAATGATTAATCCAATATGTCAATAAAATCAACGGAAAATGCTCTGCCGATAACGAAAAATGTTGCCATCGACTATAGAAAGGGTTAAGAAATTGGTCAGAATCGCGGAGGAAAATGTTCAAAGTTGCTTTCCACAAATTGTTCATGTGCGCCTATATTGAACATTTAAGAACTGTACGTGTCGGTTATATTCTGATAATTTCGTACGAAGGAATAACCTCGCGCGATTTGTTCGGATTTATAACGTGTCCAGAGATGATCGAACTCGACGGGTTGACGGAAGGGTTCTGCAGATTGACCGTAGCGTCGACCGACGGAATTGGTTCGCGGAACGTTGCGGCGTTCCGTCGCTGGGAAAACGGCCACGTGGATTGTGTCCGCGAAATGTCCGACGCTCGACGTCGGAACGGCGGTTGCTAACTGCTGCTGAAC
This sequence comes from Lasioglossum leucozonium, assembly GCA_028454225.1. NCBI lineage: Eukaryota > Metazoa > Arthropoda > Insecta > Hymenoptera > Halictidae > Lasioglossum > Lasioglossum leucozonium. Next base: position 13,964,949 of record CM052210.1, on the reverse strand, counting down.
TATCGACAGAACTTTCTAGCCCGCGAGAGAACCCCCGGGATTTAATTAAATATCGCGAAACACGCCGCACACCCTATAATGCAACCTTCCGTGCCCGCGAGTTTTACGGGAACACCGCGCCGCGCCGCGCTGGCCCGATATCGACCGTTGGACGGCTGAACTCGTGCCAGGAATCCGGGAACCGTGTCCTGAAAGCTTCTTGAAACAGTCAGGACACCGCCGGTCGCTTTACAATCCTGATTGCGTTAGATCTGCGCTGGGTAATTGGCGGAATCGAGTTAGCCGGGCAAGATTGAGCTACGGGGACGTTCGGGATTTGATTCGGATCAGAAATTGATCAAGGTGGTTCAGGATTGACGCAAATAAATTAAAGGTGGGTCAAGATCGAGCTAGATCAAGCCTTCGTTTCGAGCTGGGTGGGTTTCGGATGCGGCTAGGTTTAATTCGTGCCTTGGATTATTAAATTATATACCTCGAGCTTATATAAATCGAGCGTATACTATCCCTTAGACAAAACAAGGTTCTATCTAGAGTCCGTCAGCGTAATAGTCTAGCAAGGTTAAGCACATAATTCATTTAAATTCCACCACAGTGATCCAAATATAATCCAGCAAATTTTAATAGTTGCACACCGACCCTTTACCCATTCACTTAGCAAAAGTTTCCAAAAGCTGTGCTTCTGTGCAGCGCGCGGTGTTCCGTATATAGAGCATGGATTGCACGAGCCAATGACGTGTCCGGGCAACTTTAATAGAACCGTCCCCACCAGCGCGATCGCTATCATTAACAGAAATCCCGAAAGCAAAGTTAGCGCGGTGGCCGAGGTTCGAGAATCAACTGTCCGCGTTAATCCAAAAATTCCGGTTGACCGATCGCCGGGTGGCGTCCCGAGGAAATTTTATAAATGGAAGTCGTCTGGTTTTATTCCGCTCTTCCGTCTTCGCGGCAGCAATATCCGCGGACGGCCGCGTCGCGTCGCGCCGCGCCGCTCTGCGCCGAAATTAAAGTCGCAAGATAAACGAGCCGCGTTTACGGAACAGCCGAAAAATTGCCGAGCGAACGAAACGGGATCTCCCAGTCAGCTTCTTCCTGCTCGTTTTGCTAAACGAAACTCCCGTGTCGCGTAAACGTTCACCATCCCCACCCCCGCTACCACCGAATAGCTAACAGCAACATTCTTGTTCCGTCGCGTAAGAAACCATATACGTGGATGTCTTTCGGTCAATATTTATGGTCCGTTCGTGCCTAAAGGCCGTCATAGCGAATTAAACAAACTAGGGTCACTCGACGACCAGTCGAGGTTAGTTTTTCTACACTCTTGAAGTGTCATAAATTTAGTCCTTCCGAGGGACCATCCGCGACCGTTAAGTACGGTGTCGAATTACCGGGACCCGTCGTCGCCCGAGTTTAGGTATAGCCCCACTCCTCCTTCCCAGGGCCTCGTTCAGAGCTACGGGAAGGAGGTCCTAATTGTCAAAAGTATGCTGATTGGGAAATGCAACTTTCTGCAGGAACCAATCAGTGCATCTTATTTCCTGCTCGAGAAGCCTGACGAACATCGCGATGAGACCGCGTTCGTCAGTTGAGTTTACGCTCTAACGCCGCGCTGCGACACTCTCCAGTCCGCGGGTAGACAAGACAACGCACGAGCCGTTGTCTTGTCAATCATTCTTAATATCGAGCGATCAAACCATCCGACTAACGGGATCGCATCAGTCGAGATCCCTCGCGTACGGAATCGCAACATTGTATCATCTGCGCGCGTATAAGGCTGGACCTGCTAGATCAGCCTTACTGATGAGTCCACTAGCAGGTCCGGGACGAAACGCTTCGTTTAACGTATTTTCTGTCATGCGAATCAATTATTGTCTTTTGCGTCTTGTATATCAACTTATCATTCGAACTACTTGCCCAAGATTAACTTGGCGGGCACAGATCCGGAATATTCGCGATAAAACACTCTGTACCGAGGTGATCGATTCATGCTGCGGATTTTTATAATCTTGGAAGGCTCGAAGCGTTACACATTCGATTCTTTTCGTCTTCTCGCTGTTTCTGCCGTGAATGCGTGAAATCAATGACTAACCAGTAAATCACCCGACCTCGATCGCAACCACCGCCTCCTATGAAAGCACGGTTCCAAGACACAATAGAAATTCTTTGGTCCACCGTTCAAACTGGATGGAACGTTCCATAAATTCCTACGGAACAATTATCGCGATACGAACCGAGCGAGTCGACGTTGATTATCGGCATTCGATCAATGCAGGACAAATTATCGCGCGATGCAAAGACACCGAGGGTTGGACGATGGTGGGTGGGTGGTGGGGGAATGGTGTTCGGTCGTGTGTGTATATAGAGCGGTGTCGTTAATTGATAATTTCCGCGGGCATAGTTTCCAGATTACACCGATCCCCGGCGTCAATTGTAGGCGGTCGAAACCGGACGACTGTAATTCAGGCAACACCGCCGACTCGAAACCCGCGGAAACTCGATCGGGGCCCGGGATTTTCTCGCGAACAGATTACGTTATTGCCAAATTGACAGTCGGATCGACGACCGGTCGGGGGGACGGTTAATCGCGTCGTATATCTTCCCATCGACGGGATATAATTTTCACCGTCGAGACCGAGTAATTGGCGAGAATTGAACTCGCCCGCCGCGCCGCGCAGCCCAAATAGTCGGCAACGTCTACGCGCGTATATCGCTTTACTTTTATCGCTGTTTGCGCCGCCGATCCCGATGGAAATATGCCGGCAGTTCGATAGTAATGGCATTGTTCGAAATTTTCGCGCGCGATCTGCAAATTAACAAGATGTACTCGCAGCGCGGTCCAGCGAGACCCGTTCTCGTCAATCGTGTCTTATAAATCGTCCGCTTGAACCACTGAAAATCTGGACTGATTTATCGCCGACTCGAACCTCTGTATTTTCATGGGTTCCTTAAAATCCTGCCGGAATAATAGTTGACTCGAACCAGTATATTCTTATACGTTTCATAAAATCTCGACTGATTTATCGTCGACTCTGTAGTTTTATATATTCCTCAGAATCCTGCCCGGATGATACTTGACTTTCAATTTGATTATGCACATTATTCTAGACTATGTCACAACAGTTCCACGTCGAGGAACATATTCCTCGTGTTTGAGAAAATTCCAGGGCTGAAACGTCCATTCGGAAAAAATCGCTGAGTCCTATGTTCGGGTTTGTCATTTTCCCGAGGGAGTTTCCGTCGCGAAAACACCTGTTTTATTTTCCCCGCTTATGTAGCCCGTTCATGATGACAGAATTCAACGCGAAAATGAGAGATGACTCGTCGACGGTCGTTTCGCGGCTCCGTTGGCCGCCCGCTTATTTTTAGCTCGTGCACCGCCTTACAACGAGGCTGCACTGCATCCCCGCCGCCTCTGAAGCTCGATCGATATGCTCGGTGTGCGCGTTCAACCGCAAAAACTCAGCCTCGAAATATCAGGCCGGCTTTTTAGGCCGGCTTCCACCGTTCCGCCGACAGATTGCGTGTCCGTGCGGCTTCCGAGACGAGAAATACGATCCCCGGCCTCGGAAACAAACGAAGAAGAGCTGACTTGGGTTTCGTAGGGCGCGGATCGAACGGGAATAAGCAGGACCCGGCGGGACTCGCACGGCCGGAGCGAATGCCGTCGAGCGATCGTTAGCCGGGGAGGTCGGTCGCGAGGATAACAAGCGAGATTTAATTGGTGGCGATCGCGCGAAATAAAACACAGTGTCGCGCTATCCGCTGACCTATACTACTCGATGCCGCTCGATCGAGCGTCTCGTTAATCTGCGAACATCGCCTTGTTCCCCTGCGAAATTTCTACTTGATTGCTGACTCCGCACAGGGGAATGATTGATCTGGACTACTGAATTACCGAATTTATTACCGAGTTCGTCTGTTCCAGTAGCTAAAGAGCGTTGATCGTAACTGCTGGCGTCTTAATTTCCGACTCGTACCACTAACTTCCACCTGAACCCCTTTCTTGAAGCGCGCGCCGGCCCATTCGTCGACTCGAACTACTATTTCCGTCTCCATAACGTTGCAGACTTTATCAGCGGCCCGCGCCACTAATTTTTCCCTGGTACAAACGGCGTCGGCTTTGACTTGAACTACTAGTTCTCGTCCGTTACAAGCGCCCGGCTGACCAATCACCGGCTCGAACCACTAACTCTCTCTCTCTCTTTCTCTTTCTCTCTCTCTCTCCCCTAAAAAAAAAAGAAAAACGATCGGTTTAATCCTCGGACTCGTACCACCTAGCCTTCCGTTCGTGACACCGACGCGTTAATCGCCGAGTTCTTCTACTGATTACCCGCTCGTCGGAACGGCGTCGAGTTTATCATCAATCTCGTCCACTTGTTTGCACCCGTTGCAACAGTGTTGCCGCTAATCGTCGATCTTTGCAAACAGTTCCGGCACGTTTTAAATCACGGTGTGCCCGATGTAAATACGACGCCCGTAGAACCGCTCCTCCGAGGTCTCTCGGCGAGCCTGTAAGAGGAGATACACACCTCCGGGGAAGTTGGTCAACGAAGGGACAGGATTTATTAACTTGCGGACCGCGCGCGACTCGCCACGGCACGTGTCGCGTCGCGCTTAATTTTCCAGGGCGCGCGTAACTTCGTCTAGATTCGCGGTAAATTATTTATTCTTCCATTCGCGCGACCCACGACCCTCCCCCCACCACCCTTCCCCGGGCGTGCCACAAAATTATATGCTCGCGGCGCGCATTAAAAAATGCATCACGTAATCATAATTATATTGCCGAAGCATTCAGCACCGGGTTCGGCGGGCTTAATCGAGTCTGCAATCAAGGCGAGGCTCGACTTAAATGTTTTTTCTCAAATTAAATGATTGTTCGCACCGCTGGAATTTCTTTTGAGCACGGAACATCGTTAAAATCTCGTCGCTTGTTACTTTATTTCACGGACGTTTGCGCCGTGATTTCGCTTAACCGATCAAAAAATATTCCGATACCGGACGTGCAAATGTGACTCGCGAAATTCCTTTGCGGTGTTCTGCGCAAATCACGTTGTTGATATCAAAAAGTCTAAAATTTAGATCACAATGCTACTGTCTATGTGTTTTGACTATTTTAAATCGATTCCGACAAAAATTATGCGATCTTGGCTCAGCATGCGCATGCGAGAACAGTATCGTCGAAACCTTTTCTACGGGGTGTTTCGAAAAGTTCGCGAGGGAGCTTTCGCCGGATCAACAAGGCGCGGTTTAGCGCTTTCTTTTCCAATTAATCACGCCGCGCCGTTGCGTCGGGGGAAGTTCCAGCGGCACGGGGCGAGAGCAATCGGATGGTCGTTAGCCGAAGAATTAAGAAGTTGCGAGCGATAACAAGCGGCCGTCTAATTGCGAAGCAACCGGTTGAACAAGCAAAGCCGGTATCCACTTCCGGACGGGGCCGGCTAGCTTGTAATTGAAGCAAAACCCGTCTAATTACCCGCGGAGGAGCCCGAACTGGAAGGAAGAAGCTCTCTCTCTCACACACACTTTCTTTATGTCTCCCGGCTCTCGAAGATCCGCGGGAATTCTCGGACAGAGTATCCGCGTGATTAATTCAGAAGTCTCGAGCGTCGCGGAGAGACAAAGCGGCCGGTCGACACAAAAGCGCAAGCCTTTGTTCTTATTTAACGCGGCACGATTCCCGAGATAAGGGTCACGGGCGCACAATACGCCGCGGACGGGATAATTCCGCGAGCGTCCAAGCGACGCTGTGCTCGTTCCGTCGCCGCGACGAGCAACGTCAGAAACGGAACCGTCGACGATCGCTGTTCTCAACGCTACGCGAAAAAGCCCGTTTCCAGTACCCGACGAATTTGTGTGCCACCTTCGCGCATGTCCTCGCTAAAATGCTGTCCGATTAATCGTTGATCTACACTACTGAGTTTCGGTCCTGAACGACTTCCACATCGATCATTAACTTCTGTCGCCCATGTACCTTATGTCTAATTACAAAAGCACGAGCATTTATGAACACAAAGAGAGACGAATTTAATGCAGAAAATCTGCGGAAAGTTGAAGGAACGCGGTCCGTAATAAACGGTAGAGTAGTAACGTTTTGTCGAAAGTATAGTTCCGACGTTGTGTAGATTTTATGGTGTTCCCGGTGCACCGAGAGTGTTAATGGTCAGGCGAGCGCGCGCCACGGTGTACATTACCAGTCACGCCGAGCCGGAGAATTCAAAGTGTTGAAGATTTAGCTCAGCTCGGAACTCTCGTGGAGAACAGAGCTCTGAAATTCCGTCTTCCGAGCTTATTACCGGTAAGGCGACGCGATATGCGGCGGTTGGTGACGGTGGTGGTGATGGTGGTGGTGATGGTGGTGGTGATGGCGGTGGTAGTGGTGCCTCGCCTTTACAGCGTTCCGTATTCATAATTCACTGGCGTGTAATGAAGACGTTTATTATTACCATTAAATACAGTCACGCGACACTGGAGAACACTCGTGGCAGGTCCGCCAGCGCACGGAACACCGGCACGAATTGGTTGCGTAGGCAACAGAGAATGGATGGGTCCGGTGTTTGCCGTACGCGTAGGGAACGATGGGATTTTTCGTAACAGCGTCGAGCCCCGGAATTATTTCGAAAAATTGGATGCTACTCTCGCCGCGCCGGGCCGTTGAAAAGGCGAACGGGGCGTGTATTTCGTGCTTTGTACAAGGTGTTCCAGAAATAGCGATACAAAAAGGCAGCGTCACGTTGATTCAACGTGAACGGACGAATCGAAAATGAACAAGCGAGATTTTTTGGTGTCTCGTTTTTCCGGAGAAACAGAATTGAATACACATTTGTGTGCACCGTATAAATTCCGTTTTATACCGCCGTGCTCTCGTTCGATGAAATTATTAAACAGTTCTTGCGACGTACGGCGATCATATTTTCGAGTGCTTCCTCGAGCGCCAAAACGATGTTTGCATTTAATTTATACAACTCCCGCGCGTCCCGCGGGGCGAATCGAACGGCGTCGAAACTAATTTTCGAATTAGCCCGCGGCGCTGGATCGTTTTTATTATAGGGTAATTACCCGGGAGTGGAGCGGCCATAAAAAAGAAAAGGTAGGCGAGCCTGTGCTGCCGACGGGGGTTGAGAGCGAGAGAGCCACCCTTCTTTGCGAAGCGGAGGCGCAACGGCGCTCGTAACGTTCGACCGAAAACGTGGAACGGTTCGGCAACGGCGCTCATAACGTTCGGCCGACGCGACGGCCTGTTCATCGATACCGCCGCGTGACAAACAATCGTCCCGATTAATTATGCGGCCCGTGATTTATTTGAGGACCGGCCCAGGCATTTCAACGAGCCGTGACGCCGCCGCGCAGCTGTCTCCCTGCCGCTGACACGAATGGACTTCGGGAAAACAATGTATGATGCGCGACCGCACGCTTGCGTCCCATTCAACCCGGGAACCCGTCGCGGGAAACCGGTGGTCGACGCTGACACTCGATCCGAGAATGGATCACCGGCGGTGACTTAAAAATCGTGTCAACAGCTACTGCGACGTCGAACCTTCCTCCTCCCGCGTCCATTCAGATATTAGTATCGTGGAAAAATTAATTTTTCCAATTCGTTGGACGATCACCATGGCGACGTAACTACGCTGAAAGCTTACATTCCTTCGCGATGGAGTTACCTAATTCATTAGCCAGAGAGTTATCGCGTTTCCCCGCGAGAGACCTATTAGATTCTGTCGCGAGAGAGAGCCGCTACATTCCTCCGGCATGGAAACGTTATATTCTTTGGAGATAGAGCTCCCGTATTTCTAAATGAGAGATCCCCGAACCGAGAGAGCTATTGCATTCCTCTGTGACGTAGCTGTTATATTCCTCGGTGCTAGAGCCATTGTGTTGCTGCAGAGAAGAACTACTTTACGTTTTTTTCGGAAAGCCAATACATTCCTCCCGGACGGAGCAACGACATTCCTGCGTACAAGAGTGATTCTAGTTTTCCGTGAGAGAGTAGGTACATTCCTACGCCACAAGGATTCCTAGACTACTGCGTTCCGCCGTTTCAGAACTGTAACACACCTTCGCCGCAATATTCGCCAAGGAATTGTTTATTCGCTTCACGCGCAAGCTATTACACTCCTCTGGAAAAAGAGGCGACTGCATCCTTCGCGAAAGTACTGTGCAAACATTCCTTTGTTAGGGAGCCAGTATGTTCCGTCATGCAGGAGTTACTCTGTTTGGATACGGGGGAGCTTTTTCTCTTAGAGAGATATACCATTCCTTTAGCGAGCTACATTGATCCTACCAGAGATTTCACATTCCTTCTTTCGACAGAATCATTGCATTCCTATGATAGAGAACATTTATATTCCTTGACTCAAGAAGCATTTTATTTTCTTTTATCAAAGGGCTACAACATTCCCTAATTGGATAGAGCTTCATCATTCCTCTGATGCAGAGCTTTTTCATTCCACTATGCAGACCTCCATCATTCCTCTGATGCAGAGCTTCATCATTCCTCTAATTCAGAGCTTCATCATTCTTCTGATGCAGAGCTGTATCATTTCTTTGAATCAAAGCTTTTTCATTCCACTATGAAGAACTCCATCATTCCTCTGATGCAGAGGTTTTTCATTCCACTATGCAGAGCTCTATCATTCCTCTGATGCAGAGCTTCATCATTCCTCTGATGCAGAGCTTCATCATTCCTGTAATGCAGAGCTTCATCATTCCTTTGAATCAAAGCTTTTTCATTCCTCTATGCAGAGATCCATCATTCCTCTATGCAGAGATCCATCATTCCTCTGATCCACAGCTTTTTCATTCCTCTGATGCAGAGCTTTCACATTTCTCCAAGCAAAAACTATTCTATGATCAGAATATTTTAAACAATTGTTCCTCGCAGAGCCTTCGACAAATCAACTGAATTCCCAACGCAGTATAGAAGCGTAATAATTCAAAGTAATACCACAGCAGACTTTCGGAAGACCTCCCCAGCAGATCCACGGTGAAAGAGGAGCGTCTCGGGGAAAGTCGAATAATTTTCGAGCGAGACGGGATAAGTCCTGGAAAAACTTTAGTTCCCGGACGCGCAGCGTCGCGCCGCGGGCTTTTGTCTCTGCCGAAGCCTTTGTTCCAGGAAAAGGAATCTCTCTCATTCTCTCTCTCTCTCTATCCGTCCCTCTCTATCCGGGACGCGTCGTAAATAGACCAGAACGCAGAAGTTCATTTAAATTGCAGGAGGATCGGGTTCTCTGTCGGGTTTGCCGCGAACCACGCGGGGCGCATCGGCCAACCAGCGTTGCAGAGCTACCCGCTGGCCAATTCCGACCGCAGCCCGGACCCGCCATAGTTCGGGCTACGGTTCAGGCCCGAATGCGATCCTCGATCCAGTCAGATAATTGCCGCAGCGACGCACATCGAACTGGCCAGCTCCAACAGCCACTGATCAGCACACTCGCCTTAATTAGTCTCGTTCCCAGTCGAAAAAGAGGTGGCGGAAAATGTGCGAAAAAAATTTTGCGTCGTCTAACCCTTCGAGGATCAAGCAATAAATAGAGCGAGGTTCCTTGTGCGCTTTCGGGTGAACCGTGCCCTCCCTACTTGCTTTAATGCTCGAGGAAAAACGACCTCTGCATTTTCTCGTTTAGGCAGCGAACAGCAATTAACCATTAAATATGTTTTCTAATTTTGGAAAAAGGAAAATATTTTTCTCCACCGAGAGAAATTTGATTATACAATCTGCCAATTAATGATTACGGTTACCTTGATGAGAACGAACGAATTATTAACAACCGAAAAGTGAAAATCCCTCAGCTTTCAGAGAAAATAATAATTTCAACGGTGTTCCATGCCATTGATACACTTCAAAGTTCGATCGATAAACGAGAACGTGTTGACGTTGTAAATAACACGATAAACGGAATTTATCGCCGGGCTAAATCGTCAGAAAACCGTCAACGTTCCCGCAACTCTCAGGTGTATTCGCGGTCAGGAAATCACTCGGTGGCGAGATTAAAACTCCTCGACGGCGGCGTGGCACACGTTTATTTTCTCCACGGTCGATCGCCGTGAGAGAGAGAGGAAGGGAATGGACGAGTCGAGCTTAAAAGAAAAAAAATAAAAGAAAAAAGCTAAAATAGGACACGCCGTGCACTCCGCAGCCGTCGGAATCGTCGACGGAGATAAGTGGAGGAAAGAAGTTTGTTGTGTTTGGGGTCGGCGAAACTTCGTCGCGCCCCGTGCGCCGCGGCAGATTTAATCCTCCACAAATCCTTTGAGCTCCATTAGCGACTTCGTTGCCGGACCCGAACTTCATCGAACGCGCACGTTCGCTTATGTGCCGATTCTCTTTCCCAGAGAAAACGGTTCCGCGATGAAAGCTCTGACGTGCTGCTCCCATCAACTCGGAATTTCACTATTTTTTTTCCATCCGGTTTCAAAGAATCTGCGAGTCTCGATGTTGCTGTAGAAATTTTTTTTTCGACGATTTTCCAAGTCTTGCTCAAATTGTACTGTTTTTTCTTTTTGTTAATTCAGTTTTTCAATTACAAGAGTCTGTTGATATACAGAGTGAATTCGATAAAGCAGGACACCTAAATATCTCCGTTAATTTTCGTTGTACAAAAAAACTTCGTAGGACAAAGTTACACTGTTTGAAGGGCCACATATAACGGTGTAGGGGAAAAAAATTTCAAGGTTATCGATGTTTTTTTAAATGGAATGATATATTTTCGTTGACGTAATGTTGTAGCTGACAAAATAACGAATTCATGCATGTAACACAATAAGACCTTCAAATGACCTTCAACCCAGAAAAATGGTATAAATAAAATTCAACGTGTAAGATACATTTGATGTATTTCTGTTACGCCAAATGTTCAACTTTGTCCTACGAAGTTTTTTTGTACAACGAAAAGTAACGGAGATATTTAGGTGTCCTGCTTTATTGAATTCACCCTGTATGTGCAATAATGAATCGCGGCGAGCACAGTGGTAAGAAACAAACAAGTCCGTCGTATTGTATTTATTTTAGAGCAACTTATTTTAGTGCAATTTTCTTCTAAAATATATTTTGCCAGTTTCGTTACTCCCTAAATTCACGCTTAAATCAACCGAGCCGAGCAACGACGAACAAACGCGGAATCTCTCGTAGAACGGCGAAAGGAAACGTTCGCCGGCGAGCGCAGAGTTTATCAGCGCGCAGTATCGATACGGCGGAGCATAATCGCGATTTTATACGTCGAGGAATTTAGTGTGGCAGTCGGGCGGGCTGGTCAGAATCGCGATAACCGGTGCGGGGGCTAACATTAACGCGGCCCCGAATAAACCATCAATAATGACGACTGCCGCGACTCGTTCCGCGAATCGAAACAATGTCGCGACATTTGCATACCATTTGCGTGATTTATAATACGCGAGATAATTATCTTCGTAGCCAGCCGGCGTAAATATCGCGGACCTCGTGTCCGCCGCCCTCCCTCTTACCGTAACCCAGCCTGTTGTTTATTTACAATAACTCCCGGGGAAACGTTCGTCGCATTAATTCACCCGCCCCTATGCTCCACCCCTCCCGAAATTTGCTAGCTTCGTTTCTGCAAGCTTCTCCCCCTCCCATCACGGTCATCGGTATCGCGAAAACGCGTTCCAGTTTCGCGCACGTAATTTCCCGTCGATTTATCACTTATTTTTGCGCGGCGTCGCTGCTCCGCGACCGGGGCTTCGATGAAATCATCGGTGAGCCGTTTATACGGAGCCTGCTCCCTCCGAAAGCCTCGTTCCACTTTTTAACCGAATATTTATCGTTGTAATCTTGCTAATTGTTGCCCGTTAATTGTTGATCGTTAATTGTTAGTCGTTAAACTGCTGCCGCGGACGTAGCTGCTACACAATCTCTGTATCTCATCGAGTTGTTTCCATGGTTTTCGGTCGGAGTTTCGAAAGAACTCGAAGCTCGTAGAAGTGAACATCACTTTAGGTATCCGCACGGATTATTATTCAGGTTTACACAGGTAACGTTAAATAAACAAACTGGTGGACGATTCTGTCCGAGGATTAACAATTTTCCAACAGCAAAGGGGAGCGCGTCTGCGTCACAGCTGTGCATTTAGAGGAGAAGTTAAATATTCAACGCCGCAAAGCAGTGCCGCATGTTTATCGCCGAAGCGTCTTTGTGTAGACTACAATATTTCTGACCGGGTAGAACTCGGCCCGAGAAACTACGTAAGTATACAATAAGCGTTTCTTCCTTCGGCAATTTTGAAATAAAAATTCTTCGAGCCAATTACATAAATTAAATATTCTCTTTCAACAATCCTGGAACTGATGACAACGTCAGGACAAGAATTTTCCGAATGAATTACAAGCAAGAGAAATTACATGAATGTATATATTGCATTCCATGCAAGATTTCACAAAATGATAAATGCTTCTAGGTAGAATGAATATACATGTCTTTTAATCAGTGCTTTAACAAAATGAAGATAATAAATCCTACTATATATATATATATTGAATGAAAAATTTATTTCGTCCCCGGTAATATTTACTAAAATGAAGATAAATCCTTCGGAGTTGAATAAAAATATAACTCGTCCCTTGGTAAATTTAATATATTCATCTAATACGAACGAAAATGCATGTTTCTCTTTACAACAAATCCAATAAATTTTTCCGTGTTCCACCCGCTTTTAAATTTGACCCGTTCATCTTTAAGGAGCTACATAAAATCTGCATAAATTGCAATCGATGCAAAACGCAAATTCGCGCACGGATATTGTGCTATGGAGGGATGAACTGCACCCTCCGTAGCATCAGCAATCTAAAGGGAAGAGTCGGGGCGTGGGCGTGCACACAAGCACACACACGCACACACAGCCAGCTTTCTTTCGGTCACCCACATTCGCTCATCCCTTTTGTTTTCACGATCCCCAGCCACCCCCGAGTTCGGAGGGTTGAAGCGAAAGCTTTTTGGAAGATCAGAACACAGATAGATAGGGTGCAGGAGGACGAAAGAGGACGGGAGAGATAGAGAGCGTAGAAAGCACGCATCCAGGTCACCCCGAAACTAATTGCCATTCGATTCGTCCACTCTTCGAGCCCCGCGAAAGTTTCCCGACCGCATTCCCCGCCAAAATCCCAGTCCCGCCCTCAGACAAACCGCTGGTTTCCGGCTCTGCGAACTTCCGACTTCTACTCTACCCTCCACCAATTTACATCGCGACGGACAAACCGTGATAATTGCTCCGGGAAACGATTTCGACGGTTTTCGAGAATCGAATCGGCACCGTTCGAGAATTGAGCACGGTAACGATCTAAAAATATTTGGACGAAAAAAAATATTTCGATCTACATTGCAGATTCCTTCGAATTTACATCCTCGCGAATATCTCGCGAACGCAAGAACCCGTTAACCTTCATGCGTTCCTCAGGCAAATTCACCCATTTATTATTTTAACATACTGTAAAATCAAATATGTTTCTTATATCGATCGTATTAATATTTATAATAAATTTCCAATGTTTTCAGCGCTACGGTTCGATCGAACCGTATAATAAATCGAAATTTATTATTAATACTGTAAAATCATTGATCCTTTTGTGTCTATGTTTGTAAGACGTATTTTTTAAAAATTGTCATAAATGAAACACAATTTTTTGATTTAACGCATAGAACAAACATGGGTGAATTATTATTTTTAATCTCTAATTGAACAATTTTTACTTCAATTATTTCCTGATCTCAGACTCGTTCAGGTTTCAGCTGAGATTTAATTTGAAGTCGTGTGATACAGCAAATTTTCATTACAGAGTGTAATATGTTCATCGACACTTTCATTATCATTTAGATGCACTTGTGGAACAGAGATTTCCTCAAATTTCATTTTTTTTCGCGAAATCGTTCCGTAGGTTCACGCGGGCGTTATCAGAGGTGTATCGGAGGGGTCTATCCGTGTCAAAACCGGAAACGGCGCACGCTCGCAAGCAGTAGTGGCCGATTAGACTGATCCAATTACGACGATTTGGTTTCGCGGCGATTCGATCTGATCGGATTCGCGCGCGATTATCGACCAGCGGGCAAAGTTTCCCGCGAATGATATAATTGATCCTGTACCAGAGGGATGTATTCGAGCAGGAGTCGTGGACTCGATGGTCCTCGACGGTACTCTAATCGAAGCGAATCAATTTGCCGCGAGTGCTTGCTCTATCGATAGATCGTTCTCTCTCTCTCTCTCTCTCTCTCTCTCTCACTCGGCGATAAAACTTTGCGGATCGTCCTTTGCCACGAAACACCGGCTGTCTGTCGACCGCCAAACCTTCCCTGCCTTCCATTCGTCTGTAATATTTGGAAATCCATTGTCCGAGCAATCGAAAAAGCTCGACGAGCATATCGCAGCTTTCTCGCCATCATCGTGGCTCTGCCGTGTATACAGAGTTCCGTCGCTTCCAGAGAAGCGTTTCGCGAGCTACGTTATAGTTGGCGGATGGAACGCGCGGCGAATTATGCATGGAATAATGAGCCGAAAATGTAGAATAATATTTGTTAATACGTGGCTGCATATCCGAGGGAATTGAGTTTGAAGTGCTGTGCTTTTCCCGGGCAGTAGAAGTGGCCGGCGATGGTCAGACGGTTCTGTTCAGCGGAACGGCTGCGCCACGTTGTAGGTGCTCCTTGGGGAAACTATTTAGCTCGTAGTATACAGTTGTGGCATAGTTCTAATATTTGTTTGATTCTGTTTAGCTCTTTAGTTTAACATTGTCGAAGAACTTTTGCGAGATGTAAATGCGCCAAGTTTGAAACTTCGGCGTTCGGCTATTGTTGCGTTTAGGAGCTGGTCGCGGTGTTAATTTTAGAGGCAGTGGCTCGAATCACGGCTTGTTTTGTAGGGGAGCGTTCGACGTATAAGATGATGTTGCTTTGCGAAAATTTTTGGTTAATCGCACACGGCGGGATACAAATTTCTGCCCCCTCAACCCCTAATTGCACGAGTGTCCCCGAGGAGGAAAATTCTTACCGCCGTGTTTCGTGAACGATCCGGTGGCCATCGAAGCGACGACTTGAACTACCTCTAATTTCCCATGTTGTTCACCCTCCACGACAAATCGTCCGCGAGAGCTGATGGATTCTTCGCGGAATCACGGGGATTTTCCTGGCGCGGTAGGGAGCTAGTCGAGCAAACTCCGGCGAACTCGGACAAATCACGGGAATCCTGGAACGACGCGCGAACAAACCGCCGGCGGAATGACGCGCGGGGATGTTGGTCGGTCGTGAAGAATGGCGGGCCATTCGAAAGTTACGTAAGAAAGGTGGGTCGGCGTCCGTCGCGGGAACGATCGAGTTCTAAGGTACGGACGATTCCTCGGTCAATGTACATAATGGAAGACATCCGGGGAGCGCGCAGTGGCTGCCGGTAGAGAGGAGGCTCTCCCGCGATCGCGCAGGATGGATCGATGGTGTCCGAGTGAGTTAAGGGCCTACCCGAAGAAAGATTCGAGGTCCTCTCTCGGGCTTGACGAAGGTCCCCGTTTCCCCATTACGGATTCCCGGCGATACTCTCGGCTCCCGTGTACCTCTTGCAACCGTCTCGGGGAGAGGGGATAGAGTGCTCGCGGTGGCTGCCGGGTAGCGGGGTGAAACTTTCCCTTAATGACAGAAGTTTTATTGCGGGCCATCGTTCAAACTGCCAGCAAGCCGACAAGCCGGTTCTCTCGCGCGACTCTTTCCCTTCAATTCCCGCTCTAACCGGCTAACTTGTAATTGTAACTTGAATAACAATGATTAAGTGTCCGGCCGCACAACGACAGTCTGTGCTCCACTGCCGACCATAGTCGCGCGTGAGCCCGGAAAATCTTGCGGAACCTGGCGACGATTGCCTGCCACGCTTCCGGAGAGTAATGTCGAACATTGTTCGAAGCTGTGGAAAGTTCGTGCTTCGATTTTTGGTCTTTCGAGAGGGGTGGTGATATTTTGGGAAATTGAGCGCGCCTGCAACCGCAAGAATGTTGCGTGCATACTTTACTTTGTTCTTGGTGGAAGTCGAAATTACGCGCTCCAGACGTTGGAAATTCAATTGGAATTTGTCTGACCAGTTTTCTGCTTGTTCTACTTAACGGAGAACGGAAATCGCGAATAGCGTATTGTCAGCTGGTGGATTAGAACCGCATAAACACACGCTTCTCGAAATTCGAATTGCGAATTGAATTAACGTAGTCGATTGATCGAGTGACATCTACAATTCCGTACGACAACGGAAATGTTAAAATACTGAACAGAAAATGTCCACAACGCCTTCTAATTCAGTAAAACGAATATTAACATCAGAACTGACTGCTTTTTCCAATTTCTAAAATTCCTGTCAATTCAGTCTCTAGGCAGGAGTTTAAAGGCGAGCACCCGCGGAATGTTTCGCAGACGGAGCCACGTGGCTGCGCGTAACCAGCAAGATACATTAACAATGGGTTTCTCTCGTCTTTTTTCCATCACGGAAGTCGAGCGAACGGTGCTCCGTCATTTGGACTAATGCTTTCTTCGTTGCGGGGCTCGGCGCGCGGAGCGATCAATCTTAATTCCGCCCGCGAATTACCAACCGAGAGACCGATCTTCCCATCCCTTCACCCCCGAAGAAATATATTAAGACACGGTGAAACGTGGCTTTTCTATCGTTCTCGGCTCGGCGCCGGCGACGATGAAACGGCAGCTTTCTGCCATTAATCCAACTCCGGCTAGCACGACGCGGCGCGGCACGGAGCGGAGCAACGCGCGTAACGAGGCAAACATCGCCGATCCATCGCGGTTTCATTATTCGAACTTCGTAATATAAATACGATGATCGTCCCGGGGAGTAAACCGCCGCCGCCTGTAGACAACAACAGTAGCTTCGAAAATACTTTGCGCATTCATCATCCTCGGCCGTCGATTTTTAACCGTTACGCTGGACCCGTTGCTCCGTATAAAATCGCAATTCGTGGCCGGCGCAAAGTCTTTTCGAAGCGAAGTTTAATCGCTCCCGCGAAGTTTCAATCGGCTGCAGTTGTTGCAGCGACGGCGAGCGGGAGGCTCGACCGGAGGGTTACTCGCAAAAGTTGACAATTTCGAACAATTCGGGATATTTTGTTTCGACGTTGCTGGGAAGTAGTCTGTCCGCATGATTAAAACTTTTTTTAAAGTCACACGGAGGGCGTAACTTTCCGTTTCGAAATTTTATTTCCGTTGTCGCGACTCGTGTTGGACCCTATCACTGTTTATAGGAATAGGGTTGATAGGATGTGTAAGTAAAACAGAATTTTTAGGTTAACAAAATATACTTTCTTGTCTCTTATTCCTAAGTTAAGTGGTAAGGATGTTTTAAATAGATTAGCGACAGAAATTAATATGTAAACTCTGAATTTATTTCAACAGTTGTGAATTTACGGAAATGACAATAGATGATGTTTAGACTGGTGTTTTTACACTAAGCGTTCTCGGAAGACTGACGATGAAGGTAAAAAATGAGAGAAATGGCTTTTGGAAGATGGGCGTGACTTAAACGGTGAGCCATGCGGATTTGTTGATTGACATCTTCTCGAAACTAGTGAGGGAAGCGGTCGTCTCAGCTAATTGGTTAGCTCTTAACACGCGCGGAATTTGAACATGAACGAATGGTCCTACTGTAAATTTTACAAAAAACGAGGAAGGATTACATTTTTATTTGATAAACAGTTAACAATTCGTTCTTGAAAATAGGCGATTTGCAAAATAGAGAATTGATGTGAATGTACGTCGAACGCGGTTAACTGTTTAATTGTCGAGTCGCAGTCTCGAGAAACGACAGACCATCGAAGTGATAAAATTCGTGAGATCGATCGCTTCTTCAACTTCGAACGGAGAAAGCTCGAATAAAATTTGATCTGCTCGAATGGACCGCGTTCGAAGAAAGAGTTTCTATACTGAAGAGCGCTAGTGGGCCTGTCTCGACTGCGTAAAAGTCAGAATTTCCATAAACATTCGAGGACGAGCGTGGCAATAACGCGACGTTGCGAGACCGTATAGCCGAACAACGCGTCGGGGTTTATCGCGAGCCGAGATTTACGTGTCGCGATAGCAACGGGGAAATAAAAAAATTGAATCGGTCGTCTCTTCTCGGCGATGGCGCGCGCGGAGGGATTCGTTTTTGAGGAAGTTCCGTGGCTCGATTTCGCGGCAGCTAGATTTCGGATTGCGAGAGAGCCGAGTTCCTGGAGGGATCGGATCTCTTCTCGGCTCTCACTATCTCTCTCTTCTCGAGCCGAGGTTGAAAAAGTTGAAAAGAAGAGTTTAAGGGCGAGAGCCTTTCGCTGATCGAAACGCCTTGTCGGTCACAGATTCCATTCTCGATTCAATCGCGCGATCTTCCCAGATTAAACTCCGCCGAGCGGGATCATCTCTCTCTCTCTCTCTCTCTCTCTCTCTCTCTCTCTCTCTATCTATCTATCTATCTATCTCGCTCGTTCGCTCGCTCTCGTTCTCGTTCTCGCGAAACAAACTTTTTCTCAGGACGATAAAAATAGGACGAACCTCGCGAAACCTATTCGCCGTGAGCCGCCCCCGTGCAATTATTCTCCGCGAGAGCAACCGGAGAAAAGGGCCGTCGCTGGATCCGCTGGAATTCCCTTCGAAACCGTTCGACTGCACGTTCCGCTGGGACGTGACTCGTCGCGAATTCGTTCCGAGCTCGTTTCGGACACGATCTACCGGGTGTCTTGTTCATCGAGAGATAAGACAGGCTAGCTCGTTTTCAGAACGCAGGGTCGAATTCTGGAATTGAGTTCGTTTCTACCGGCCTTCATTTTCGAGGAATTTGAAATTCAACGGTTCGGGCGTCTAGAAATTCAATGCAGGCTCGTATCATCATAATTTTACTCGTTCTACTTGTTCGAGAATGAGAACTGTGAACTGAGGTTCTAGAATTCTTCTTGTTGCGAGACGCCGAAATGAAATATTAAATATAGTCCAAATGAGACACGTCTGACCATTTTCAGTTTATTCTACTGAATCTGATCGCTGGTGTTGAGTTACCGCCCCCCATTTTTATTAGATTTGTTCAAAATTGCCATAATACTACGAAATATACCGGCTAAAGGACAGTGCAATGCTTTATGGGATTTTTATTGTATCGTGTATTCCTGCGTGGTAAATTTGGAACGTGCTTATCTGTGTCTCGTCGTTTGGTGGTTAATATCGGAGTTAATATTAGTCTAACTTTCGTCGGTACTCACCTTTAACCGCGTTCAGCTTGTTCCCGACCATCTGCTTCGCCACGAACGCTGCCATTTTGCCGCTGGTTGTTCAACGCGCACGGACCGAACCTCGATGGACCTGTAAAACAATTCCACAAGCCGTGTGAATATAATTCATTTGCTTCTCATAATTTCTACAAATTAATGTAAAGCACATTCTGATTATTAAATCCGCGTAGCGGATAATTAAAATAGGATGGCTGGTTCGGAGTATAATAACCAGGAAATTATCATTTATCGTGATTTATAAATTATAAATGCATCGCGGGGGACAGACCGTAAAGTGGAGGCTCCATAGAATCGAATTCAGATCACATTTGGCTGCTTCTCTGTTAAGTAGAAAGTACAGACAATGGTCAGACGCGACAGATACCCGACGACCCGAACTTTTGTGCACACAGAGTCACTTACTGCGGAACTGAATTCTACACTCTCATTGTTATTACTGCGACTATTGTTATCTTCTACGGACAGCGTGCGATTCAGTTAAAAGTGACGGTATAGAAATAGCAAAATGGAGCAACCGGTGCATAAAAATATACCTGCAGCGAAAATCAGGAGTGCCACTCGTCTGGCTTTGTACCGTAACAAATTAAATAAAACATACGCAGAATATAAAAGGGAGAGGAAAGAGTGGGGCTTCTTTTAATCTGCTTTTAACCTATTTTTTCAGCTGGACGCGCGCCACTTTCCGGATCGTAGCGCGCGCTTCGGACCCACTGAAACTAAAATTTTTGAAGAATAACAACAAGCTCACTGCCGCGCGAATCTTCGTTGATCACTTCGGTGGGTACTGCATTTTTACCATACGCTGCAACAATTTATAGATTTTAATATTTAGCAGCTCGAGTGGCGACTCATTATTCAAACTGTTGTTTCTATTATTTATAAATATGTTGGTATCTAATCAATTACCAAACATTTCAGTATTGTATGAGGTATATTAATTGCATGCCCATAAAATGAGAAAAAAATTATATGTAAAATCGAATTATTCTAGCTTGGAGAAAATGTTTAATCTTACTGTTAAAAACTAGGTACGAGTGCATCCGCACTCAATTTTCAACAAAATTTTACAAATTTTCGGAAAAATCCACGATGAAAGTTCCGAAATATCCAGAGGATCACGACGATCCCAGCAATATCCTGCGACAACTCGATCGAAGTGGCCTGCGCGCAGAAAGCACCATTAATACCGGCATGCGGAAGCATAGCAAACGCCGCGGAGGATGTTTCGGTTTCCCGGGTGCAATCCCCGGCGGGATGTTTACTTTTACGATAATCGCATCCGATCCGGTCTCGGATCCAGACCGCTGAGAATGATTCGAAAAACAGGTTCTGGATCGCGGGAACGGATCGAGGGGCTCCGAGCAGAAACATGCCCGTTGTTCCGTTCGGTTCCGGGCCGAGTGGTTTTATCCTTCGCGGGACCGGTCCGTTTGCTCTAATAAACCGGCATCGGATCCGCTCCGCTCTGCTTGCACGCTTCCGAGCAGAGAGATACACGCTCGGCGCGGCGTGGCGCGGCGGCGAGACCGAGCGGAATCGTTCCCGGTCCTCGTATGCGAGGAGCCGGCCACTTCGGATAACTTCAAATCGGATCGAACGCCCGGTATTACTTTTCACGACGTCGTAAACGGGAATTTACGGGCTGAAAACCGTATAACGTTATTATCCGAAACGGTTATTTCCACCGGCGAAAGAGATTCACGGACACCGTATAAAAACGCGATGCGACGCGTTGCGAGCACACCGCGCTCTGCGTGCGCGCCCGATCATCCCACGGAGACAGCAAATTTATACGGGACTTGTTCGATTCGTAGCGAATCCGATGAATAATCTCCTCGCCGAAGTGGAATATGATCGATCCGATTGAATTCAATTAAATATCAACCACAATTATAGCCCGATTTTTATAAAACTGCGATGAACTATTTTAGAGAAAATACTTTTCTATTAGATTGTCCTAGAAGACGTCAAAATTGAATTGTTAACCCCTTGCGCTCGGAGCTATTTTAACTTGAAAATTAAACATTTCTTCCAACCTAGAATAATTAATATCTCTATTATTATTCTTCATTTTATGGATAGGAATCTTATATAGTACCTCATAGAATACTTAAATGTTTAGCAATTGATTAGATAGTTGTATTGTTAGATAGTTGAATGGTTAAGTGTGTTAGAAATTGGACTACGTCTGACCATTCTGGATTTGTTCTACCGAATGGTCGAGTTAAATTACGAATCGGGTGGCTTATTTTGAGGTAGTAGGTTAGAAGTGTTGGCTTACATGATGTTTTAGTAGACTTCGTTCGCGAGGACGTTGAAATTAAATGTTAAATGCGTTGAAAATTGAATTGGGTCACGCTTGACAATTTTCTGTTTGTTCTGCTTAATATGGAACGAAAATCACGAAACAGGTAGTTTATTTCGAGATAGTAGTATGTAATGTGTGTCACGTCTGACCATTTTCTGCTCGTACTACTTAACGAGCAACGAAAATCACGATCCGAGCTATTTCACAAGAAATACGATAGAACTGTAGAATCGCATGCTTTCCTCACGCCGTTCTCTCAGTTGAAAACTTTGATGCAAACTGGTACTGCAAATACTTTAGAAAATACAGTAGCGTTTCTTGCGCGACGATTCCCTCGAATTTTTGCGCCTAGCACGGGCAGAGAAGCGACACCGCGAAGCAGCCATTCCACTCGTTGACTCGCCTAACAGCGTCAATTCTCATGGGCGTGCCCGCGTTAACGCATCGTGCCCAAGAAAATGAAATTCCTGTCCGGTGCACGGCGCGACGAAATCTAATTAGAATTCTCTATCGCGAGATTCGCGTTAATGTTAATAAATGAACTCGGCGGAGCGCCTTCTCTGCTCCCGTCCAACCTTGATTTCCAGCTTTTGCACCGCGGGGGCATAAAACGAGTCGGGAAGCGTCGCTCGAAGAACGTCGGTTAATCACCGTTCGCGCACGAATCGCAACGCGATAACGCGTTGGAACGAGCATCCTTTCGGAGATGCTCGAGAGGCAGACGGAGCACCGTGTCTCGAATGCTTCCGAAACCTCGTTGCTACGTCTGCGAACCGAGCCATCCGAAGGTCTAATCCGATCTCGCGGGAAACTGGTTTCTACCGCGCGACGCAAAAACCGAAACGGAAAACACTCGACGCGGCGTTAAATTATTCTGTCGCGCGGCGGGCCTGTTTCCGGCGTTCGACGCCTTGCGTTCAGCGCGATGCAGACACCCGGCATTCGTTGCGACGCGTCACGCGCCAAACCGAGATTAGAATGCCTCTCTTCGAGACTCCGAGGTAGCATCGAGGAATCGGTGACGCGCGATCGATTCGCAGAGGTCCACGGAAACGGGATGGAAGGAAGTCGTCCGATCGAGAAGTCCGCGTCCAAAGAAAAATCGGGGATAAACTGGCCGTTGCTCCGTATGCATAAAGCGTGGGCGGGTTTAAGCTCGCCGGGATTAGAGTGTCGATCGGAAAGCTCGTCGTTGTTACCTCCGGCGGAGGTGAATTTCCCCCGGTGCGGTGGAAGAGGAAAAAACACGTAATATCGGGAGGAAGCGAGCCTCATTTTGTCCATTGTCGCTGGGATAAAGTTGTCGCGGGGCTTGTTGGAAAATCACGGGAGGCAGAAAGAGCGGGAGCGAGAGAGGCGCCGAGACGTCTCGACGCCGGTTTACCGCCGGTTTATCGGCGTCGTCTTCTCGCAGTCGCCACCGCTGTCCTCTCTTGTCTCTCTCTCGCTTTCTCTCTGTCCCCAACCATGCTATTTCTCTATCGATCCTCTCCCTCCGTTCGCTGTCTCTTCGACTACGAGCCACTCTCCTACGCTAGACGCCAGATAAGCGACGCTGATGGACCCACCGTCGACACATAAGCGATCGAGACGCGACACGACGCGACGCGACGCGCTACTCTCCCACGCGAGAATTCTGGAGATCCTCCCTCGGATCCTGCTCCCGTGGAACCCTCCGCCGCTCCATCGGCCCCGGGACTTTATCAAACGATTGTTTGTTCGGCTCCTAAGTGCGTCATGCTGCACCCGGGGAACCAAGTTTTTGATGGGCGGCCGCGCCGGCCCGAACACCTGGCATCTTCCGGGGAATGCTCGGGATATCGAGTGAGTTGTCTCGATGCTCCCGTACAGAGCCTTTTAGTCGTCTACGGAATCTTATGCGGACTCTCGTTTTCGTAGATTGTTTTATGAAAGTTGGAACCGGTGGGAGAGTTCTTTCGAAGATTCCGGGAATTTTTAATTGAGACGTTCCGTCGCGTTCTATTACACATTAGGTATTGCAAAAATATATCACAGTGCCAAGATCACAAGAACGTCGATAATCAACTTCCCATCTTGATAACCAGGCTAGTCCAGCGAACGGGAGCCGTGCTCGACGCTCGGGGGCCAATTTGGGAGCCAGAGCCTCGAAGCGGGAGGAGCCGGTGATCCCGGAACGGTGGTGGGAGTGTCGAGCAAAGGCCACGCGGCACCGCTAGTGGCTAGCGTCCCACTCAGACGTTCCCCCACCACGGATCCTGCCTGCACCAAGGCGTGGCTTGCTGCCGGTAGGCGTGACTAGCGCCCGCGCCTCTGCTCTTCCAACCCGATCCCTCGAGCCTCGCTCGAACCGAAAGATTATCAACTTACAAGAAACTTTGTCGTCAATCTCGCGGAAAGGACTGCGGAAATTTTATCCAACGGCTCGCAACCGAGGCGAAGCAAACATCGCACACGCGAAACCGAGCCCGCAGCTCTGCAGTCAGTTCTTCCCGGTGGTGTCGCGTTCTCCGTCAGCTTGATAAACAACCACTCAGCGGTCTCTTCCCGGGTAAGATAGCTGTTTGCCGTCACCGAAGAAGCCGCCGCGCCGCGCCGGGGCAATTTGGCTCGCGGGGAATCCGAGAAGCTCGCGTTGACGGGGCGATTCGCGAGTAGCAACACTGAAGAACAACGATCCGGAACACTGTTATCCGGCAGCCTGTCGCTACCACGAAGCTGACGGATGGCTCGCGCGAGTCTTCCGGAATGATTTCGTCGGCGTTCGAGCAAGGAGACGAGCCTCGTGCACTCGCGTCCGACCGAGGACCTTCCAGTCGAGGAGAGAAGACTCTCTGAAGCACTCTCTCCTCGGAGAGAGGAGCGCACGGCCGCCTCGTTAGGGCGACGACCACCCCGGGCCATCGTTGGCCCTCGATCCCGCGCACTAATTAAATAGAGGCGGGCGGATTCGGGTTTCCGCCGCGAAAGTCTCGAATCAACCGTTCGCCTCTCTTTCACTCGTCCGGTTCTCCATTTTAACGGAGGTTAATTACCGAGTCCTTCCGCCCGGCGATTTCCTCGTCCTTATCCTTCTTGTCCTTCTTCTTGGGACGACGCGCTTTTTGTTCCCTGTTTCCTTTCTTTTTTTTGACAGTGTCCCCGTTTCCCCCGAGGACCTCTCTCTCTCCGAAGAAGTTCCGTTTAAAGTTTCCCTCGGATGCGAGTTTTTGTTTGGAATCGCCGTCTTCGCCCGCTGCGCGATGCATTCAAAGCTTTGTGCAGGTGATGATTTCTGGAATTCTTCGCGCAAAACTAAGGCGAGATAGCATGTCGCTTGCGGCAGCGTGCGCGAAATTAGGGCGAGTTTAAGGCATCGTTTTGTTCGTCCCGAATTCTCCGATAAAATATATGTTCCTCCGTTTTACGGAGACACAGGAAGAGTAATCGAGGGCGACGAGGATGTAAAAAATTCTATTAGCCGGTTCACCGCCAATTAGCCGAACTGCAAATTCACCGGCGACCCGCTGTAAACCCGATTATTACCGGCATTCTCGGGATCCTAGTGTCCGGCTAGAACGGTCGGCCGTTCCGGGGAAGACGGTACGTGATCGTGGGAAACGCTCGGCTGGAACCGGGTCGAACGTGACGCTTCTAGGCTGGCTGGGTGCCCGCGAAATTAAGAATCCCGCGATGGCTCCGCCGTCGTTCGGTGTTTCAAGAGCTTTCCGAAAGCGGGCGGAGAATTTAGAAAGCCCGGGGTGCCGACGAGAAGCCGATACGTCCATTAAGCGTTGAACAAACGAGCAGGAAACGAACTACACCGTGAAAAATTCCAGGCTTCGTGAAATTAGGCCTTGTGCGAAAGTATCGAAGGCGTGACTGGCTCGCGGGAGGCGTGGCTAGCTCTGGAGGGGCGTGGACTGTTTGAGCCCTTCCCACTGATTCGTGGCAGCGTCGTAAAATTGATCGAATTTAAACAGTGAGGTAAAGTTTTTAATAAATAAATGTTAAATAGTATAACGAATAGAAGTCGAAGTCGATGGGGAACACCCAGTACGTTGCCCACAGGACTGAAGAAAGCGGAACTCCCGCCGGGGGAAAAGAAACGGAAGCTACGTGGCTCGCGGGATAGAGGCGGGAACAATGTTGCGAGAGGGAACGAGAGGAGGAACATTGTTTCCCCTCGTCGTCGGTGGAACGGCGAGCCGTGGGCCACAAGTGCTTCCGCGTGTACTCGAGGATTTCTAGCGATGGACCTAGCCCCGACACGGCTCCTTCGCACCCCTTTCTTCCACGATCTCCAACCGAGAGGTTCCTGCAAGCTTGTTAACGGAAACGGAGTCGTCGCTAATGGACAAGTTCGATGCTCGAGATGGCTGGGCTCTCGAATTTCGGCGGTTTTCCTCGAATCGGCCGGCCAGATACGCCGAATAGGAACGTTACTCGGTAAATCGCGTTGCTTTTCTAGCCGAGTGGCTATTCTCCCTCCGATCGAACAGCCATGCCGAACGCTCGCGGAGCACGAATTCTCCGCGGCACGAATACGTAATGAATACACCATCATATTTTTCAAAGAACATATTTGTTGAACGGCGAAACATATTAAATTCGTGCTACAAAGTCCACTAACTTCAGGGCTGATAAAATCTGTCCATTAGTCTAATTAATGAACCTTGTTCTTGCGATATAAGCGAACTTCAACCCCTGCTCGGATGATCAATAGGAGCTCTGCACGTGAGACAAGCTTGAAGTTTTAATGTTTAACGATGTTTTCAACATAAAAACGAATTCTGTTAGCGGGGAATCAAAGTGGAAGGCGACACAATTTTTGGGCCGAGTGAGAAAGCAATTAGGCGAGACTGTCAACCCTTCAGACCCTTGTGCTTGTCGCAAGAGGGTGAGAAACATCGCTGTCCCTTTAATTAATCTAGAGTGGGCTTTCCAGTCTCCCAGTCTTTCTTTCCCTGTCGGTATTTCGTGTTATTCTTCAGCGTCCAACATGTCAATTTACAATTCATACGGAGTCGAACGTTTCGAGCGATACTCTTCGCTGAAAGTAAAGAATATCCTGCAAGTTTCGTGATAAACGCAAATATTTCCGAAGCGCCGGCAAGTAATCTAATAACGCCGTGCACGCCATAAGTAAAAAGCCTCTCTCTCTCTCTCTCTCTCTCTCTCGGGTAATTGACGGGAGGATCAACCGAGCGCTCGATCAAACTCCGAGTTGGAACAAATTCGCGGCACGCTCGCGGGATCCGGGGATTAGCCGCACCGGATGGTAAGTAAGAAGTCGTGTAATACCGCGATCCATCAACGGGATCAGTCGATCCATCAAAAACGATAGTCTCGGCTCCCGAATTTCCCTGCTTCCATTAATCATTTCCCCACGATCTCTCTAATAACAGTCTTGACCCACAAAACAGCCGTGTACCTTTATGCGCTATTCGATTCCTTCTGACAATCAAAACGTCAAAGACTGTAGATTTTCTGCGTTTACGTGTAGTTGCAAAAGCATTTCGGAAAGTTCACGAGCAACATTCAATTCTTAATGAAACAATTCTATTTTTCTATTATGTAAACATTTACGTGAGACTTCTAGATAATACAAATAATATGTATGTAATGATATTTGGTCTCCCTTTACCAATCCTCAACTATCGCCTAATTTGCCAACAACACGTGAAACGCACCCAGAGAGCCATTTCCCGGCGTTTTACCGAGCGGTCACCCATCCTAGTGCGTCCCCCGCCCTACGCCGTTTAACTTCGGTGATCGAACGAGAACCGGTATTTTCAGCGAGGCCATGGTCGTTGATTATAATAGAAATAATAATGATAATATTATACCATTGCCAGCATACCAAAGAAGTATGAAAATTATGCACAAAGATTCGCAGTCTGCCGATAACGTTATCGAGACACGCGCCGTCGTCGATGAATAAAAATGGAGCGCCGCGAGTTGCCCAGTTTCTATCAAAGTTGAATTTCAGCGGAGAAATTCGTTGCGGGCGGCGACGCGCCGGGCAAAGTGCTTTATTAACATCCAGAATGTCAGGCATCGCGGTCCCGTCTCCCCTAAGATTGGTAAATTCAAGGTAGACAGCGGCGGGACCATAACCGCGGTATGTTATGCGCCCGGAAGTATGCAACCGGCGCGCACCGGTGGAATTACAGCAGCCGTCAGCGTCGCCGGGCGAAATAACTCGCGGTTCGAGTGGAAAGTAAACTGAAATTTGGGGGACGAGCGTGCGGAATGGCCGTGTGGATCGTGCCTGGGGGATGCGAGGAGGGGTGGGGGGGTATCGAACACCTTTATCGAGGTTAATTAAATGATGGCGTCGCCGTCGGATTCCTTTCCGCGTCGACGAGCAACGGTTGTCGTCTTTGACGGTCCACGTTGCTCCACGCGATCCTAACTGCGCTCGATCATTTTTATTTCTGCTGGTTCGTCTTCCTTATTCTCGGTATCTTGCTACAGATGAAACGCGGTGGCAACTGTTCCATTTTTACTACTCGGCCCGGGGCCACATTTTCCGCTCGTATTTCACAATCCCCGAGGAACCTCGACGCGGTACGAGGCCCGCGAATTTCATTAAGTGTCGAGGACAATGGCGGCGCGACGATAAACCGCCGCGAGACAATGCTGGGGAGATTCGGAAAATTTTTTTTCGAAACCGGCCGGGAAAATCCCCGGGAACTTTTCTAATCGGCCCGGGCCGAGAGATAGTTTCGCCGAGCGGCGCTACACAAAGGCTCCCTACGGCCAGGTTTTCTGTTTTCCTCCACGTTTTCCATCCTTGTCTCTGTGTTTTTGTAGTTTTTCTTTTTTTTCAGTTTTATCGCTCGGACGAGACCTTTTTCCCATTCCGTGGAGATATGCCAGGCCGATAGCAAAGCGGCTCTATTTTCGAGATTACTGTTTTCCTGGCGCGCACGCCACGGCCGCTGCGAATCCTTTGGAATCCACTGCGTGAAAAGCTTTGACGTAGCCGGGATTCGATTTTTCTAATCGATCGACGCGGGACGGGCACACTCGGTCTCGCGACCCAAGCGGACGGGTCACCGGGTGACTGTGTTTCCAGAAACTCCGTCGCCAAATTCCCGTGCTCGTTCCCCGTTTCGCTCGAGCAACATTCGTCCGCTTGCATGCGCTATTCAGATGGTAATATTTTCGCGAGAAAATGCCGTTCTCGACAGTATCCGAAAGTCGTTGGTACGGGTCTATCAAGAAAAGCTGATGCGAGAACTAATTGACAAGAGACTGCAACGTTAATTGTCATTTATCGTCCCCGGGATAAGTTCATTCTCGATGGGAACGGGCTACGGTGATTTGTGGATCGTGTAACTTATCGATTAGAATCGCCCGACGTGTCTGACCATTGCTCGCAGATTCTACCAGTGACTATCGAGCCGCAGTGGCTCGTTGCAAACGCGCACCCCCCCCCCCGGGCAAAGGTACAGACAGTAAATAAAATTCAATTTCCTTGATGAATGGCCCCGGTAAACCGAAAGTGGGCCACGGCTGTAGCGAATTTTAATAAAGTTTGTATTTTGGTCGTTCCCCGGAGGGTTTTTCGCGAAGCGCAACTCTCGTAAAATTCGACAAAAAATTAATAGATCTTAAAGTTCGCTTTACCTAGACTTCGTGAAGTGACATTCGGTTAGAATGTTGGTTACACACTGTACCGAGTGAATTTTCAAATCATCGGTACAAAGATGAGACTTCGACGATTAAATCCTCGGCGAGTGTTTTCTCGATTTTCAATATCACTCGAGGAATCTAATTACAGAAAAATGTGATATTGTACAGCCTCTGCAGGCAAAAAATTTCGGACCGTTCGCTCGAGGAGCACTCGATAGTTAAGCACGGTTCTAAAATCGTCGAAACTCGGGAGTAATGGTCGCGATAGGCATCGGTGTAGCTTGGTTTCGGCGCTTCCACGGGGCGAGCATAAATCCTTTCTGTCTTGAAGGATGCAGGAGGGGGACGGAAAGACGAACGGCAGGTCCGAGAGCGCCCGTGATTCAGTGCAATCGTGTAGATTGCAGTGGGTGGGCTTCTAGTATCGGTGTTCTCGCGTCGAATTCTCCGCGGAATCGTTCGAACGAGACGACGACGACGGCGGTGGTGGCTGGCGTGTCGGTTCAATTTTCATTTAACCGTGTCGCGACACGTGCTACAATTTCCCCGATACACTCGGCGCGCCATATTTTCCGGCGGGCGGCGCGGCGCGGCGGTTTTCTTGCACATCCTTTTGTCCGTGCCGCTTCTGCCTTGTCGGGGAATGTAATAACTCGAAGCCCGCGGGAGGCGCACACGGATTCCTCGCGAACCGGAGAAAAACCCTCCCGTGCCCTCTCGATCCGGTGTTGTTTATCGTCGGCTGCGCCTCTAATGTAATATACCCGTCCGCGGGAAAAGAAATCGCTCGATCGATCGAAACAGCGATAAATTTCCGACGATTTTCCCTTCGATTTCGATCATAGTCCTGCGGAGGACGTTGCAGGCGTGTTCGCGATCGTGAACTCTATACGACACTGTGGCTGTCATCATCATTGAAAATCGCAGTGGCGCGGTGAAGATTAAGTAAATTCTGCCGAGCGATGCGGTAATCGTATCGATTGAATAACGATGCCGGGTGTTGGAAGAAGGATCAATAGGGTGGGCGTTTTGCAGATTATTTTTAAATTGCAGCGAGAGGTGTCGAGTAAAATTCGTTACGAGTCTCGATCACGAACGAATGATAGCGAGGTTTCCAGATTTCGGTTACGGAGGATTCGAACGCAGCGGAGGACTCAAGTGGCAGACACAGATGTTCCGAAGAATGTGTTCGGGTTAGGATTGGGTCTAATGCAGTCGGAATCGAAGCAGCGGAAGGGGCAAGAAAGGGAATGAAAAATGTCAGGCTCGCGGCGTGGCATTCTCTCGCGGAATCCCGAGGCCCGCGTTCCTGGCGGATTAAAGAACGATGGGAATCCCGTGACCCGTGAGAAATTGGGTCGACGAGGGCCGGATGCGATCCGGGACGAAGATCAACGGCGAAATAAAGACGGTAGAGGGAGTGAGGGGGGAGAGTGCAAAGACACGGACGGCAAAGACGCATCGCGGCCATTGTCTCGCAGACGGTTTCCCCCGGGGGAGGATAAAGGACGACGGGACGCCGATAAACGAGCAGAGCGAGCCGAAGCAGAGCCGAGCCGAGACGAGACGCGGAAACGGAGAAATATTAAGGGTTGCACTCCCCGTATTAGAGATCCTGCGGGAGAGATCGGCCGCGATTTGTTCCAATGAAACGCTCCGGCAAACGCCGCCGCTTTTCCGGTATTCCTATATTCCGGTAACGATCGGCTCGTTTCTCTTGTCGCGTGCGATTTCTCCTTTACCCCGTGCCACCCCTCCTCTGGATTTCGATCTCGATCCCGTATCCTTCCCGAGCAACGACATCGATCTCCCAAATTCCTCGAACGGGAACCGGGATACAAAGGCCGCCGGAGAACGAAGGGCGCCGTTAACCTAGATATGTTTACAATCTTTTCCAATCTCGCTCGTGGAAGTGCTGCCGATTCTCAGGTGGAAAGACTTCGCCGGGCAAAGTCTCGCTTGCGCGAAAGTATATACTTTATCATAATTATTATAATTTATCTCATTGTTCACCGGCATTAAACGAAGTCTGGACGGCGTATCGATTACCGAGGGACGAATAAAATCCTCGAACTCGGTAACTAACAACAATAACGACAAAAAAATGGTAGATAAATTGACAGAGCCGGTGGCTGCGGCGCACGCCACCATAAATACGTGTTTCCATCGAGGCTTTATATTTTCATAACCCGTCTCGCCTGTCGCGTACACTTTCGTGTTTACGGAGGGGATATTTCCGTGGCAACACTAAATGACTGGAATAAATAAAAAAATCCGGGGGAATGAATTCAACAGAGATTCCTCGAATGACTGGCAGATCTGGGTTAAGAGGGGCGTCGATTTCCGTGGGAATCGAGCGTTCGCCGCACACCTCGGAATTCCTCTGCGACCGAGAGCCGTTGTGTCGCTGGCTCCATTCGCCGAGGGCGGTGTAGAACGCGGAGTCTCGCGTGTTACGCGAGTAACGAGCGGCCGCCGCGCCGTCCGCTGGTATCAGCTCGTAACGAGTCCAGGCCGACGAAAATCGCGAGGAGACGAGCGTGCGAAAAGATTCACCGTCGCCCGGGATAAACTGTTCCCTGCCGTGTCTCTCCCCGGAGCTTCGTTTTCATGGTTTCTTTTTCCTCTTTCGGGCACGGGAACAAGCACGGCAGAAAGTTTTTAATTGCCGCGCGTGCCGGCACCGGTGAATTACCGCTCGAGACTCTATCATTCGATATTCTCCTCACCGCTACAAGTGGATTCTTTCCCGGGCTCGATATTATATTTGTCGAGCGCTTCCGGGGACCGTTCCAGAACCCGCTTCGATTGTTTCCCCGAATCCATTCCGCTATTTTCCCTTTCACCGAGGTTTTTAATTATTGGCGTTCCAACGACTTCTGCGAGGACCGAGGAAGCTGCGGATTCTCTCCCGCGCGCTCTCGATCCGAACGGGACGTTGCTTTCATTCTCGCAAAAACGTGCGTGCGGTCGGGATTTTATTTTGTCAGATATAATGCGCCCGAATATCCCGAACATTTCCCGTCCGTTCCCGTAATGTTTCCGGAACTCGTGAAACATCCAGGACGATTTCTGTCGGAACCATTCCCCGTTTCCAATGAGTATTAAATATTCTTCTTCCGGCGATACTCTATGCTGAAAGGGATACGTTTAAATAATTCCAGATCGCGAAGAGGTTTTAAATACCGGCAGGAAAATGATTACACCGGATGGTATGGCAGATGAGAAAACAGAGCCGGAGCTTCTCGACGAAAGAGATTCGATCGTTTCGAACGTGGAGAAAAACACTGCGTAGGCAGATAGCGGAGAATAATCACGAGTGTAGGATGATTGGAAAACGAAGACGGTTAAACATTCCGCGACGAAGGATCGAGGAGGAAAGACACAGAACGTCGAATTAAAAATATCAATGTTGCTTGACGGAGTTCTACCGTGCCGGATCTTGCGTGGAAAAATTAATCTTCGAATGTAACGTGGATCGCTGTATTATTTTACCCGAAACTGTTTTCTTACTCTTGTGTACACAGTTCTTAAAGTGACTCGTCTAAATGTTCATTTATGCAGGGACGAATTCCTGGAATGCACTTCCTATGTTCCTTTCATTCTGCACTTCTGCCAGTTTAATAAGTTATACGAACTTCCAAATGAATGGAAATCGAGTCGAAAGTTCATGGAATACGAGGAAGGGGACAGGGGACGAGGGGCGGGGGCTTAATATTTCAATTCGTACAACTTTTACCGGTTCATTTGTGAATTTTGCAGAAAATTTAGTCGACCGTTATCGCATAATAGAAATGGCGACCTTCCAGCTCAGCGAAACTTCCACATTTCTTTGAACTTCCACCGAACTATCCTTCATACTACATTCTGTTCAATTAAAGGGAAATGAATTAACAAGTCGCGGAAAGAAAGTAGTCGTCGTCGAGACCGAAGATGGTCAGGCAAATGAAATTATTTTCAGATTCATGGAGACCGCAATCGAATAAACCGCCATCCCTCTCTCGACAATAATTCCCGTAGAATTCAAACAAAACAGTATTACAAATTAGCCGTGGAACTTTCGAGCAACTCGGCAAATTAAATTACCGGCACCAGCTGGCTTTCAACTATTCCTGCTGATTAGATTACAATGTTGCAACTGGACCGCGGATCTCCGTGCAAATCTCAATAATCTGCAAGTGATTCTGTAAAAATCAAAGGAAACCTCTCAACTAGAATTCTCTGGAAATGTCACGGTTGCTCCAGGATGGGGAAAACTATAAGAAGAAGAAAATAAAAATGCTATTAAATTTTCTAGATATTCGCACACTTTGAACATTCGCTCCTACGATAAGTGCCTCAAGAACCACAGTCTCAGTCCACAAGACTCAATTTCTTCAAAATTTCTTAAAGGATCCTCAACTTCGTATACAATAATTTTAAGTTTCAAATGGTTAATTATTTTTCGAATAGTCAGCAAACTTTCTATTTTCACATTGAATAATACCAAGCTGCAAAAGGTTAATTATTTTTCTAATAGTCAGAAGATTTTCACGTCGATTAATTCCAAGCTGCAAAGGGTTAATTATTTCTCTAATAATCAGAAGACTCTATTTTCTCGTCGAATAATTCCATGCTGCAATGGGTTAAATATTTTTCCAATAGTCAGAAGAATCTATTTTCTCGTCGAATAATTCCATGCTGCAATGGGTTAAATATTTTTCCAATAGTCCGAAGTACTTCAGCGACTGTAACCTTATAAGGGCACTGTTACCGACCACTTCGAAGACAGCAGCTGCTCGAGGCTGGTTGCAACCCTCTCGAAAACCGCTTGCGGTTTTGTTGCAAGGTTTGCCGCAGCGCGGCGGGACAGGGCCGAACAATGGGGCCGGTTCTCCAAGATATTGCAACGTGTTTTCTTCGGACCAGCTGCCGTGTAGGCGGTCCAGGATCCTCAGATCCTGATCCAGGTTCCCGACAGAATCCGGAACAAAGCCGGATCTCATGAATTTTGTTCGCCGGACCCGCAGCCCATTGTTCGACGATGTGTCGCGATCCCTAACCGGCCGGAGGCCTCGGCGAAATTCTGATCGGCATGCAACGAACACCGACGCCCCTTTACGGTTCATCTCTTGCTCTGCATTCCCTGAATTCCGCGGAACACGGTGTGACGGCCACGGTGCAGCTAACCGAAGCAATATCGACCGAAATGGAACCACCGACGTCTTCGGTTTAACCTCGACGGGACACGCCGAATCCCTGCGACCAGATGCATCCTGCACCCATGCACCATATGCACGGTGCACCGTGCATCGATACTCGAAGCCCTTACAGGAGGTAAAGTATGCACAGAATCGATAACCGAGGCGCGTCGCTGATCACGTCGCGATTATTGTGTTCCAGCATATTGTTTATGCAAAATGTCAAGAACTATTCAGGTAGCATCAACAGAGCCTCTAATTGAAGTAGAAACCGTGGAGCTGGCGGAAATGTCAAAAATTGATGCATTTATCTAGACTGTCTGACCACATATTGACTGTACTACTGAAATCGCACTACTTAGCAAAACAGAGTCCTTAATAAGAGAAGTACAAGCGGGGTGAGAACTGCGAATTATCTACACAATCACTGAGAACAAATAAGACATTCGATCAACAATTTGACAGTACTAATTATTTAATCTCGCCGAACAAGAAACGTGTCCCTAATAAAATTTGTTGTTTCCATACTTAGCGAGTTCTATTCGAGCTGAAACTTTCGCGAAACATTTCCCTATTCATCCCTGTCGGAATTTATGGTTCGAGGACGTTTTTAAAAAGGTTGCAGAGCGCACGTTTCAGACAGATCCCATTAAAAATGTCCGCGGCTCTTTCGCCGGCTGGGTTCCCTTCTGGGCCTAGAAGGACAGGTGCGCGGTGGCCGTCAGGTGCAGGTAGACAGCTTGTTTTCCAGCTGCCAGGTTTCGCTGGGGGAGAAGCCTTGCGAGGAAGCCAGTGGACACAAGGTGCGCGCGCGGGGGTGGGGTATATCGGCGACAGTCGCGTCAAAGGCGTTATCCGGCGTGTAACACCCGATAACGAAGTCTGAAAAGAGTTACGAGCGTCGCTTCTGACGATTCTAATGGGGGTCGTCGCCGACGAGGACTAATAATAGAGGGGATCGATACTCGCCCAGCTAGTCCCAGTCCCTGTCCCTCTCACCCCTCTCTCTCTCTCTCTCTCTCTCGCTCTCTCTATCCGCTCTCTCTCTCCTCTCTGTTCAACCGGGCACGAATATGCCTCCACATCAGCACCGGTGGTTTAGCTTCTGGGATCCGCAACCGATCGATCGAAACGATCTCGAAATAGTAACGGATCGAGCCGCGGGAGTCTCGGCTGCGATTCACGACTCGATGATTGACGGTGAAAAGAGAGTATCCAGCACGAGTCAGACAGGTATAGCGAATGCACGCTAGAGTTTCTACGTCTCTTTGTACAGCCGTACAGCCGGTTAATAATAGAAACAGGTTTGTTCAAGACGCACGGCCAACTTCCATGCGCCTCCTCTCGATTATTCACGAGACAATTTTTCCTGGTCGAGATGGACAGCGACCACCGCCGACTTATTACTTATTAGGCGACCGCAAATTTGCGATTTGCGGTGTACAGTTCCGGTCGACCGAGGAAGTTGGACTTTGCTTCCTGAATCGTTGGAAGTCTTCTCTCGATCTGCACTGCGAGAGCGTTGCACCGTGACAGTAGGGACTGTTGGAAATCATTTTTAGCGTGAGCGGAAACAAGGCTTGAGAAATGAACGCTTCCGAAGTATTTCGTTGATCTGAAATACTGGCGCTCGGAGTGGTAATATTTTTATGATTATTCTCGAAATTCGAAAAATAATGTATCATTTAAAAAATATTTTCGAAAGTTCCAAACAAATTTCGTATCAAGAAATACATAGATGCTACGAATTTATGAAAATTTTTTCTGCACACGTAGGACAATTATGGCCAGGTAGGCGTGTCACAGGAGTCCGTCCGATTTTTACTGTCGCGCGCGAGAGGGCGCATTTCATCTGTGTCGGGGATTAAAATGTTTTCAGGCGGACGCTACCCTCGTCACGGGTCTTGCGAGAGCTGGACGCTGGTTTGGCCGTAGATACCGTCCGTTAAAGTTGAACACGGTGTACGCACCGAACAAAAAGAAGGAAAAGAAGAAGCCGCCTTATGCCGCGAAATTCTGCTATTCCAGACAGAGTCGGTTAGAAACGAATTCAACCGTGTCGCGCCGAGTTTCCAGAGGATGGGGAACCGAAGCGTTCAACGAAAACTCCCGGCCCGTTTAACAGCGGGCTCGTTTATCGCTTCCGCGGACGTTACCGTGAAATAGGAAACTGCGGAACTTTCGAATACCCCGCCCATTTTCGAAAATATTACCCGTGATCGCTGGCTCCGGATCGCGTTCCCGCCGCGCAGCTCCGTTCTGCTCACGCGAGCGAATTTTACATTTTAATGCACCACGTATGCGCTGCCGAAATTACACGGGAGCTCGCGGCGGCGTTCTCTTAAATTTGCCGGTCTACTGCCTGGGAAGCTGTTTTTGCGTCCGCGAGGCACGATAAGGGGCTCGAATTAAACAGATTCGCCTTTGCATAGCGCGCCGTCACGCCGCTCGGGTAGCTATTGCAATTATCGCGGTGAAAGATGTTGGCTGCCCTTTAATTGAGAGCGAAACGCAACGAACTTACTAAAAATAATCAACTCCATGCAACAGAGCAAGCAACCCCTAAAAATTATTTTCACATCGCGTGACAATCTCAGGGAAAAATCAGGGATGTTCTAAGGTGAAATTGAGGGTGTGCTCTCGGGATAAAAATAAAAGACGTTGCGTGGAAATTGAAACGAAAGTTCCAAGGTAAAATATCTTCTCAGAATTCATTTCGAAAATCTTTATCGAGGATGTTTTTGGGAGGGGTGGGGTGGAAATCGGAAATCAAACGAAGCGTTTCGCAAGCTGCGGCCCAGGATGCAAATAGATCGTCGAATTAACGCCGCCCAAGGGACGATTATCCCGGCAACCGAGTCGCGGTTTATTTACGGGCAAGCCCGAGTCGAAATTGTTTTCCCTCCCCCGTATTTATCGAACGGGCAATTAGCGATCCGGACGCGAAGACCGTCCGCGATATTAATCCCTCTCCGGGATTGTGCAACGTGACCGTTCTGCAGCTAGCCAGTGCACGGAGGTTTACAGCCACGACAGATGGCGGCAAGCACTATAACCCTCGAAGAAATTCGATCGACCCTGCAGTCGTAAAATCCGCAGGAAACGCTGCTACGTCGTCGTCGTAGTCGACTCTCTCTCTCTCACACACACACACACACACGCGCGCTCTTGGTGCTCGCCAGCAGAACCCTGTAAATAACGGCTGCGATAATTGCGTTTTAACCGGTTAAACGGACCCTCGATCGGAAGTTAATCCCTAAATCCGACATCTAACGTTCGTCTTCCGACTGCCCTCCATCTTTTTTACCGGGCACGCATCGATCAGGGTCCGTTCCGATTTATTTTGACGTTGAATCCGAGAAAAATGACCGATTTCTGGCGGCTTTTGGAGAGAAATAATAAAAAGCTTCGGTTCAACTATTTCATAATTTTTTTTAAGCTTCTGGGGAACTTGAAAAATTTATTTCGCGATTGAAACGAAAGGATGTTTTTGCGATGACGCGACGAAAGATTATCGCACGATTTTTGGAATTGACCAAAATTCGAACAACCGATCTTCGGTTTTACCGAAAAACCATTTCCAATAATTTTCAAAGTGAAACGGATTCAACGAGGATTACAATTTTATTGTGTTTGGAAACCCCGTGAATCCGGTAAAACGAGAATAAAATTCTACCGGTATTGTTTAACGATAAATAAGCAACAGTTCGACTGTTGATTTTGTACGTCGAATTCGTTAACTGGTAAATAAATAAACGAGCATTCGGCTGTTGATTTCATCAAAATTTTCGTTCGCCAATGACAATACGATTTTGTTATGAAACAGCGAAAAAGGTAGAGATAGGGTAAAGAACGAACGATTGAACAGGATCAATAATAAACATGTTTGTTGCAATTGTTGCGAGAGAGGAACAAGCATGAACAAATAAACAGGATTAATAACAGAGGTGGAGGAACAAGAGAAGCAGAACTGTGGTTTCAAGGATGTTGAACACGATCTTTATTACCGCATAAGTTTAGGCAATCATGTTAAGCTTCTGTGTTAATGTTTGCACTAAGGTTTAATCCTCCCAACCTGGACGTATATACAGGGTGTAACATACACGTAACTACGACCATAATTTTTACAGTCAGTTCCTACAAACTAACAAAAAGGAAAAAAATCCTGGACGTCATTTTGGGTTTGTAAATTTATTTAAATGAAAAAAAGTTTCTAATAATTGATTCCTAATACCGTTTCCCTTGCTTAACTCGGCATTTCTGTATTCAAGGTCATTTGAAGGTCAGGAAATTTCAGCATTGTGGAAGCAGAAGTATATAAAATAATGTAAAACAAAGTTATTATTATTATATAAATTATTACAAAAATATTATAAAAATTATTATATAAAGAAAAAGAATATATAACGCCCTTTTATTATGCTTAAGGTGACTTTTGAGGACAGTTTCCCGGTGCTGATCTTTAATCCTGATTGGACGAAAGACAGTTCTTCTTTTTTTCTCTCCCTCTCTCTCGTTCGCCAATTGATAGAATCAGGACAGAACCGTCCCGTTTGATCGCCCGGAGCCAATTACCGCAGAGTTCACTGAAATTATGTAATCAGTGGTCGCGCCACCGGCAGATAGGAAATTACAATTACGGGACAGAGTAACAATTAGCCCGCGGCGATCGCGTCCAGTTAAATAAATGGACTGTTAATGTCGGGGGACGGGATTAACGGATCTCCGGCGAGCACTCCTGATACTTCTGCGCGAATTAATGCTCCGCGCCGCCACGGAACAATGCTGCACCGACCTACACTCTCTCCACTTTCGGTCACTATAATCTAGTTCTCCAAAGAAACCCTTTAAAATTCATTACACCACGAAAAACAGACTGCAAGAACTTTTGACACATTAAGACACAGCAATTAATACAGAGATTACAGACATTGTGTATTCGTAATGTTCCTCAACGAACAAACTGATATTATGCTAAATTATTTCGAATTATCATTCAGAAAATAAACTGCCGATTCTCGAAATAAGAGAAGTTCGTTGTAAATCGAAAAATAAATTATGCGAATCCTGATAACCTTCAGCAAAAATTATTGTACGGTAAAGGTATTGCAGATTTTATTAGCTCGTTAATAAACTCTAGAATATAGGAATTTTTATCGAAGAACAACGCTCCGAAATGAGTTTATCCAGCTTTAGGACGGCACGCGAAATTCGCAGTTCATTAGGGGATAACAGCAACAATTGCGCGATGAATAATTTCCGGGCGCGCGTATAATCCTACAATTTAAGACGCTAGTTCCTCCGAGAGGAGTACCGGGGTAGCCCGGCGCTAAATTTTATGAAAACCTTTCTTTGACTGCGCTTTAAGCACGGCTCCAGTGTTTCTGATAATTAATTAAGACTAGCGGAAGTCCATTTCACATTTCCGAGATCTCCGCCGCGAAAATTCGAGGCGATTCCGGCCGTTCTAAGGAACCAGTGATCGAGAACGTCGTTCCGTTAATGTCCCGCGGGAATTGAAACTCGGTCGCGGCCCGAAACGTTAGCATAATATCCAGCGAGTATGCAAATCCCGGCGTCATAACCGTGATCCGGTCAGCGTGCAGCATCCTATCGAGGAAAAGAATTCCGAGGGACCGAATTCTACTTGAATTTTAAGCGTCCGCAACGCCGCCGGTGGCTTCCTAATGAGTCGAGATTCCCTTCATTTACGAACCGGTGAAATTATTCGGTCGCTCTCCGCTCTCCGCGACGGTATGGATGTACCATCTAAGCCAGAGGATTGCTTCACCCGCGTAAGCCCGATGTTCGAAATGATTCAGCCCTGCATAAGGTTTGAATCCTGGCTGCGATCCTTCCGACGCTAAACATCTCTCCGCGTCCATTATTTTGGAACCCTGGAAAAGGTTTCGTGTGACGTGTCTGATAATTGGATTGCAGGGGTTTGGAGATGTATGAAGTAGAAGAAAGTTTGCCATTGCATCTTTTTGCCGAGAGTATTTTAGAGATGCTCGTCATCTTTATCATCCATTATGAAATTTTTACTGTGTTACGTAGAGGTCCGATATTTTCCAGGGGTTTGGAGATGTTCGAGGCAGTAGTGAAACTAAGTTTGCGCATACTTCTTTTGTCGAGAGTAGTCTAGCATTTCTCAAATGCTCAACTTTATTATTCATCACGAAATTTGTACAGTATTATGTAAATGTCTGATATAATGATTGCAGAGGTTTGGAGATGTTTGAAGCAGCTGGAAAAAAGGTATTCGCATCTTTCCAAGGCTTTCCATCGATCAATCATGAGTAGAATATAGAAACACCATGATCGATACCTAGATTTGACGATGTTTGACCTAGTCGGCCCTCAAAAACTGATCTCTGGATCCTCTTGTCCTGATTTGCACACGTGTGCCAATCCCTAGAGCTGCGTACAACTATGTTCAGCTCGACCGAGCCAACATAAAACGCATCGACCGCCCTCTCGGTGATTCGGGTTCAAAGATCGCGCGTGACAAATCACGCCGGCTGATCGAGCGGAGCGAAGCGGAGGACGGCTTCTTCGCGAATCAGCTCGCCTTCTCCTCGCGGGAAGCCGTGAAACGGGCTAAGACGGTCGAGGGCGGGGGGTTCCTCGGCGACGATCCCGTCGCAGAATTCCACTCGACAAGGTGAAAAGGAGGGCGATCGAACGACCCGTCGCGTCGACGTCGAGGATCGACGAGGCGTTTTTCCGCGCGAGCGTCGCATCGTCCGTGTAAACGGTGTGTGTTTCGCGCAGCGTCTTGGAACGGGGACGAGCGCGAGCATGTTCCGCCGCATTCCCCAGCGCCGAACCTCGTTGCCGGATGAAAAGCGAGAGCTTTCACGCTGCTCGAGGGAACGCAAGCCAGACTTCCCTCTTTCCTGCGGGCGAACTTCTTTTGCGAAGACTTCAATCGTCCCGCGGAAGGAAAAGGAAGACCGGCCCGGCGGTCTTCGCCAATTTTTTGAAGGAGTACCGCCGAACGTATCGATTCCGAACTTTGCGGGCTTAAGCACGCACTCTTTGAGAACGTGCGGGAATTTTTTGAAGCGTGAACGTTCGCTCGTCGCGAAGTTCTTGCAAGTTCTTCGGGAACTTTCGAGAAAAGAAAAAAACTGCCCTGTGTGACTCGCGGGCCGGTTGTGTCTCTTGTTCTGGAACGAAACCGACGAACCGCGGAAATTCTGGTGCTACATGGACCTAATTAAAACGTGATAATACATTTTATCGTTTGATGTTTCCTGGAGGACTGTTTATCGCTTATTGTTCAATTAGCGAGCCTACAATTCTGCGTGTATCGACTCAAAATTAATCCTAGTTACGAGGGAACATCTGATAAACCTGTCAGTAAAGTGTCAAGCGAATCGCACCGTCGGTTTCCCGGATAAAAATTCAAACAGCACTCCGAAGATTACAAGAGGCGTTCCGCTTTGAACGCCTGCAGGTTTGCCAATTTCTCGAATTGGTGGTAAACGCGCTGCGGCCATATTTCAGAAGCACGAAACCGTGACAAAGAAAGAGAAATTGTCCGCCGTGGCCCTCGGATGGAGGAGCCGCAGCGCAAGCAAAACGTCGGGTTAATCTTCGCGAAAGACGAATTATCCGCAAGAAAAAGGGGGATAACTTTTACCGGGCACAAAGCGGGACGCCTCAGCGGTAAGAACTATGGATCACGGG
The DNA here is from genome assembly GCA_028454225.1 of Lasioglossum leucozonium. Classification (NCBI taxonomy): domain Eukaryota; kingdom Metazoa; phylum Arthropoda; class Insecta; order Hymenoptera; family Halictidae; genus Lasioglossum; species Lasioglossum leucozonium. The sequence goes on along the minus strand of CM052210.1, from coordinate 13,922,931 downwards.
GTGTAAAACCACCCTCGAGGAATCTCTTTCGATCTCTCCCGGCTCGACGCGGGACAGAGAACCGTCGAGAGCCAGCCGAGAAGAAATTCCAGCAGATTTCTTTGTGGCAAGAATTACTTAACAATGTTCGTAGACGGCCGGGCGCAGCGTACCGGAAGAATTACTGAAATCAGCATCGGATTCTAATGGATAATTGGCCTCGTTACCAGTCACGGTGGCTTGAACAACGCCACCCTCCACCTTTCGAAAGCTTACGAAACTCCCTGGGAACGAGGCTGCAGCCGATTGGCTTGCACTCCGGGAAAAACCGAAGAGACTTAGCGTTCGTTAAGGGGTATTCTGGTCTAGGAGAAAAAAATCGATTTTCCATCATTGTACGTTCTTAAAGTACGTATCTCCGGGAACTTGTTTGCAAAAGGATTTATTTCTATCCGTAAAAATAACGAAGCTGTACACGTCTGACGCAAGTGTACTCCACTTCTCTTGAAAAATTCTTTGAGAATGGGCTTGATGCTGTAGCTTCGACGAAAAGATTTAAAATATCTCAACTGTTCGTAATTTTTGTCGATCCCTAAATCCGGATCATTTTCAAGGAAGCGCAGCTCATACGATTTCAAGACTTTCGACCTGAAAAAAGTACAACATGTGCTCCAAATAATGGCGAATATACGTGCGAAAGATCGCTGCAAAGCGCTTGTTCATTTTTGTAAAAAAAAAAAAAAAATGAAAAATCGAAAGGTTCTTGGGTACTTTGGAGCAGAAATTGAAGTCAATGGGACTGGACAGGAGGATAACGGGCTCGTCGTTACTCGCAGAAGGAGCCGGTTCCTTTTTCGACGTTCCCGGTTAATGGCGTCAGCCAGCAGTCCCGGGCAAGCGATGAATTATTTTCGCGGTCGTGCTTCATCGCCGATTCATCGGCCCCGCTAATTGAGCGGGTAGATTCGATGACGCGCAGATCAGAGATGGCCCCGAGCGCTGGAAATCGAATGCTCACGCCCCCCCACCTCTCCCTCAGCATACGGGAAATTTGATCCGGCGGAGAATCTAAATTTATTAGATCGGTCAGCCATGATTTCCCACGCGCGGCTCTATAGCAACTCTATAACCGTTGTATTGACTCGACGACCGCGAATTAATTCTACACGCGCGACGCGACGGCACACACGCGGCCCGCCGTTTCACCACGCATAATGGAACGTTGCGAATATTCCCTGTCGGCTGTCCCTCTCGCGCGCGCTCACGCGGCGAAGGAAACAAAATAATTTGTAGAATTTGATATTCGTCCGCGATAATAATATATGTTAGTTTTATAATAGTCCCGGTGGATAAGAATGTTTCTTTGGCGTGTTTATGCTAATGGCAGAAAGAGAAAACAAATTAAAGTTTGCCTCAGCAGGAAGCCTAACGTGCATATTCATAAAAGCGGAGGAGAACATGTTGAAAAGCGTTTTCCATATAATAGATAAGCCGCGATAGACGTGATTTGTACAGAGTTCCGCGAGGCCTGTTATGACAGCGCGTTGATACATATTCATGGGTAACTCCGCGCTAAAATCGTTAACGATTCTAATGGGCGTGAGAACGTGACGCGAGCCGATACAAGGATAGAGACGATACGGTGCACGCGGTATACTTTTCCAAGCAGCCTGAATTGTTTCGACGTCGCCGCCGCGCCGCGTCGCGTTAATTCGCCTTTGACCGGGCGACGCGTTACTTCTCGGCTAACCGGCGGCGAAGAGAGACACGATGGGTCGATTAAGACGCGGGAGGACGCCGATAAAGCGCATTAATTCCAAAGGAAATTATCGGCGATTCCAGGGAGGCGGTCGCGCGAAATACTTTCATCTCTGATAGTCGTCGGACTGGAGTAGAGCGCGGCGATATCTTGCTCGGAAGTTTCCGGGCCAGCCTTAATGACTTCGTAACGAGGAGAGAGAAGGGCGAGAGAGAGAGAGAGAGAGAGAGAGAGAGAGAGAGAGGGAGGAGGAGAGGCCTTACGAATCGGGTCAATTCGTGGCCCGTGGCAATATTAAACTGCGGCCGCTTAATTGAAAGGACGGTCTTTGGCCGATATTAATATCGTCGCGGCGAAACTTTCGACCCCGTAATCGCGGCCGATGATAACGACACCCTTAACGACCGGCTGCGTCCCCGTATCGCTGCGAAATTCTATGGTAACTGCCCCGTCATGCGTCCGGTAGTCGCATATCCAATACTGCCTTGGAAAACTCTACAGAGTCGCCATTGTCAGACGGTGCGAGCAACCCTTTGCTGTCATACACCCTTGAAATACCACCCCCCTATTGTTATTGAGACGTTCGGGAATACTTTGGGGATATTGGCCTTAAGATTTGCGCGAACTTTGGGAATATTGGCCCGTTACATTCCTGAGAATGTTGGGAATATCAACTTGAGAATGTTGGAAATATCAACTTGGGAATGTTGGCAAATACCAGCTTGGGAATGTTGGCAAATACCAGCTTGGGAATGTTGGGAATCTTGCGTGGGAATGGTGGAAATACCAACTTGAGAATGTTAGGAATACTTGCTTGGAAATATTGGGATTATTAATTTGGGGATATTAGAAATACTTGCACGGGAATATTGGGAATACCAGCTTGAAAACGTTGGGAATATCGACTTAAAAATGTTGGTAACACTTGCTTGGGAATCTTTGCACGTTCCAAGACAAATTCTTAAGCTTTCTACATGTTCTCGATCCATCCACCAAGTATTCCCAACCGAGTCTCGCCCCTTCCCCTCTTCATTCTTTCACTTCTACCTCCACCATAGCCTCACCTACAGCCCATTAGCGTTTTCATCCATTGTTTCAGGCCCAAAAGAATCTCTCCTCGTCTCAGTCTCGCCTGAGGAGCTGCTCAGCACCGCTAAACCCGGTCACCCTCGGGACCCGTTGCAAGACGAGACAGGAAGTCGACTCCTGCTTGTTAAACTTCAATTAGCCAACGTCGAACGTCGCCGAGGACTCGGCGTCGCGGCTGATAACGAACCGAAGTGGTATTCCTAAGACGAAACCAGAGACTCCACGGGGATCTGGAGAGATCCTTCTCGCGATCCCTCCCCGGAGGATTAATCGCCCCCCCTACCGCCTCCCCCACCACCCCGCCACTCTTTGCGGGGGTGGTAACGAGCAGAGAAGAAGAGACGAAAAAAATTGCCGACGAGGATGAAGGAGACTTTAGAGAATTAAAGTTCCGTTCGCCTGTGGGGATGCCAGTGTTCTCTCAATAGTGGCGATTAAAAGTGAATGAGGGGGCTGGGAGGGGGTGCAGGGCGCACCCGGATAATGCCTCGAGATGGGACTGCTCGCGATTTCATTCCGGGGAAGATGTTGAAAGCGCGGAAAAGCCCGGAAAATGGAAGATAGCAGCGTCGGCGCTCGGGGAAAGTGGGCCAGAGTAAAAATTCGCCGGATCGAATAATAAATTTCGCGTGAGCGGTAGAGAGAGACAGAGAGAGAGAGAGAGAGGGCAGAGCATCATACGAAAGGTAATTCGTATCTTTGGAGAAGGAAGAATCGCCCCGGGCAACAATGGACAACGTTCCGGTTCGGACGTAGTCAGTTTCTTTGCTTTTCACTGAGGAAAAATCTGCGAGAGGCCCGGTGAATGCTGCAGCTTCGTTTGGATTCAATTGTTTCTCGCTGAGGCGTTGTTTCAGGTTGCTTCTCTGTCAAACCGAATGGTGAGAAACGCGGAGGAACGGGAATTAAAATACAACGGAGCTTTCTGTGTCTATAGCGAGACGATACGACTGTTACGCGTGCAACGATGAGATGTGCTCTTCAGGAACGAAGCTGCACATTTCGGGATTACACAAACGGGAGTTTTCGAATGAATTTAATATGAATTATAGTGCAGGAATTAATTGACATCGTTTCCGGCGCGGAGTAATTGAAGAATTTCAGAACAGACCGCAGCGGGGTTTCCCGGAAACGGTCACGGTACCGTCAGCTAGCGAATTATCATTCCAGACGACGCTTTAATTCGCCGGGACGTCGCGTTGTGCCTCTCTGTTTATGAATTACCCTCGGGAAAATGAGGAGACCGGCGAAGAATTCCGGCCTCTTGGTTCGCGTGCCGCGACTACGGAATACCTCTTCACGGATCCATTGCGGAGGTAACCCGTCAACGGGAGTATATTTTTGCGGGCTTCTTTGTTTACCGTTATTACCGATGCTCCAGCGATCGTTAAAGCCGCCTCCCGAGGAACGAAGTAGCGAGTCTGGCGGAGAGACGATGCTCGAAAGTCTCCTGTACCGCTTCTGTCTTGGATTTCGTTGGGGAACAATTTTAGGGGGTCGTGTTACTATCATTTTCAGCGAATCATAATCGCTGAAGAATTTTAGAAATATTGTTTTCATTTCTTCAGGACCTGGGCATCTTTACGCAAAATGAAAATTGTAGGGCGGCTTAGAAATCGCACCCGTTGTTACTATCATTTTCAGCGAATCATAATACCTGAAGAATTTTGAAAATATAATTTTATTTTCCTCAGGACCCGTGGATCTTCACGCAGAATAAAAATTTTATGAATTGCGTGACACAGGAACAACAAGAAAATTGCAATGTTTTAATTGGATGAGGAACTCGAGGTGCGTCTCTGCAATCGAGGTTTGTGTTTCTCATTTGCAGGGACGTAATCCCGAGGCGGAGGAGGCAAGACACACTCTGGAAGACGGGTCTGTTGGCGCCGGGAACTAAATCACCGGCTACTGTCGATAACTACGTGTATAGCTGTGTACGGAAAGATTAGCGTGGCGGTAGCCGGTTGCCGTGCCGGCGACGGGATCAACTCTGTGATGTATTATATTTGCAAGGTTGCACAGCATGGTAATAGGATCAGCAAGCCCGAATTTGCTGTAACAAGCTTGAGTCTCGGGGAAAGTTTCTAATCCTCCTAGCAGCAGCATTCAGAATTAAGGCGTTCGCGGGTCCGCTCTCGGAAAGAAGGTTCTCGATTATCCTCCTGAAACAATTAGAGTCGGGTTACATTAATTCGAGGGAGAGAGAGAGAGAATTGAACAATGGCTGTCGTAGGCTGATCGCGGAATTTTGGTTGCCGGGACGATGATCACAAGAATCGAGCTATCAATCGGAGCACAGGTGCCTTGTAATAAGCGCGACTGCTTGGTCCCGATTGCGAGGAAAAGCCGGAGATCCAAGGCCCACCAGACCGGAAACCCACCACCATCCGTCGACCCATCGAAGCGCAACCTTCGAAATTAGCGGACACACCGACGTTTTCGCCGACGATCGATTGCCTCCACTATTTTCCCGGGCAATCGCCGATCCGAGATTAGAGATTCTGCCCGCGAAACCATCGCCGAATGCGATTATTCCTTTGACCGAGCCCCCTGTTACCGCGTCGAATCGACGAACGACTATCTGAGATTCTCTTTCGACGGTCGAAATTAATCCAGCGAGCAGAAAGCGTTTCGGAGCGTTTTAACATACACAGTTTGAAATTATGGATAATTAATTTGTAATGTCTCATTTTAAATGTAAATAACCACCAATTTCAAGTTGTTTAGGGGTGTTGTTTGCTTTTTAGTACGAGAGGTGAATTGTAAATAACAGTGGTGGTGTCCTTCGTTTTTACGTTTGCATAGTTAGTGGAACACGACGCTGCGCGCTGACCGATGCAGCTGTGCTTCCTTATACATTTCCTGTGTTAATATAGGTGTTCGCGGTGGAAGGTGTATTTGCATTACGACGTTGATTTAAATTCAGTAAACGTTGCGTAGTAGTAATTACATGGGTTGGACCGCGGTAAACTTCTCTCGGATATACGTATGTGTGAAACTGGTCGGAAACATTATAATAAAACACGTGTCCCGTACTATTTCCAATTCGTAGTTGCGAAGGAAAACCTGCGCGCGCGGTCACTCATCAAGTCAGTACCGCGAACGTGGCTCATTTAACCTGAAATACCAGGTGCGGCTGAACGATCCGTCCACTCGACGTCACGACTACGATACGATCGTTTCTGGTATACAGTCGACTCTCCTGTAACGCGGTACTCTTATAGCGCGGTTTCCATAGAACGCGGTACGAATTAATCGCATCATACGAGGGGGTCGACACTGCGCCTGGTACAGATATCAATTCCAAAAAATTGTGCCACGTCATTGCCAACCAGCTAACTCCGAGCTTCTTATTCGATACAAATGGACCACTCTCCGGTCCGCCCTGTATCCGATTAATTGATACAGCGAACACGAGCCGTTCTATCAAAGATTGGCGAACCGAAGGGGCGAAGGGAAGGGCATTATCGAGGGGTGGACGATTGACTCAGCGTTCGATCTTTCGGGGGAAAGGGGGATTTCTGCGTGCGGACAGGCTCAGGAAGCCAGAACCATGATAAATCGGCTATTCCCGGCGATGGCACGCACCCTTAACAGCCCGCTCCACTTTTATTATCCCTTCTGGGGAGTGCGTGAATAAGGGATGAGGCGTGTCACGAACAATTGCCCGAAGCCGGATATTTCCGAGCAAACAAACCGTTAAACTTCACCCGGGGAAAGATCCTAGGGCACTGGGGGTACTAAGTGTAACAAGGTCTTTCGGCGCTTGTCCCTCGGTTGATCTCTCCCCCTCTCTCTCTCTCTTATTCTCCCAGAAAGAGAAGAGACGGGAGAAAAAAAATATGAAAAATGGAGTAGCACGCGTCGCAGACAGGGTCGACGGGAATTTTACATGAGGAGATCGAGAGCGGAGAGAGGAGGGGATGCTAGTGTAACTCAACGTCACGTTTTATCGCGGTCGAGCGATGATAACGGGGAGAAAACGTCCCCACCACCCACCGCGTACTCGTAGGATCGACGAGACCGGAAAGTGACGTCTCGGCGAACTGAAACGCGGCCTCGATGCCCGGTAATGACGGCCGTCGAAGTTTCATTGGGCTGAGTGCCCTTCCACGCCCACGGAAATTTTGTGATCTCATCCAACGTTACCCCACTTCTACCGTCTCCTCCCCCCCCCCCAAATTTCTCAAAATCGATGCTTCGCTCGTGAACGACGACTTCTCTTTTTTTTTTGGACACACACGAGACCCAGATATTCCGCACCGAATTCTACAGCTGATCCCGAATTAATCTACTACGTTGTTAGCGAACAACGCGATTCTATATTGTTCGAATGTTTCGATAAAGCGACAGAGAATTTTTTATTCCGCTCGTTGCATACGTCTGTGGAATTTCATTTGTATTTTTGGAAAAAAAAGAACTTCGATAAAACGCGCGTGCAGCAATTACATTCGTCGGAAGCTTTATACATTTTTCAAGTTCAGTCTGCTGGAATGATCGACACGATTTTGTATTATTCGAATATTTCGGTAAAGCAGATACCCTCGGTGACGTGCATTTTTTATTTTATTCGCCGGACCCGACCGGTCCCGTGCAATGTTATTCGCGTTCACGAACACATTGACAAAACATCGTTACGATAATTAAATATTCTACATTCATATTTCTCACGTTGAGTCTACAAGAACGATTAACAAAACTCTCTCTCTCTCGCTCTCGCCCTCTGTACATCGCACGAACATTTTAATAAAACAACAGGTACGAATTTTAATTTTATTCCAGTTTCGCCGCACGTATCCGCAGAATTCCATTAATATTTGCAGAGGTATTCAGCCCACTTAGTAATCATGAATTTTATCGCGTCCCCAGGGACATTTTCATCGAACGCCGGCAAGAATTTCATTCCGAAAAAAAGCCGGGTGAAATTCGCAAAATTTCGAAGCTGTAGCGAACCTGTCCGAGAATATACATACACATATTATATCCGACCGATATTAGGGCGCCGAACTCCGCAGCGCGATTACGATTCAGGGCACAGTTCTCTCTCGCACCGGTCGGCATTCGCAATCGGCGTTCGCTGATTTCGAGCCAACACGAATCGCCTAGATTCGTGGAGCCCAACGTCGGCCGAGCAACGAACCTGTGAAATTCCGGGAACATATCGAAAAAGGGACGGAAATCGAAACAAAAAGGAACGAACGGTGTTGGGGTTGAAGAGGCGGAGAGTGGGCGGGGCAAAGTCAATAAAGAGTTGAGAAATAAATAAGACGTTTCCCGGGTGGAAGGGTGGGCTCTTTATCTGTGACCTGTTTCCGCGAAAGCGAACTTCTGCGACCGGAAACGCATGAGCAGCGGCGACGGCAGTGTACGGTGCAAATATTTGCCGAGCCGTTTTCACCGTGAAGGACGCGTCGCGTCGCGTCGCCAGATTTTCAAGCTGGCCGGCTCGGCTCGGCACGGTACGGCTGCACGCGACATAAAACGTTTCGGAAAACTCGATCGTCCTCCCCGGTTCGACGTCTCTATAAACCTGGAATCCGAGCCGCAGTCACGTCCGTGCGCCGGAGAAGCAAAAAATTTTGATACCGGCGACTTGTCTCCTAAACGAACGGAAAAGCCGCGACCGTTCTCGCCGAAGAGAGAAAGAGAGGGAGAGAGGGAGAGAGAGAGAGGAACACTTTTCGCTAGTGGCCCGGAGATCGGCCCGAGGACCAAGATTGGCAATCAGAGTTGCCGGGACATTTGCGCGACGGAATGGCCTTTAATAATTGGAATAGTTTCGCCCCGGGACGGCCCGGCACGACGTGGAAACGAGGCGAAAACCTGGGTCCTTTGTCTTCTCTTAATATCCTGCGCCAGGACCCGCTCGGTCGAGGCGCGACGACCGATAAAAACCAACGGCGGCCGAATCTAGCCACGGCGGGCTAAACAATTCCATTTCGGAGATCTCCGACCCTATTTTCGAACTGCTCCGCCTCGCAAGTGGCGAGACGCTCGGGATTTTCCGGGTGACGTAAGGGCCCCGGCTATTGGAGCCTCTGGAAGAGCTGAGGTCCGTTTCGCGCGTTGTGTTGAGAGTTTACAGTCTGCTCGAATCGTCGAATAATTGATCTGGATCACACGTCCACGCGTTCCGGTGGAACAATAGTGAAAATATTGATAACAATTTAATATAATTGTTAATATCTCTTTTGAAACTGCAGAACAACACATTGACCTGCACTACTGGGGTATTTTCAGAATGGTCGAATATACGCTGAACAGTGAGTGGATCGCGGAGTTTCATGCATTCGTAATGCGCAAAAATGGTGAAATAATCGTAAAACACGTGGATAGTTCGCAAGCCCGTGTCGTCCTCGGAAAGCTTGATACTTCTTTAATATTTTGAGACATTTTGCGGCAGTGATACGAACATTAACTTGTTCTAGCTCATCGTTTCAATGTTTTTTTCTTTTTGAACCTACTTAACAAATCGTTGACCTATATCACTGGAATATTTACCGAGTCAATGAATATACAACATTCAGTGGATAAACTGAGAACTTTGGTTGATACTGCACAACTACTGACAAGGAATTATTAAACAAATTCCTGATGAAACAGTTGTTAGAAAAATAGCCCACACAGTGCCAAAGTACAGAAAAATGTTTAAACCTTTCTCTTTCGAGTCTGAGAACTACATCGTTGACCTGTACTACTGGAATATCGCCTATCGCCCTGTGCAAGGCATTACTGTCGCAGAAGGCAATCAGAAGAACTGCATGAAATAATGGCTGCCTCGCGTTTCTCGCGATGACGCGACGCGACGGTTCCGCTGGCTCGCGGGATCCGCGTCGCGGCATAAACAATTCCATTTCGGTATTGGGCGGCGACTTCTCTTTTATTCACGGGGAAATGATCGTTCGTTATCGATCGGGTATCGGCCTTCCGCGTGTCTAGCCTTTCGCGAAACGAACACGATACGCCGGAAATTCCCGTGGCGACACACACACACACATACGCACGTACACAGACGCGGGCCACGTCCACAGGCGCGCACGTACACGTTCCCTTTGGCCCCATATCGCTCTGAATCCTATCTGGAGTAATGAAAACGTTTCGCGACGGCATCGACGTCGCCGGATCGATTATCAATCGAAGGGAGTGGGAATATCGGGGGTGTTCGGTTGCCAAAGCTCGGCCGCGTGTGCTACGAAAGAGAAAGAAAGAGAAAGAGAATTCGTCCGGAAAACGAATCGTTGCCGAGGCTGATACGGCGGATCGAGGCGAATCGTTCGAGTCAAATGCAGCAGCCTCGGGACCCTAGAAAGACGGGTCTCGCATTCTTTCTTCCCTGGCTGATCGATCGCAGCGGAGACGGACGAGTCTTTGAGCCGCGAGACTCCTTTCAGACGCGCAGCTTTCACCGCCGGAAGATCGGTAAGACGGCCGCCTGGAAATCGATCGGACCGAGACCCGTCCCTCCATGGGAAATCTGAATTCTAGCCGGCTGAAGTTCTCCAGGACACATTGTCCGTTCGCGAAACTCTACGGTACCTCCGAAGCTTGATGATTCTTCTGCGTTTGCAGACGCTTTAACAGCGGCGAGGAGCCGTCGACCGAATCGTTGACTCGCGCTACTGGAATATTTCGTGATATAATGATGTTCTTTGAACCGACGTCCAAATCATTGACTCGTACTACTGAAACGTTTATTCGTGTCAATGAACGAGCTCTCAACTCGGGCGAAGGCACTGTATATTTTTACGAATTTATAGTACCGTATTGTGAATAAATTATTCGACGCTCGAGTGGCTGAGAAAATCAAATGTCACAGTTTTAAAAATTCGAGACTTCCCTAAATTGATTACAAAATAGAGAAAAAAAAACATTCCTGCTCGCAGTTCGTTCGAATCTGCCGATAATATAAATCATCGATCCGAACTACTGGAGTATTCTCGACGTTTAACAGAAAAGCGTAAAAAGTCAGATAAGAACACAGTAAGTTCCGCTGTTTAATTGAATAGTTCTGAGAATATGTGTTATTGTACTTCTACATGAAGGTATTACTATTATTATTTTATTATAAACGAACCGAAGCCCTCTTACATAAACGTTTAAATAACAGTAAAAAGAATTTACATCCAATAAAAAAGAAGGGATATGCACAAAAATACTCATGGTACATAAGGTACGGTACTATCTGATAATCCTACGCAATTATTTTTTAAATGTGTGTAATGACTCACTGAAAATATTGTTTGTCATTTCATCTTATAAATATACTGGGTGTTTCCTTCTTTCTCACAGTAGTGCATATTAAAAATTCTCTACCATTGTCTCCACGGTAATAAAAATAAACTGCATAGACAGGGTGCCCGGACGTCCGAGATGCACATTTCGGAGGAGCGTGTCGCGCAGTTTGAATAGCTTAGTCTCTCGGGTCGCGGCTGGCAAAAAGCGTGAACGGCCTCGAGAAACATGCAGATATCGACGGTAGATGACACGAGAAATAAACGACGCGACGTGGGGTCTCGCAAAGTCGATTACAGCGACAGGGGGGAGAAAAATGGAGCATAGTTCGACGGGGAAGAGGAGCTCGGTCTTCACGCGAGAGCAAAGAAATTCCTCGGGAACGATATTACCCGGGTATCGGGCGCGCTCCGCTCGATTGTCCTCGCAACTCGGCGGCAAGAAGCGTTTACAGGGCCGCGAATAAACGTTTACAGCGTATAAAACCGGGACGACTTGGGTGGATGGCGAGAGAGAGAGTGGCGAGGAGAGGAGAGGGGGAGCGATTCCGGCGATAATCTTACGTGCGGCGCGGCCCCGGAACGGAACGATAAAGCGGCCCGGGAATAAAATTTTCGATTTTCGCCGGCGTAGATGGAGCGCGTCCCGCGGCGGCTTATCGATTCCTAATTCGCGGACGCGAGCCGGGAGAAACGGGTACGCGTGTTCATGCCCGAACGGGCGTTGCGAACGGCGAGCCTGCGGGTTCCCACGTGGCCTGCCTCGCGCCATTGCGGAGGTCAAGGAACCGAGGCGGATAAGCTGGATAAAGGACAGAGGGCGACTCGACTTATGCGACGCGCTCGCGCGATGCCGCGTCAATGCTCCACGCATACTACTAGCCCACCGAGGAGACCGTCACCGCGAGCATGTTGCGGAATATCTGTCAGACTATCTCTAGACATTCTGGACAGGATCTGGATTCTTAATCGGCCTGTATTCGGTACGCGCTGCTAGGCTTCAACCGCGGAAAAAACTTTTCCGAGAGATCGTAGGGCTATGAAAGATCATCGTGGGGCTCGTTAATGGCGGCACGGCGCGGCGGTCGGACCGTAAAATTAGGTATCGCGTGGGCGCGAAAGGTTAACCGGCAATCTAAGTCTCCGCGGGTTTCGAAACCCGACGGATTCAGCAGCCGAGAAATTGGAACGTCGCGTCGCTTCGCGGTGGATTAAAAATTCAAGTGGCCCCGGGGCACTCGGCGAGCACGCCGGTTTTGCCCCGAGCTCTCTAATTAATCGCCGGAGGATCGGTCCGAAAACATCGTCCCGCTAGATTACCCGCGAATCGTTCGAATATCGCCACGCGGCCGTTCGACCGTGCCACGTACTCTCGCGAACCGGATTGGCTGGATCGATATGGATCATTTTAGCGGCCCTTCTTGCGACGGTCGTTTGTCGAACCGACGCCCCCTTCTCGAATCATCTCCCCCGAAAGAGAAAAATAGCTCCGCCATAATAAAAAGAAAATAGCCGAATGTTATCAGAAGATTGCAGATTTTATGTCCGTTCGGCGGAAACGAGCTGCTGCGATTTTATCATATTTTTTAGGAGCTTTCCTTTATTCGTACATTCTTCTAAGACGCTTCTTGTAGATCACGTTGATCAGGTGCTGTTCAGTTCATTCGTTCAGCCGGAAACTGAACAAGAGAACGACGATTTTGATAGCCTGGGTCAAAATCGACCCGAGCTCTGTTGTCGCTTATTTAAGAAAAAATTAAATGTCTACGCTCTAGAGCTCCCGAATCGTGCGATTAACGCGAGCAAATTTTATTTTTCACGGGGAACCGCAGTCTAGTTACATTAATATAAGCGTAACGTAAAAAACCGGCAGCGGCAAACGAGGAGAATAATGAATATAGTTGTAATACGTAACGCTCCGCGGGGCAATCAAGTTTTTATGCGAAGCTATCCGTTGTAATCATTTCACTTTTTAAAGTTTAATACGAAATTACACAACGGGCGGCGCTTATTAACCATTCGTGTTCCATTATGTCCTGTCATTTCTGCACACGGTCACGCGGCCGCGTAAAATCTTCTCGTTCCAGCAGGATTTTCAACCAGTAAATAGCGTTAAAAGTTACTCCATTATGAAAAGGAAATTGACGGACGCTATCAGCGCGCTGCGGATTTTATGGAGTTATTACTTCACGAAGTTAGAAACAATAAAACACAGCCAATATCAACAATAGTAATGAATATTTCGGCGCGAATGGTACGCAGCGGTGTAATCTACATTGTGAATTATGCATTCTGTTAGGTCAATGCGATAAATTTCCAGTGGGTGGTCTGTATCGAGCTGGAGAACTCGTGTCTGACCAATTTCGGGCTGTTCTACTTGGAGCTTTATATTCGACCGACTTATGCCCGTCTAATTAATCGTAGCCCACTGTGTATCGTATCGACGATGATCGTTTAACGATTGTACGGAGAGTGTACAATATTGTTTAGCAATTATTTTTTTTATCTACAACGTTGTACAGATATGTTCCCTCGTATTCCAGCGGAAAAAGTAATTAAGGTTTCTTGTGTGTAGCTTCAAAAGGCGATAACTCGGTTCAGGAACAACTTTATTGAACGAAGCAATCGTCGTTGCAATCTACAACCTTTTGCCGGCGTTCTACGAGCAATTTCACTCCACGGTCATAAAGATCTCAGGGTCCGCGCGAAGAAACGGCGAAGGAAGATCAACGTCCGACGTCTTTTCTCGAAATGTACTATTTAGCTCGTCGAATAGCGGGACAGAAAAAGAAACGAACGTCGAGTGATAGCCTGATCGACGAAAATACCTATACAAAAAACCGCTTTTTCACTTTCTCGATGCAATCGATGCGGAATTTTTTCCTGTCGCGGAGACGGTTCGCAGGTCTGGTTTTTATTAAAATTGGGGGACGCATGGTCGTCCGCCGTTCGGGGCTGTTTTTCGAGGTACCAGGATCGAATCGAAGGGCCGGGCTATCGCGGTGGAAGTTTGCGCGAACGGTTCGTGCGCTGAATCGCGAATCAAAAGCTCCGGAATCCAACGTCGACCTTCGTTTTCCGAAGTTCGGATAGTTAAGCAAATAGTGGCGGCCGGCCTGGCTCAACTTTACGCGACCACCAGTATATTATATAACTCTCTCTCTCTCTCTCTCCCTTACACACTCACACACATACTCTATCTTTCGCTCTGGTGAATATACGATTCGCAGAAACGATCCACTGGCCAACTTCGGACAACTCCCGAGCCAACTGGAAACGACGCAATAAATACACGATATAATCCCAGCGATCCGAAATGGAACGTGCTTTTCCGTCGTTTCTCTTTAGATGCACCCCCACTCGAGATCCAGCACAATGTAACCACCACTACCACCACCATCACCACCGCCGCACACCTGTCATGTCCACCGAATATTTGTTCTGCCGACCGAGCTACACCCGCACGCGAAACTTCGTTACGTGCCGCGGATGTAGACCGCGGGACTTTGCGAAGCTGTTACGGCGACAGATGGGCAACCGTGACCGGAACTCGACCGCCGGAAGTATTTCTTCGGGCGTACGAGACCCACCTGCCGAATAGCACGCCCGTAAAACCCGGGTTCTTTAACGCCCGAACTGTCAGAAACCTCGAAACGAACCGGCCCCAGATTGCGTAGTTTATAGGCGATGATGAAAGCACCGGTCGCTCTAAGTAGCACTAGCCTCCAATCGATTTTTCAGGGTTTGCTGGGAACGACAGACTCCGATCTACGTGTCCGCGGTGATTCGTGAACAGGGAAATATCGTTGAAAGTCTGTCGAAATATTGACTTGTAAACGGTTTTATATATATCACAGTTTTTATTTGATCTATTTACAAGTCTGTTGCCGGCGGATTTAACGTTGGGCAACTAATTTTCCCGGAGACAGCGGATTGTTGCGGTAAAGCGGAGGTTAAGCGAATATAGCGACTTGTCGCGATCAGCGCGTGCGTATTGGTCTCCGAAACGATGAGACTGATCTTGAGACCGTAACGATGTCTCTTCTATGAGCGTAATGAAGCCGAGCTTCATGAAAACCAACCAACCAACCTTCTGCCCCGGAGTCCGCACCTTCTTATACTCGCCACGAAGTTCGGACATGGGCCCGTTTTTGGGGGAGAAAATCATCCCCATTCGCCGGTTGACTTGAGGGAGGAGGATCTTCCGTAACCGCCCTCACCGTTGGAGGAGGAAGCCTCCACCTCAAGTCAAATCCGAGAATTCCCGAAATGGACAAAATACAGGACCCCGGAGCAGAACGAGTTGATTTACCCAAGTGGCCCGCAGATGGTTACCACTCCTTGGCCTGGGTCCGGTGACGAAGGCCAAGGGTTCTATCCTATCCGCACGCGACCTCAGGGTGCCACGCTTAGGCATCATAAATACTCTAAAAAGCCTAAGTGGCTTGCGCATGCGACCCAAGGAAACAATGCCCCGAGTCGCCGAATATGCGGACCATAAGGCCCACTGCGTCCGAACCCGAGACCCTCACGTACCTAGTGACCGGCACGCGAGTGTCACGGATTGACTTTATGGCCATCTTTCCAATGCCATCAGCTCGAACCCTCGAGTGTCCCCTGGGGCAAGTCGAGGGTTAGCATTCTTCTAATTATTCAAAGGACGGCTAAAAATCGGAAAGAGGCCTTTACGCGACGAACGGCTATTACGCTTGCGGAATCGAACAAAGTCCCTGCAGAACTTTCGACTCGTAAAATGATTGAATAGAGTGACGGGGGCCTCTGCAGCTATGCGGTTAAAACGGTGCCGAGATGGTAAAAAATATTGTAGGATAGTTTTCAAGGTCTCTTTGGAAAGGGGAGACTGCATTCTTCCATTCCTTGGTGACTTTAGTCGCGGAAAAAATTTTTTGAGCTCCCTATAATCTTCCATCTAGCGATACACAGCTGCAGTCTTCTAAATGATGTGACGATGGTAAAAAAGATCGTAGATCAATTTTCAAGATACCATTGCAAAGAGGAGACTGCGGTCTTGTAATCCACAGTGATTTAAATCGGGGCGGAAATTGTTTCCGCCGCGTAAAGATTTTTCCGGTGCATTAGTCTTCCTTATGACGCAAATTAACGAAGTCAACCCGGAAATCTGTGGCGGGGTCGGGTCTACAAGAGGTCCACCTGATTCGTGGTCGGGTAAACAACGGTGCCGCGTAAATGAAGAGAAACTCTCGTGCCCGGGCCTGTTTGTCGAGCAAGGCCGGATGTTATAGTGCACCGCGGAGACCTCGTATTTCTTAGATCCTCTCCTCGCGCTGGTTTGCCGAGCCTATCCCTTTTACGGAGCCCTTCGAGTAAAACCCGTAAATCCTCGTAAAAGCTATTTTTACGAGTTGATTGAAGTCGTTCCGCTGGGAGGCTGGTTTTGCCAACGGAATCCCCGGGCTGTTATTTCGGTTTCGAGGTCGAAACGCGCGAAACGTTTCTGCGGCGCGTCGCGTAGCGGATGCAAGACGCGCGTCCCGCTTGCACACGCATCGATATTCCGCAAAAGGGACTGGGCACTTCGTCTCGAGGAGTGGACATCGTCTGTCGGCGTGGTTTTCGATCCGCGGGTCGTTTAAGTGCGTCGAATCGAGACGAAATCGACTGTTGGGAACTCGATTAGCGACGGAAGACCGCGGCCGCGGAATAATTGCTAATCAACCGGGCGGTGCCGCTGCGCTGATCCACCATGGGACGATAGTGTCTGCGAAACCCATTGTCCTGATGAACGCTGGAATTAATTGTCGCTCGGAGATCCTCCGCTTTGCAAACCGTTTTGGAAATCTACCTTTATCTCTGGACATTTTCTTCGAACAGTTCAGTGGGCTAAACAGAAATTTTTTCTCGAACTCGAATCACTGCCAGCTTCGAGCTTCGAGCTCTCCGCATTCCAACCGTACCTTGAAAATCGTTTTACCATCTGTTTTTTACAATCTTGGCATCGTTTAAAAGACAAATATGCGAATACCACTGGATTCGATGATTTGTACACATTTAAACGACTCAGTTACGGTGAAAAAATATTTGTCTCGACTCAAATCACACGTTGTACCTCGAGAACGGAGTCTTCTCTTTCGAACAACGTCTCAAAAATTGCTGTACGACCTTTTCCTCTTTTACAGACATCATCCATTGCAATGGATCGTTTTCAAAAGATTCCGCAAATAATTTTTTCCCGATCTCGAATCACCGCATCTGCAATTAAAATCTCCCCTACGAAACACACACGCGCGCGCGCACGACACCGTAAAACTTTGACGCACGAATTTTTCCGCAGCCATTCGAACGCTATTCGAACGAGACCGGCCTGCTCGATGCGAGTTCGCGTCACAGGATTTTCGTCTATCGAGTCCACGAGGCAACGGGACAAAGCCGGGAACGCTTAATTTTCGTGCGTGCAGAAGAACTCGAGCCATAAACGTGGGGCCCGAGCACTCCCGCGATCAATGAAGCAGCCCGGTGCGGCTCTCGGCTAATTCGCAATAAAAGCTTCTCGCAGTGCGCTTAATTAAACGCGAACAAGCCTTGGAATCGCGCTGCCCACGGTCCGGGGCTTTTACGATGAACGTGACGGGACCCGCCGCGACCCGACGGACCCTCTCGCGGCGGGTTTTACGCGGCTACCCGACACGTAATTCCATCAAACGTCCCGCAGGCCCGTTCGGCAGGGAACATAGTGCCCGATGCTCGCGCCATGGACCTCTGGAACCATGAAACACCTGGAAATACCTGTCGTATCAACTTAGGATAACTTCGACGCCTTCCGTCTGACCGTGCCACGGTATATACTACTGCTTTACCTTGCTAGACCATGACAGCGGAATTAGGGTTGCTCGGGTCCTGTCTTTGGTGCTTGGCTACTCTCATTCTTGCGGCGACAGTTGCAAAATTTTCAACAATACTGAAATTGTTTCGACGTAGTTTATGGTTTTTATGGTTTCAGTGGTGACAAGCAAACTGCATTATGCATTTACGGCTTCTGAAGATTTTCAAAAAATTCTAGAATATGTAATTCCATAGAATTTGGTACGATTTTTATTTATTCCAGAACTGCGGAGACCAGTAACACTGAGAATAATATTTTACACAATTCCACTTTCCCAAAATTCGCTTAAAATTGAAAATCGCGTAAACATCCTAGCGACAAGCACACCGGGGATCTCCATGTAAACCAAAAATGTACATTTCAACAACAAGAAGTTAAATAAAACTGTATTCCCTCCTCCAATAATTTTAACAATATCCCCGAATTCTGATATCCACAATCTCGTATTCCACCTGGTGCATTCCGATAGAATCGCACATTAGGATATAATCTAAGGATTCTCCGAACCTTCGACATTGTCGGGAGCATCAAGCGTTCTAGCGGTTCAATTTAAATTCCATTGGGACACGTTCACCGTGCCGTTCGGCCACAATTCGTGCCCCGGGTGAAAAGAGCGGAAAGATAATGACCCGTCCGCTGAATAATGAAGAAAGCAATAGAGGATCGCCGGTGAGTGATTCGGGAAATTCGATCGTTACCGCGAAACAAAACGAGCCGGCCGTTCCATACTTCCCTGGACAAAAGGGCGACGGCGGGGCGGAGGGGCCGGGAGGGGGGTTTGGAGCAGAGGGGTGGCTCCAGGCGTTCCTCTATCTGTGATCGGAAAGGGGATACTCTTCCTTCCTGGCTGGCATGAAATACGAACGACAAACGGCGCGGCTTCGGGGCCAGAGCAGGCCAGGCATTCCCAGCTGAAAATTCATTAGAAGGCACGCGAGAGAATCTGGAGCGTCGCGTCGCCTCGCGCCGCGCCGCACCGGGGCATCGCAACAAATCGATTCTTCCAATTACAGTTGGAATCGACCGGACCTATTTCCCAGTCCCCAGGCTTTCTCTATCCCTGGCTGTTCACTCTCCTCTCCCTCTCTCTCTCCCCCTACCCTCTCTCCATCGTAGTTCTCTCTAAACACGACCTACACATTTATCTGTCCGCTGGACCGTTCGCCGATCGGCAGTCAGGCGAACGAGCGGGTAATTAATAGCCCCGAATAGAATCGGGGAGAAAGGCGAAACTGCGCGCAGACCGTAGGAGAGAACGTCTCGAGTTTAGGGGATAAGACGATCGGGCCGGGTCGGGCCGGGCCGGACCGGATTCGAGTATGCTTAACCCTCCGGAGCCGGACGTTATTGATGACTCGATGTAGGCGGCGCAGCACCCCCCCTGAGCCCATTCAGATCCACAGCTATCAATTTTTCTTGATTGATCTTGATCAACGCCGGATGCTCTGATCCCCTTAGTGGACTCTGCAGGAATAACTGGCTTGTTGGGCGCCCGATGATTGGTCGAGCCGGAACCGCAACGGGGATTGTCCGGGGAGATTAGGAACGGCCGTTCAGATTGTCCGAACCGTTTCTGGTCCGATGGCGTCTCTGCTCGTAAATAATTATAATTGTACTCGTTCCCGCTTTCGGCAACTCTTCTCGTTGCTGATTTGCGCGCTTTTAACTCCCGAATTATTTCCGGAACCGTCGGACGGATTCTGTTTTCATATCTGGGATTGGTAGAGCAACGTCGGATCGACGGGACTATTTTTGCTAGTAGGCGGAACACCGGTCTGTCGCGGAGTTCCAAAAATGTCCGTGAAGGTGGACAGAACAATTTTAGAACTTGAGGGGACGACGGTTCTCCAGAAACTAAAAGTGTCCGCGGAAGTTACCGGGACAGCTTTCGGGATTGTAAACGACGTCGATCCGATACAACTCGATAAATGTCCACAGTGTTTAAACGAATTTTCTCCATTTTTCAATTCTGTGTAATTTATGCGTTTACGGCAAGAATAAGTAGGTGCAACCCTAAAACAGTAAAAGCATTAGAAGAATTTAAAAACATACCATATTATTTTCCATCAATTCAACATATTCAGAGAGAAAATCGTTTCACTTTGTTGCAATTCAGGTAGAAAATTTGTATTTAGCATAAAGATCCGCTCTGTACAGTAATTACAAAATAACGTCTACCGGAGTCGAAAAAAACCTCGGTCCAATTAATCCAGCAGTTTGCGTGCAAACCACAGTGTGTGCATGTGTGTGTGTGTGTGTGTGTGCACAACCACAATTCTGGTGGAGGAACGATCGATCTTCGACGATCATCGAGGGTTGTGAAAAAAAAGAAAAAAAACGAAAGCTATCTCTCTCTCTCTTCGTGTACTCGCCGGTGCGAAGGTCACGGAGCAAAATGTATTTCAAGAGAATCTCTCTGGCAAGAATCTCTCTAGAATATATAATTCCATAGAATTTGGTACGATTTTTATTTATTCCACAACTGCGAAGACCAGTAACACTGAGAACAATATTTTACACAATTCCACTTTTCCGTGTGTGTGCACAACCACAATTCTGGTGGAGGAACGATCGATCTTCGACGATCATCGAGGGTTGTGAAAAAAAAAGAAAAAAAACGAAAGCTCTCTCTCTCTCTCTCTTCGTGTACTCGCGAAGGTCACGGAGGAAAATGTATTTCAAGAGAATCTCTCTGGCAAGGCCGTGGAAGAGTCGCCCAAGTACCCGCAAGAATCGACGGTGGGGATGGGCGGTTAGGGGGGACGGGGTGCTGGGAAAGGGGTTGAAAAGGGGTTGTCGAGCGAGTCGGGTGTAAAAGCAGCTGCTCGGAACGAGGACAACGGGGCGGCTTGTGTGTGCCGACGGTGCTACCTGGTTGCACCGGGTCTCACGGTGCTTGTGTAAAGCACGCGCCGGGGGGATAACGAGTCTTCCACTAATTCTTCGACGGAGTCGGAGTCGGACTCGACGGGAAATTCGACGCCTCTCGATGCGACGTTCGTTACAACGGGGAACAGTGTCGTCCTCGTCGTCGATCCCATTTTATTCCAACTATCTTGTTACACCGTTCGCGAAAACTCTCGAAACAAAGCGCGAAACGCCCCGCTCGCGTTTACGAGCCTCGTAACTTCGTCGTCGTCTTTCAACGAAAACACCCTCGGACTTCGGCAGCTCGAAAAACCGGAGACAGTTCGACACGGTTTCGTCTCGCGTGGGGTTCGGTGGCAAATAAAATTCCAACTGTGCTTCTCCTTTCATTAGCGCCGGCAAACTGAATCGTAGGTCGTAGGGTTGAATTCACCCTTTGCGCTCGACCGCACCCTCCGAGGCACCACGGAAAATTATTATATTGGATTGTTATGTTTAGACTGCGGATGTTCGTGTAAAATAAAAATATTCTGCATCGATTCCTGGGGAGCAGCAGTTGCATAACAATTCGTTTCACCCCTTTGCATAGTCTTCTTACGTTGAGAACAACGTGAGAATATTCTTAGATTTTTTATATTTATAGTTTTATATTTAATTACTTAATAAAAGGTCATACGTAATCAATATGTTCTCAATCAGGCGGAATGTTCAGGTATTTATGTAAAAATAAATTCGAGTGCACAGACACGGACTTAGGCATTCTTGGAGCCACTATAAATATACAGAAATGTAAGCAGAAAGTATGAGATGCAACCTAGACTTACCAAACTACAAAGTACTCGAACTGCCTCGAAAATGGGCGGAAGAGGGAATCGAAGCGAATTCGCGACAAGCACGCGCCGCCCACGCACGTTGCCCACACAGCTCCCCGAATTCCTGAAGCTCCTAATTGCGAGTTTCTCAGCCACCGTTCCCCTCCGACATGCACTTCCGTTATTATTCGAGTGTGTTTCGACGTGGCGCGGGCCAAGGGTTTTCGCAGTGGAGTGAAAAAAAATAAAAGCGCGACTCTAGGTGTTTTCCAGGGGCGAAAAACTGCGAGAGCCGGAAGGAGGATCCGGGTCGCCGTGGGCTGAGCGTTTTTCGCGATGTACGGATGCTCGACAAAAAAAAAAACTGGGTCGAATATCCGTGGCCCCGGGTTTTCTAAAGCCGAGGCTCCGCGGCCGTTTCGACCCGCGCCACTTTCCAGGGAAGAGGTTCGAGCGCTAATTAAAGGGGCCGCCTCCAAGTTCGGGGTGCTTGTCTCGCGTAATCTTACACCGTGGCGCGTCCTTCGTGCTGCTTTGAATTCCGTGTCTCATTTAGCTCGTGGATCCATCGGTTTCGGTTCTGTTGAATTTTTCGCGAATTGCATCGCTTCGCATTTGAATCGTGCTCGAATGGTAAAAAATAATCGTAGATCAATTTTTAAAGTGTCGTTGAAAAGAGGAAACTCCATTCGTAATGCTCATTGCGATTTCATACCAGAAAACATTTTTCCAAAGCTCCCTGAAAACTTTAAACTTGCATAGTAGTTGAAATCGAATGTTGAGGACTTGGATCAGTAGATATGTGTCGTTGAAGGGATGTCGAGGTCGTAAAAAATATCGTAGATCAATTTTTAAAGTGTCGTTGAAAAGAGGAAACTCCATTCTCAATGCTCATTGCGATTTCATAACAGAAAAAATTTTTCCAAAACTCCCTGACAATTTTAAACTTGCATAGTAGTCGAAATCAAATGTTGAGGACTTGGATCAGTAGATATGTGTCATTGAAGGGATGTCGAGATCATAAAAAAAAATCTTAGATCAATTTTTAAGATGTCATTTTAAAGGCGAGACTCTGATCTACAAGTTCACATTGGTTTTGGTTGTAAGAAAAATTTGCTGAGCTGCCGGGAAACTGTTGAATTTGCAAAATGACGGAATCCATTCCTCGAAGGTGCGTAGCGTTAAAGAATGCATAGCTGGTCCAGACCTGTTCTCAGCATCAAGAAACGCCTCTCCGAGGTCCCGGCAAGTAAGAAACCGGCCAAACGTGTTTTTCCCGAAACTAGATTCATAGAATTTCCGAAAGCACCGGCCTCCATATTACCTTTCTCCCCTGACAGAAGGCAATGAACTCGGATAGTAGTCGTGGGAGGGTTGTTTCTAGGTTGCGAGACCGCAAAAATTCCATCTGCGGCGGGACGAGTTCCATTATGGCCGTGGCGTGACATCAGGGCGCATCGATGCATCGGTGCATCGGTACATCGGGGTTTGCGGGGTTGGGAGGGCAGGGCCGGGCCGGGTCGGGCCGGGAACGATTTGAAACCGTTTTGAAACGGTTGTGTCTCGCCGCGATCGAGTTATAGAGAGCTCTCGTGACGATAGACAGTGGGTAGAAACGAGAGGGATCGCGGGAAGCCCCGCGGGAGTTGGAAACCAGAGTGAGAGAGAGAGAGAGAGAGAGAGAGAGAGAGAGAGAGAGAGAGAGAGAGAGAGAGAGAGAGAGAGACAGACAGACAGACAGAGTGTAAGAGGGACAGCCTGGTGCTGTCGCGAGGACTCGATTTTTCCGTGGAAACGGCGGCCGCTGTCTTTTCCAGGCAATTTGCATCGATCGGCCCGTGTCTCGATGACTCTTTATCAATCGGTTTATTGGGATTCCCTCGGCTGAATCGAGGCCGTCGTTATTTACAGCGCCGGGCAAAAACGAAATAAACGAGGCCGCCCGTCGCGTTTCTTCCCGCGCCGCACCGCGCCGCGGTGTTCTCTGTTGCGGTATTGTATCGAGCGACAGCTTCGGGCTACATCGCTGCTCTATATCTCTGCTGTTAGCCTGAATCGTAAGCGTCTTTCTTCTTCTTTTTTTGATATCACTCCCTCTCTCTCTCTCTCTCTGTCTCTCTCACTCTCTCTCAGTTTCCCCGTGGACGCACGAGACACTTGACTATCACGCCGATCCTGAATTACTGTCAAACTCGATGCGATATTTTCCCCGCGGATACCACTTTTCCACGAAGTCCTGCCAACGTGCCCATCCCTCGGAGGAACTTTGACAACTCGTCCTTCAAGATTTCTCGCGGATCCATCGAACAGAGAGATATTGTGTTTGAGTTGTCTTCCGGGGAGTTAGTGGTTGGCGGACTTTATGCAAAAATTTTATTCCGCAGTGAAATCTCGACCGAGAACGCGGGGAATGGATATTCCGATGCAAGAGTGTAGGGAATATGTGTTACCCAAAGGAGGACACCTAGGAGTCGAATTTAGGATCTGTTGGGTGCAATTCGGATCTGTTAGATCTAATTCTGATCCTGCTAGGTGTAATTCTAGTCACCTCCCGATTAATTTAGGTCCTATTAGGTTTAATTTTGATCCTGCTAGGTTTAATTTTAGTCCCACCACGATTAATTTAGATCCTGTTAGATCTAATTCGGATCCTACCATTCTAGTCTCGTATCCTATAATTCTAGTCCCATCACGTTTAACTTAGGTCCTGTTAGGACTAATTCAGGTCCTGCCAGGTGTAATGCTAGTCCCATCATCGTTAATTTAGGTCCTGTTATATCTAATTCGGGTCCTGCCAGGCACAATTCTAGTCCCATCACGATTAATTCAGGTCCTGTTAGGTCCAAATTCACTCGATTCTCAACCGACAGTACAAACGCATCCTACGTTCCCTACAAAATCCACTGGAGCACCAACACGAAATGCATCCAACAGCAGGAAGCATCCGGTTCCCAGTCTGCACAAGCTGAACTAAAGACACACAGCTCCCCACGAAACGCCTCGATTGTAAGGGGTCAATAGCGAGCCGTGGCGCAGATGAGTCAGCAAGCGGTCCATATTCATGAGGTGATAAGCTAAATTCCTTCGGTCAGCTGGGCCACGTCTTCACCGAGGATACGTGTCTTCGACACTAACGTCCCGTAAATTCTCAAGCAGCTAATATTTTACGTATCTCGATTATTTGATCGATTCTAACGGGAACGACACGGGGACAGCTGGTATTATCCGAAGACCTCCGAATGGATTCAGATAAACGGAATTATACTGTGGACCGACCTCGCGATTTCTGGTGTACAGCGGCGCGGAAACGGCGGTGATAAAACGCACGGTGAGAATTCCATTTATGCAGATGCAGTCAATTATATCCTGTCCGCTTATTTGACACCGGCCCACGCGGCTCCCTTTCCGTCATTCTTCCCCGGGTTTCCTCCGTTATGTACATAACCGTGGCGAGGCAGGCAGCACGTCGCGAGGCGGGATTAGTTATTAGATTACAAGGCCGGCTCGAGCTGCCCGGTAATGGAATAGCTATGGAAATGGGGAACAAAGATGGGCCCGAGAGCGGGAGTGTCGGACCGGGGAACCGTGTGGCAGACGTCGCAACATACCCTTCTCTCCTGAACAAGCCCAGAACCAACCGAAACCCTTCGACGTGGAGGGAGAGAGAAATCCGGGTCTGCCACGACGTCTTAGTAGCTGTGCAACGTTGCGGCAAGACGTTCCCGCTGCCTAAGACACGGCCACCGACGTCTCAGCCCGCCAGAATTCCTACGGATTTCGTGTCGTTCAATGATTAATCGCCTCCGGCTATCCGTGAGTGATTAATGGCTCCCCGCGATCGATAAGTAGACCGATTCAACGCCGACACACTCCACGATCTCGCCGCGATCACGACTAATGTAGACTGTCGCAGGGAAACGAGCCACGACTGTACTCCCGACTGTCAAACTGGAAGACGAGTTAACTCTGCCGGGGCAACGATGACTGACGGAAACATCCCCGTGAGATATGATTTTTCTCAACCCGTTGCGGTTCGGCTAAAATTCTGAAATAATTCGGAGATATGCAGCTTCGATACACCTTTCATATGCAGTTTGTTTCATTCGAATATCTCAAGCAGCAGCTGAGAGACTCGCTATTCAAGTTAGGGGTTGTTACAGTCTTATTACCCAGAGACCCGACAAAGATGAACTTTTCAGATAAATGATTCTTTGAGATAAAATTTTGAAAAAATTCTGCTAGCTAGTGCTAATATGTGCTGAATATTTGCAGTTTGTTTTATTCAGATATCCCAGGTAATACTTGAGAAATTCACTTCTGAAGTTAAGAGTTGCACCACCGCAAAAACAGTATTATTTGTCAAAGCTAAACATACGAACTAATGCCGACCAACATTGCGCAGGCTGCGCCAGCTGCTCGATCCACCCCCGAACCGGTGGGACTCTCGCAAACGCATACAATCTACATCCGCATCGGTGCATCACAATTCCGGGGACGTTTTCGGCGAATACACGAAAAACTGAACCGAACGGGATCCCAACTGCGGCGAGAAGGTTCTTGCAGAAGCTCGTCACGCTGCCCGGAAACCGCGGAACGTGTGTTTGCGGGTCGGAGCGTTCGTCTCTGCGGGAATTTTTGCCTTATCTCGTCGTTCGCCGAGGGATTCGGTTCCGAGGCTGCGACGGAGCGCGTCCGGAAAAAACGTGGGGCACGGTCCGCGTCCATGTGCCTTGCGGTTCAGATAGCGGGAAATTGAATTCTCGCCCTTGACACCGCGCGCCGTTCGCGAACTCCGTTCCGACACCGAACACGGTTCTCCATCTTAGCCCGGATTGCTGGAAAACCGGGACGCGATCTCCATCCGCGATCGAGATGAACGGATCCTCGATCCGAAGATTTCCGTTTCCCTTCCGCGATTTCCGGCCGAGGACACGCTCTGGATATTCGATTGGCCGACGCCGGATATTTTACGCTTCCACGCCGCACAGCCGGGTCAAGGGATTGAGCTTCATTCCCGAGGAGCTCGAGAGGAAAAGATCTCTCCAGACAGAGAGAGAAAGAGAGAGAGATGGATGATAGAAAAATTTTCGGGAAAATTATAGGAAAATACTCAGGCGAAAATGGTTTCGTTTGGACTGGGTCAGCATTGGACTGATTCCATTGCCACTAGATTCCGGGCTAGGATAGCTGGCTCGCCGATGGGACTTCATTTTTGACCGGGTTTCAGTTAGATTGAAACGTTGGATCTCTTGATCTAGGTCAAAGCCTGATCTCAAAATAGAAGAGTGGGTGACAACGAAAATTTTGGAAAAATGATGGAAGGTGTGGCTCGGGTGTACGGGTGCCGTTTGATTTATACGGATATCACAAGTACTACCCGTGAAATTCACTGCTAATTTGTTCTAACCTTAATAATTCAGCGGAAAATTTTCAAAGAATTCCGCGGTACACGCCCAAGACGTGCCCTTTGGTTCGGGCGAATATGTCAAGTGGTCCCAGAGAAAATCGCCTCGAACGTCACGGACTACCTGTCAGGATTCTTCGTCAGTATTTTCGGGATCTGAGAATACGTGTTTTAAAGAATTGCTCGATCCTGTTTCGCGTGAATGGAAAACGTTGTGTCGGGCCGTCCTGAGGGCATCCAAGAGGCATCCGTCGCAAGAGGGACGATTCGATTTAGCGGCAGAAACGTTTCCTCCGATACGCGACGTTCAACGGGACGAAACTCTTGACGTGTCGCCGCGCCGGACGAATTCCCGGTGCCGAATTTCCGCGGGGGCCGTCTATCCGAGATAGCAGCAGAGCCAGCCAGCCAGCCGCGCTTGTCTCCGGGTCGGCACTTTACTTAATGCAATTAATGACTCACTTAAACGTCTTGCACTCTCCGCGCCGCGCCGCTGCGCTGGCCCCGTCGTCGTTTCCCTTTAAATTGTACATTCCGCCGTGGCCGGGGGGTTTCGGGCTCCCCTCCCAAATTTCCGTCTGAATCGATAAGTCCCGACTGCCGCGGTCCTTTAGTTTCGTTGTTAACGAGTGTTCTACGGAGTAATTAGTGATTCATGAATTGCAAAACCGGAGTGCCTGTCGACCCGGCGCTGCCTCCTCGTCCTTCGACCCTCTACGAGGAGCCCCTGAAGAATACCTTCGGGGGCGTAAGGCGGGATCGATGCGAAAATAACCGCGGATTAAATCGAAAAGCGTCCCGATCGTCGTCGTCGTCGTCGCCGGCTCTCTCTCTCTCTCTCTCTCGTCTTTTCCCGAGAAGCCGAGTTTATTCGAGGTTTTCCACGGTGGCGTCTGTTTGGAACGGGTACGATATTGTCGCGGCAACTTGCCGGAAAGTTCAACGAATCCGAAACGATGACGGAGAACTGCTCTTCTTCCCCAGCGAGAAATTCAGCCTCCCGATCCCTCAGTCTTCTCGGGAACGATCCTCGCAGACGCCATAAGCGCGATACCGTCTTCTCCAGAATTGTTTGACTCTCTCTCTCTCTCTCTTGCTTCCCTGGAATCCTGTCTGCGATATTGTTCCTGGCAGCGCGATAATATTTGCGTTATTACGACGCAACTCCGCGAAACAAACAAACGACCGGCCGAAGAAACGCTTCTGCCTGCTTGATACTGCTGCACGACGCGACGGCATGTCGGTATGATCGCTGTCTCAGCGACTCTGCCCTACTTTTCGCGAATTTCCCTGCATACCTTCCGCGACCGAGGCAGTTTCACGCAGTTTAGACGCCGGATATACACACCCCGGCCAAACACGCTAATTTCGGAATGGGTTGCAGCCTCTTGCTATGCAAACACCCTGCTTCCCCGCTGTTGATCAGCCACTCGAACCTCCAACTCTCCATTTTCATTTATCAATTTATAACGATTCTTCCATTACTAAATATAGGAATTATTTTAAAGATATACACTGAGTGTTCGGTGGTCAACGACCACTGCCTCGCTGAAAATACCGGTTCTCGTTCGATCACCGAAGTTAAACGGCGTAGGGCGGGGGACGCAGTAGGATTGGTGACCGCTCGATAACAAGCCGGGAAGTGGCCCTCTGGGTGCGTTTCACGTGTTGTTGGCAAAATAGGTGGTTCGGAACCCACCTTAATAAAAAGTAGGTCCCGCTTGAAATTAGGCGATAGTTGGGGATTGGTAAAAGGAGAGGTGGTGGAATGGATTTGAAACCCTTAGGGGACCAAATATTATTATATACATACACTGAGTGTTCGGTAACTGGCGATACAAGCGGAGAAGGGATGATTCTGCGTAAAAAAATGAGTCGAAAATGTGAAGTAATATTTTTTCATTTGAGACTTCATTTGCGGGAAAATCGACTTTAAAGATCCATGGGATTACCGTGCTCTAGTATACGCAGGAAGTAGAATAGGTCGGTCATGATCAGACGCTTCAGACGATCCCTGCCAATAGCACGTGTATTTTCAGCATTTTCAAAGTCGATTTTGTCGAAAACAAAGCATCCTATGAAATAATTTTATTCTGTACTTTCGACTTATCTTTTCATGTAGAATCTTCCCCTTTTTCTCTTGTACCACCAGTTACCGAACGGCTTTTATATTGGCTCGTTAATTGCCCGCACGGTATGAGAATTAATAAATGTTTACGTAACCGTCATAATTATTTTCGCATTCTACAATAAAGGAATTATTTTTGCAATTTTGTTACGTTATCGCGGAGAGTTATTCCGCGGCCACGGGAATTCCATTCGCGAAGGCAAAGGGTTTTTATTTAGTTGAATCAGCGATTTCAAATTATCGGAGGGAATTAATATGTTTGGCGTATTAATTGTTGCGCGCAAAGATACGATTTCCGCGATTCTATTAAATCATATTCGATTTAATTCGAACGGGCTCGATGGTTAAATACCTCGCTGCAATTAGACCGAATTATTTTGCGTTAACGCGTTATTAAAAGGCCAATAAAATTGTATCGAATAAATTCCGATCGCGTCGTTGCGCGGACATTTTTATGGAACGTTGTGCATAATCGACGAGAATTAATCATGGCCGATACATTCGGCTCTGGCGAAACGTTATTTTAAAATGACCATGGAGTATTTTAAATCGGTATTTCATGAAACAGTGACAATGGGGATGGAAAAAGTGCGAAGCAGTCTAAAATATTCGATAAATTGAGTAATTGTCGTGTAATCCTGCCGGATTAAACGCGATACAATAATATGATTCAGAAAGAACCGTTTTCATCCACGAATATTTAAACAATTTAATCAACTGTGCTGTCTCCGTTTGAGTAGATTGAATATGGTGTGAGAAACTTTATTATGCAGATGTTACGAAAAATTCCGTTTCTCCAGAATTTTCTGAGGAGAAGCATAACGAATGCTTTTAAGAGGCGGTCGTGTACAGGCTGCAGTAAATTTTGAAATTGAAGTTGACGAGCGTTAGACGGCGATCGATACAAATATCCGGCGGAGAAGAAACGAGAGACGATTCCGCGAGATATCCCGACACAATGGAGAGAAGAAGATTCGGCGAGAGACCATCGTTCCTGAATGAACCTGGCGGCTGATGTTATGGCGATCGTATATCAAAGCGTTTCAGAAAGATAACAAGGTATTCGGATGCGCGGAAAACGCGGAACGTGGCTGGTATATAAACAGAGAGAGAGAGAGAGAGCGAAGATGAAGAGAACACCTCGGCAGAGTCAGTGGAGCGAGTGGATCCTTTGCATCATCCTGAAGACCATAATCGGGCCGCTCGGTTAACTCGACGGGTCCGGATGGATGCTGCGAAGAATTCTATTCGATACTGCGAACATTTCCCTACTATCTCCATCTTGTTTCATTCGAATATCTTCAATAGTGCCTGAGAAAATTGATTTCGAAGTTAAGTGTTGTTTTCGATCGCTCCCACGAGATGGAGCACGGACACGAGACCATTTAGAATTTTTTTTCCCAATGTTAACGGTTGAGCGAAATTTTGAAAAAAATTCTGTCCAATGCACTAGAAATGTGCCTGATATTTCCATTTCGTTTCATTCAAATATCTGCAGCAGTGCCTGAGAGATTCGTTCCGAGAGTCAGCCTCGTAAGGAGAAATAAAAATCCAGTATTTTTCTTGGCCTCGGGCCTTTGTCGAAAAAAAATGGTACCCGGATGCTTGGAAATGGAGGAACATGGTGGGTATATAAATAGACACAGGCGAAGACGAGAAGGGCGCCACCGTGGGCTCGGTGGAGCGCGCGAATCCTTCGCATGATCCTGCTCAAGCCCATAAACAGCGTTAGCCCGACACGTCTGGAAAACTGCTGGAATTTTCGAGGATTCTATTACGGGCCGCTCGGTTTCCAAACTCCCTGTTAAACCCGGAATGGAATCGCCAAATGCCGAGGGACTTTCGTGATACGCGCGGCCTCTGCCCGATTGCACAATTTCCGCGGAGCCGGCTATCTGGCTGGCCGGATTTAAAACGAAATGTTTATTCGATCATTCGAGGCACCCGATGGCGACGAGGGGGCTGGATAACAATAGATTTTCCAAGGGATGCTAACGACGCCATTTTTCGTGGATATATTACGTTTTAAATGTCCCGCTAAATTCCCTTCAATGGAACCGAAAAATGGAGATACTAAAACGTACAAAGATGTGCTTCTACAGGCAACTTGGAAATTAATCGCACATTGACTCGAATCGCTGTGCCAGTAAATTGCCTGCCTAACAATTCAAAATTTACTTGACACTAACCGGTTGGCCAGGTTTTCTAATTGAAATATCACGTTAGGAGCCACAAACGGGAGCCCCAATCGCCAAAATTAGCGTGGCAGCGTACCCATCGCGATTATTGCGGTTGGTTTGTCTAGCAGGAGCCGCAAAGAGCCGGGAATTGTTTACGATTCCGGCTGGTACGTCGCCGAGGAGACACCAGAACCCAGACGCCGCGCCGCGCCGGTCGTTTTCAGTCAAAGAGCGAGTCTCTCTCTCTCCCTCTCTCTTTGTCGGATGCAGTCGGTCTCTCCGCTTCGAGACTGTAATCTAAAACCAAGAGAGCGAGACACACACACACACACTGCACCGGAGGGACCCGATGCTAGAACCCCAAGACTCGTCTTCGAGCACTGCCGGCCATATAGCCGGTGCAGCCGTGCCCGTGCTGCACGCGTATAAGCATACAAACTGCGGCAGCCGTCGCCATCGAGGTGTGTGTCTCGACCGAAAACAAACAGCGCCGTCGTTTGCGGCGGCCGCAGCCAAGATGAAGCGTTGAAGAGGGAAATTCTATGCAAATCGCGCGCTTCCCTTCTATTTGCATGCGTAGACGACGGTCAGTTTCGTCGCGGGCCACCGAGAAACGAGCGCTCGCTCGACCTCCCAGTGATCGCACCGTCGCGCTTGATCCGCGAAACGGAGCCATCTCGCTGCGGAAAAATTCCCAGGAAAGATTTAATCGCTTGCGCGATGGGTTTGCAGCGATTTCTTATACGAGCCATGGTATTTTAAACATTTCTCCAGAGGTGGTAACTTTTTTTATTGTATAAAAATTGTTTCAACTTAAATAACTGAAATAGAGAACTTAAATAAAAAGTTCCCGCTTGACCACTGTTTCCTAATCGATGACCAGCATTTGCATTGTTAATAATGATCCGCAGTGTTATCATTTATCGTTTATTTAGCGTGCTCGTGCAATTCTCCGTTGGCCTAATTTCTCGTTCACCGCGTTCCACGATTACTGCGAGCACGTTTCCCGGTTTCTCTGGACGCTGGTGCGGGTCCCGTCGGACCCAGCGTTCGGATTCGAGGATAAATTCTATTAGAACCGGACAGCAGCAGCGAGCGCATCGCATTACGAGCTGATAGGATCGAGGTTAAACGCGATAAACCGGCGCACTTGCGACAATAACCGGGCCGGTTTATCAGTGGGACGAGTTTTAGAACAATGCGAGAGTCCCCGGTATTAATTAACTCCGGTGGAAATTCGAGCGCGATCGGCTGAGCGACGGCCATTTATCGGGGGTTAAACGACGAACCCCTAACCCGCCCTCGCACAACCCCGTGCCGACAAATTCCAACGCTGCGCCCGTCTACGGAGCTTGTAACCGCGGCATTGTAAACTTTACAACGCCCGAGAGCCCGGGGATTGTAGAATTAATTTTTCAGTCCCAATTAATAGTTTCGAATGTGTCGGACGCGTCCGAATAAAGTTGCCCCCGCGAATAATTCGACGTGCCGGCCGGAATGGAAATTGTTTAGCCCGGTGAAAAGGGATTAAAATTAATTTCGAACTGCTTGTTGGGCGGAGGAAGGGGATGAATAGCGAGGATAACTAATACGCACCGGCGGTGGTCTAGACAATTTTTGGAACGTTTTTCTGCCCTAATTTCATCCTTAAGTGGATTATAGGAGCCGCACGAGTCCCGAGTGTAATTTTAAACTAATTATTGTTTAATGCGCGTTGATGCAACTGTTTCGCGATTTCGGAAAATCCTCGGTTATCTCGTTACAAGCCCGACGCTGCGGTCGGAAATTAATTTCTATTCGACTAGGGGCGAACGAATCGACCCCACTCTCGTCGGAATTGTTGTTGTTCTGAAAATTTCTGTTGTCTACCGTTGTATCTGGAATTCCGCGGATCTGAATTTCTCGAGCTTCACTTCGTTCGATCGTTAAAATTTAATTGATCGATCACGGTGGATATTTTCCAGGCAGCTAATTTGCACTCCGGCTTTTTTGGGGGAAAAAGACGATTTTACAGTGGGGGTTCATCGTCTGTGTCAAAGGAAAGTGTTGTTCGTGCGCGACGATAGGGCACCTGGACGAAACCGGCGAAGACAGAACGGACTGTGAAATCAGAACTCTAGAATCACGTGAACAGAGTTTCCCCAAGAACGATGTTTAATCACACCTACGTGATTCCCGCGGCGCGTGGGCGGGGTTACGGAAAATCAGACCGGCACTATTGGCTCTTCGAGTCCGCTAAATGTCGGAAAGTGGGGTCTGCGAAATCGCAGAGGGGTTGGAAGTGGAACACTTGGTAGGGAAGGTTTGCCGTGTGGGTGGTCTGTGTGGGATTAACCCATTAACGCCCAGTGTCCTATTTCGATGACCCATCTCTTCAGTTTTGTGACGGGTGTACCGTCGAAAAATCAGTCGAATTAAATCCCAGTGCGATCGGTTTGCATTATTTTTCTCCGGACGCTTCGTAGTCGAACATTTCACTCCGGAAATATAAGAGATCTTTTTTGTTCAAATAGGAATTACAGAATTTTTGAAAAACGGACGATGATCGATCGCCATCGACTGAAACGACGACGAAACGTCAACGAAATGGAGTCAACCTGCTTTCCCGGACGTGGACGAGAAAACTATGCGATAATTCGTTGGAAACAGCCATTAATCTCGCAGCGAGGAAAATAATTCGTTGCGGTAGACTGGCGGGAGGGTGGAAAGAAGTATTTGAAACAGTTTCGGACGGCACGGGGGTCGGGGGCAACGGGGCTAGACGAAATACAGTTTTATTAGAAAAGTTCGGGGCAGCCGGTCAACATTTGTAGCGCCGCGGCGCGGCCCTCGATCATCGATTTCCGTTTTCGAATTTATTTCCGGCCAGCGGGTTCGCCGGCGCCAAAAACTTCATCGAACGAAAAATTTTTCATCTCGCGCGATAACGGGAACGATTTTCTATCGAGATAACAGAGAGCCGAGCGCGCCACTCTGTGAAATGGAGTTGGCACTCGCGATCGTTCGATTCCGAACGATACCGGTGCGCTCGATTAGGTTGCCGGTTTGTTAAAGATGGAAAATACGGTCGGTTGTTTTGATAGCGAGGTATACGCGCAGAGAGAAAGATTCGGTCCGGACGGCTTTCCACAGAGAGGAAATAGAATTTGATGGATTGTTATATGCTACTGTGATTATGCCGGATGTCTGATCTGCGCTGGGATGTTCTACTGCGCGAGAGCGTTTCGATGTACCGTGTTTATTCTCCATTCGTTCGTTGTTGTGTTCATGGAATTGCTGGTTCGTGGACATCAATGAAATTCGGAAGAAATTGGAAAATTTCATACAGTGGTCTATTTCAATTGTAAATGTTAGAGGAATATTTTATTTTCGTTGGAAACGATGGCAGAATATTTTATTTCCGTGACAGAAGTTGATGGAATTTTTTCAATATTATACATTCCATTGACAAGAAAGTAATTTCGGTTTTCGCTAATACATAGTGATATGTTTTTTTTTTTTGTTTCTAACTAACATTTGATAATAAGATCGCAGGGAGGTTTTTCATTTTTGCTATAAAAAATTGGATTTTATTTCATCTGAAAATACCGAAATTACTTTCTCGCCAACCCAATAATTATAGAATAATTTAATTACAGAATTAATTTAATAACAATTATCACTAGCGAATGAAAGATTAAAAAATCGCTCACCACGCCTGAACACTATTTCAGAAAATAAATAGACGAAAGGGAACGCGAAAGAGAAAAAATGTCGAATTGATATCGTTTATCAAGGCAATCCTCGCTGCCGCAGTTCATAGCAAGAAGCTTGTTAACAAAAAACTGTTCAATTTTATTTCATTGGCCATATTCCAGAAACACACGCACGCACACGTACAGGATCGCAACAGTGATAATACACCATACACGATGCAATCCACTACAAACGTTCGTCGAAGTAGAATCGACCGGCAATAGTCAGACACACGAACAATCACGTTTCCTCGTCGAAAAAACGATGTTTCTCTCAAACAAATTTCACTCGATCCATTCCATTTCCATTCTATCGTAGCATCACACCTTTGCACTAATTGCTCAACACAGGATAGCAACCTTTCTGACAAATTCGAGCGCTACACTGTGTCCAAAGCCGCGCTTGTTCTCAATGCTTTCTCTCTAACTACGACCTTTTAACATTTCGAACGTTTTCCCGCGTTGTTGTGAGTATCATTTAATCTTACAAAATTATTCTTAAATGCTCCATTAAAAAATACATAATTCCACGTTACTTTTTTAAAAATAATCTAAACGTTCTCTTTTTTTTAATGTTTCAAAATTGCTCTAAGACTAACACACAATGCGAGAACGATCTCTCTCACAACTCGCAAATAGAGCCGCACCTTTAGGATCTATCAACCGGAAGGCAAACAATCGAGAATGACGCTTCCACGAGCTTCGGTTTGGGACTCGTTCGTCGTCGCGCGCCGTCACAGGAGCTCCATCCTGGACTGTCTGGTTACTAATTAGTCGGACCATCCTTCAATTAGAGTGGCTCGAGGAGAAGGTGAATTAGAGATGGCGGACCTGGATTCTGGATCGACTGTTTGCCAAATATTTGTCGGACAACAGTGATTAGCTTAGCTACGATGAACCTGCGAGATTCGAGATCGTCTTAATGGGATTCCCCCACTTCGACGGTGACTTCCGAGTCTTCGAATTCTGGGAGATGGTGGTTACGTTCATGGAAAGAGCCCTTTGACCAAGCCTGGGAATTCCCTTTTGCGCCTAACTTCGAGCATGATCGTCATTGTCATCGCTGTTCGCAGGGATCAGCGATTAAGTTGTTAAAGCGTATAAATTATTCATTACGATTCTGTTCGCTGCGAGTTAACATGCATTAAACTGCATCAGCGACCGGGAAGAGGTCTTGATATTTTGTTTCGTACTGTTCGACTCGCCACGGAAAAATTTTCGCGAGAAGGCCGGAATAATAATTTCCCGTATCAAGTCCCGTTTTTCCTTTCGGAAAAAAAAAAGTGTCCGAATATTGATGGAACACACGAGCTATTAAGAGCAAATTGGCGGAAGCGTACGGTGAATTTGCGAACTCGTTTCTCTCGAAAAACAAAAGCCTGTACGCGAAAACTTTATTACTCGTTTTCGATTTCGGTTTGCCGTGGAGAATCTCCTCTTCTCTGTTGTTCCAGGCTCCTGGAGTCATCGCGCACGTGCGCGTGCGCTTTTATTGTGCCGCGATTGAAAGACCGTCGAACGGGAACTTTCATACGTCAACCGACCGAAGTGAAATGAGTCTATCGACTCTCTAAAATGTTTAAAAAACCAATATAAAAAAAATGGTATAGATTAGCGTATTGTGAATTCAAGCACGAATATTGAAAAGACGATTTTTGGAAGTGATTTTTAGACTTTCCTACGCCGTTGAAAAATGTTCCTGCTTATCTGAATTCTAAAAGCTCATGCAACAATGCGTTGCAAGTTATTTCGCACGATTCCGCAGCTCTCGAGGCAAAGCGTGAGAGCTCCGGCGCGAGCGGAGAACAAAATACTCGACGACGGTGTTCGGGAGCGTTTAAATCGCTCTTAAAGATCCCGGAAGCTCCGAAAAGGGGATCATTAATCTATCGGAGTACCCGTCGAAAGTCCAGCGAGCCAGTTACTTCGGAACAAGTTCGAAGAGGACGGGTCTCCTGGCTAGGGCACTCGGTCTTTGCTTTTCGAAACCGTCCAAGTAGTTCGAAGAGGAAGAGAGAGAGAGAAGACTAAAAGCCACGAGGCAGGCTAGGCCCCGAAGAGCATCCTCGATATTTTTCCATGAAAAGCGGAGAAGAAAGCTTCAAACGGAAAGAGGACGGGAAAGGAGGCCATCCGAGAGAGGATTCTTTCAATTAGTTCGGGCCGCGGTCGAGATTCCGGTTAATCGAGTCGACTCTCGGACGTCCCGCGCTCTAATGATCGCTCCGGTCCAAGGAAACGCCGAACGGCTCCCCTCCATTATGCAGCAAGTTAAACACATCCATATTGATAAGCCATCCCCCGTCTCGCTCCTCCCAGATCCTCGCTCTTCCGCGACACATCCACCTCAAAAACGTCCCGGAATAAATTCCGCCAGACGTCCGCCACCATCACCGGGAAATTGAAATTTGTCGCGCCGGAGCTCTCTGATTTTTTCCTTGAATTCTCGTTCTGGCTTGTCCATCGAATTCTATATTTTTTTGAAATCTTTCTGCCGATATTTATTTCTCGCTGCGAGAGTCCCAAAAAAAAAGTTGGGAATAAAATACCAGTGAGAAATACTTTCACTCCGCATTCGACGTTTCACTGATTATTATAAATACACGAAATCCACGGACTATTAATTTAACATTAATATTAGTAGTCCGCGAAATTTAAAGCGAATCGTTTCTTTGAAACGAGAAGCGTCTAAATGAAATCAAAATGGAAACCGAGTAACAGAAAGATAAAATTACCTATAATGTTCTCTCGGATGGATGCTAGACACGTATCTGGGTTAATGTACCGATGATAGCTGCGGGATTCGTGCTTGAAGGTCCGAGCAATTAAAGGATCCGGCTCTAGAAAAGTTTTCCTTGTTCCCTGGCTGGCCGACCGACAACCATGAGTAACGAGGTTCGGCCCATTAGAGAAAGTGGAAGATGTAGGAAGTGGCCAGACATGTTACCTTAAAAACGCGACGAAGACCAAAAGGCCAGACTTCACTTACCGGGATGATCGTTGCCAACGTTTCGCCAAGCCATTTTGCTGATTGTCGAACGCTAGACGACAGGCTAACGATATTTTCTAACCTTTCGAAACGGCCGCGAGCGTTTTAACACTATGTTTACGGAGTAAACTAAAAGTGAGTATTTTATATTATTTTATAGAAATAACAAGGATCAGTTTCTTTATAATATATACCTAAAGAAATAAATTGGTTTAATAATTCCTCATGATTGCATCTTCACAATCTCAATATTCGCAAATTAATAATAATAGAACTCGTCATTTTTACGGGTCTCGTAAACCTAGCGTCAAGCGAATTAAAAAGTTTCTAATAAATTGTAAAATAATATTGTAGACGTATTTTCTAACCTTACGAAACAACCGCGAACATTTTAAGCGAGAAGAAAAGGTTTTTAATATGCGACAACAATGTAAATACTCTAATCGATTTTATCTTGTTTATTCTATTTTTAAGACCCCTGCTATTCGCAGACAACGGGGAAATAAATTTGCATAAAAATCAATGATAAAATACTTTTAAATGCTGATGCGGGGACGCGGTTCAAGACGTCGAAGGCTCAAAGAAATTTGATCGTCGAAGCTGATTCAATTCCAGGTCATTCTTTCAGTCGAACGAGATGGATCGACGGCCATAGACCAAGAATTTACATAAACGCTTAAGTGGCTGCCGTTCGGGGACGAGCACCTTAAGAAGTTCCTTCCCTCTCCCTTTTCCCTCCTTTCGTTCTCTGCTCTCCCTAACTCTCTCCCTCTCTCTCTACTCTGTTCTTATCTCTATTTCTCTTTCTAGGTCTCTCGGAAAACGAAGAAACTTCAAGTTAGCTTAATGAGCTCGAAATTTTTCCCATCCCGGGACTTGGTCGTCGAGTTCTCGAGCCTCTTACAGATGCTCCTTCGCTTTTGACGAACGTCGTCGTCGAGTCTCGATCGAGTTCGAGTTCGACTCCTCGCCGGGGAGAAATCGGAGATCGACGAATCCCGGAATACGGGATTGCTTTTTAATCGGCTGCTTTCCGTGCCGCGCCGTGCCGTGCCGAATTAACCGGTGAAAAGAAAGAAACGTCGGTAAGAAAGGGGAGAAAGTTCCGGAAACTTTCTCGAGATTTTCATCAGCTGAAACGACGCGCCGCGCCGATACGCTGTTGATCGCGAATGATAATTGACCGTCGAAGTCCCGGGGAGCAACTCGCTTCATCGTCCCTTGTAGAAATTACAGAAGCGCGAGCTTGCTCGGAGTCGGGGGAATTTATTTAGTTGGCGCGGAAGCGTTTTCACGAGTCTGTGCCTCGATGAAACATTGATGTCGAATTCTTTCCAATCAGGATATTATCGATTTTTCATACAAATCGCAAGAGTGCATTTGACAAAAATTGTTGGTAAAATTTGTTTATGTCAAGGTAAAACATCAGGTATTTTACGTTACTTTGGAAAAACCCAACATCCTATGTATATTGGGAAATACCCAGTTCCCCTTATTTTATTGCATGCTGTCCTCCCTTCAGGTATGAAGGTACGTACGGCCGCCTTCGCGTTTAGGGGCTAGTTCTAATCGTGCATCCGTCTTGTAAACACCTCCGACAACGTCTTCCTACGTTTGAATATATTTCTTCCACCGTCCTCGTATATAATTATTTACACGTAACCCCTCAACAGTTTACACCATGTACCGGTTAGACAGCCTATCCTACATGTCCAATTACTCGAATGTATCACGCTAAAAAATAATAAAGATCATCGAAGCTCGCGGAGCAATATTTCCTGGAATAAAATCAACTCGCTTACCGACTTTGTTCGTCGTCGTCGTCGTCTAAAAATTAATTTTTAATTTTTCCAGGCGTTGTCGGAGTTGCAGAGCGTCAAGCAGTTGCAGCGTTAATCGATCAAAGCGAGGTCTTATAAAATACGGAACACCGGGGCGAGGCAGGGTGAGGCGATGCGAGGCGAAGACGAGCGGTTACTCCTGTCGAGGCGTGTTTTTCCTGGGTAGAAGCGTTTATATCGACGTCGCCGTCGTCTCCCCGTCATAAATGCCAATTAATGAGCGTCGAAGCGACGATCGAGGCCCCGTCACCGTCGTCCTCGTCGTCGTAACGTCGACGGGACAAGGGAAAAACTGGCAGAGCTCTTAATCTAGTGATACCTGTCCGCGGTTAATAGATGAACGCTGCGCGCCACGTTTTCTCTGTCCCAGGCGCAGTTTCGATAACGTCGGCCGCCGTTATCGACGACACACCTTCTAATTAATAGCCGCCAGCTGCTCGCAGCACTGGCCCGCAAGATCCGACGAGATCTTCTCGCGATCTAAACTTCCGGCCGGTTCGCTAATTCGAGTTAACTCTGCCATTTTTCATCGCCTCGTGCCGCCGCCGCTGTTACCATCAGCTCCGCTCCGTTGTCAATTTAATTACGTCCTCGAAATGAGCAGTAGGAAATATATGGATTTTTTTCTTAGCGCTTGTTGGAATAATTTTACGTTTCGAAGCATAATTTTCGGGGAAGATTCGCGCAAATGGCCTCCCGGTCGGAGCAATGGAAGGCCGAGGCGACCGGATTACAAAAAAGACGGGTCCCCCACGGATGGTGATCCTCTGCTCTTTCGGGTACCCGCGTGTACTCGGCCCTGGGACGGGCTCGAGGAAACCGCTCGTCGACCCGACGGATTATCCTCGCGCGACCCGGCAAAGCTTCGAATTAAATTTTCCGCGTAACGGTCATTTTTCCCGGCGCGAGTTTCCGTTGGGGGTCTCTGAATTATTCCGGCGATTAGCCGGGCACGGTAAGTGGCGCGAACGTTTAACCGCGCGGAAACCGTCGCCGTTGTTCCGAAAACGGACGGTGTTTGCATTGTTAAACAGCTCACCGAATGTTGAACACCGCTGATGGACAGCTCGGAGCTGTTCCTGAACGTACCTGGAACAGAGGAGAAGCTTGGTTAGATCGATAGTCTGGATCATTAATCCCGAAAATTTTACATGTTTTTTTTAGTGCTTTAAAGGTGAACAGAACGTTAAAGAAGATTGTCAGGAGGATGTTGCAGAGATTGTAGGAGAGGATGTTCATGAACGAAGATGTAGAGGATGTTTAATGTTGTACAGGATGTTCAATAGGACGTCGTACAGGATGTTGAGGAGGATGTCGTGCAGGATATTCGCAATGATGTCGAAGAGGATGTCTAATAGTCCCAAAGTTGAAGAGTACGGTCTGAACGCTGTTGACGGAATTAAAACAGGTCGTGAAACTTCAGAGTGAATTTCCATTCCCGATCATAGAACAGTATCGTTCGTACATGATCGACGTGCTGGATAGATCCAGCGATGGGTAGAAACGACTTTCGAGTTCGTGTACAAAATCAATAAGACCCGGCGGCCACTGATTACCAAAACGTTAAAGAGAAGTTCCAAGTAAGACAGTGTGATTGGAGCCAGTTACAAGACGATCCCAGGGCAGATCACCGGTATTAGGTATCTGACGGTCGGTATCCAGCAAGTACTTTCCGATAGCAATTTTACGAAGCAGTTAACACCGCTAACAAGTTATCGGGGCGAGATTGAAGGAGGATAGCCGTGGCCCACGAAGACTACTACTACGACGACGACGACGACGACGACGACGTTGCTGCAAACTCGGTGCAGTTTGATCGGCTTTGCGGAACTTGGCCCGGGGCTACTTCGGCTTATCGATGCGGGGGTGAAGCCGCCTCCGTGCCGGTCGCTCGCCAATTTTACCGCCCGTGTATATTGTCTCCGATCCAGAGCCGGTACTCCCCTATATCTTCCCAGGAAACTTGGAAAGCGGTAAAATTTGCGAACCAGCCTTATCGCCGTGCCGGTGCACTCCGGCCGCCGCAGAGTTGTCGCGACCTAACGCGAGAACTTGCGAAACTTTCCGGTTAGGCCAGTTACACCTCGAACGAACCGGGCTGCTCGCGAACCCACGCTATCAACCGCCTCTGCGATTTTTTAAAAATTTACTTATTTTTCTATGAATTTTGTAAAACGCACAAAACTAATTACACAGCATACATTACAACATCATAGTAAATTCCACTAAATTAATAAATAGGGTGCTCCTCTTCGATAAATTCCTGGCCGAACATCAAAAGCATTTCTGGCCGAGCATCAAAAAAATACATTCTTAGTTTCCCCGAGATAAATCGCGTCTGGACATCACTCCGGACGTCCGGGACGTCTCGGAACGTCTCTCCGTCCCTCGAGCTCGCTAAACGTTTATCGTCTAAATGGGTGGCCGTCGACGATTCTGCTGATTTCCGAAACGGTCCTCTCCCGTGCCGATCCACAAAAGGACAAGCCTCTTCCTGCGGAGAACGTTGAAAAATTTAGGCAACCGAACGGCTCCCTCGATATTTCCAAGGCTTTAATGGCAATTCGTGACTCTCCGCTTCGAGAAATTCATTAAAAAGTTCCGTCCGCCGCACGCTCGTCGCTAGATCAAAGCTCGGTCGATTACCGACGGAAATGATTAGCCTCTCGCAACTTCCGAACTAGTTGCGAGAGAATAAAACCGACCGGGACAGCGCATTTTTACTCGGAACTTCGCCAAGGACGAAACCCTACGGCAGAGTTCAAGGACCCGGAAGAAGGATTCGAGGAACCGTCCGCGATAGATAACGGCGCGGGCCGTCTTCCGGGAGCCTTCGGGTGAGCCCTGACATTAAAAATCGTCGCGGTATTTCATTTTAACGACCAGCGATCGCGGCCGGTCTCCGAAAACGTCTCGGAAACCAGGTGTTATTCATCGGCGCGGAACGACGTTCTCGGCCATTCTCCCGGGAATCGGATAGCGGCGATTCTTCTCGGCAACTTTCCCGGAAACGCCGGCAGCTTTATCGCTTGTCTACGGCCGATTACTCGGTGATAATCATCGTCGGATTGCGCGGTTTTCCCCGGGTGGATCGGCGGCCCGGTTGCGACATTACATGGCGCAGCTGTTCGGCACCTGTACAAACCTTGTACGTACACCTTGTAATAACTCTGTGCCCGTTTCGCGGGGGTGCGAGCGAGCTTTATATCCCGCGGCGATTGCAACGTCGCGTCCCGTCGTCGTTCCGCGTGTCGCGTTTCGTTCATTATCTCGCGACGAGATGGGTATTAATCCTGTTACCGGGATCTGTTCGCGGGAGCACGTCGCTCGGTCCACGGTAAAAGAACGGAATTACACCGGCTATCTCGTTACAACGGGGTGATAACGCGTTAAACGACCCTGCTCGCGGTCCTTTCACCCACGATTTGCATAATTCTTCTATTTAAACCGAGCGGATTTAACTCTTTGTGCTAACACGAGGGGCTGGGATCAAACTCGGCGCGAGGTACATCTTGATCCTTTGAGTGGCGGGACAAGTTCACCTGGAGATTGATGGGTGACCGTCTCTGACTGGTCCTGGACCAGGCCTGGTTACTTTCGATTAGGTTAGGAATGAGACATGCTTGGAACAGGAGTGGTTCAGAGCTTGGCAGGAAAACAGCAGAAATGAGAAGAGCGGGTCCTGCATTTCCGAAACGGAGTCATAAGAGGGTGCGAGAACAGGGCTCAGGACAGTCCCAGGGGAGGTGGTTTAGTGGGTAGGGGTTCTTCTGATCGGGCGAGCCCCACTACCCAGCCGACCGTCGTCTTCAGGGTGCGAATTATAAACAATGCATTATCACATGCCCCCCCTTAACAAAAAAAAAAAGGAGTTAGGTTAGGAGTCCCATTTTCCTTGGGCTTGCTACGGGGTCTGAATTCAACTGGGACCCCAGCCAAGGCCCGAGTGCTGTATCTATCGCTCTCGCGAGATCCTACACGAGATCTGAATCCTTAGAGGCTGAGTACTGTTGCTTTGGATTTCACTTAGGCCCGAATGCCGTTTCCACGGTCCTATCGTCGAATCGTCGTGCTACCTAGACCTGGTATCTAGGTCATTTCAGAATAATACTCGACCTGGATCCGGCTTAGGTTTAGTCCCCAGCCCGCTTAAGTCTCGGTTACGTCCTCATAAACCCGAGCCTCGTAACAGCAAAGTACGCTCGTAACGAAGATTCCGAACTGAACTTAACGAAGATGAGCCTGATTTATACCCCTCGAACCGAACCGACCGATGAATCGCCACATTATCAACGCCGTGAGCAGCAAGCACACGCCGCTCTCTTCAACAACAACTGTTAAACCGAACAATCTATTTGCAGAAGAACCGAAAGTCGAAGTACCCGCCCGTCAAATTTCTCGCTACTTCGGGTGGTGGCGGCGGCGACGGCAGCGGTGGTGGTTGTAA
This sequence comes from Lasioglossum leucozonium, assembly GCA_028454225.1. NCBI lineage: Eukaryota > Metazoa > Arthropoda > Insecta > Hymenoptera > Halictidae > Lasioglossum > Lasioglossum leucozonium. The sequence continues at coordinate 13,878,605 of CM052210.1, read as the reverse complement.
CTCCGACTAGTTAATCGACGAGGAAAATCGTAAGGCGAAGGGATTAACACCGATCTCGGGCTGGGTTGACGTCTGTTCCCCGGCTGTATCCCGGCGTAAATTACGTCGTCCGGATCATAAGCTCTTCCACCACCACCACCACCACCACCACCACCACCCTCCTCCCCCGCTCGTTCAACTGTTACAACGTTCCCCGCGGAGTTACCGCGATAACGCTTTCAAGGAAGTTAAATGGATCCTGACCGGGCCGTAAAGCTATCGCGGAGAACGTCCCGGGGACGTAACCGTGGCGTGCGATGTCCCCCGCCGTTAATATCAATTCCACGGAAAGTGTGTTTCCGAGTCCGTTAATCGACGATCAACCCGCTCAATCCCGTAAAACGCCTAACGAGCCCTGGCTATCGCCGAGAACCACCCGCTGAGACTAGCAGGTGTACGACAATCCGAAAATATCGTCGTAGGCGATGGTCGGGCCGGGTCGGGCCCGAAAATTTTTTTCGCTTTGCACCTTAGTCAGGTCCAGATTGTCTGGTTCTGAACTCGGGTCCGAGCATCTTGTTCGGGACCCGCGTTAGCTTTGAATTATCATTTCCGAGCGGAGGACCGGCTATCTGAACGAAACTGCGCGACGTCTCCCAAGGATATCTTCAAAGACACGCGGCTCACGAGGGCGAAGAGGAACGAGGCCCCGAGCTTCTGCGTATGCAAATGGCGGACACACGTTCTCGAGGCATCGGATTAAGCCGTAGCTTATGCGTCTAATCCCGGATTAAACTGGATTATACGCAACACATTGGGGGGAACAACTATGCCAGTAACATTTATCAGCCGCGCCGGAACAATCGCCGCGCCGTGGCCCGTTCCGCCGGCTATACTCACGCACACGTCTGCCACCACACTCGAGCCCGTGCCGCGCCGTTCTCATCCGCGGAATCCACCGTGTTCCACGATTATCCCAAGACACAAGATAACGCAGCCGTTCGCGCGACACCTAGCCGCCCCGTGCCGCAATTAGCGAATTGCGCATCTGCCGCGCCGTGTAATAATTACAATGGCGCCGAGCACGAGATATTCAAATTGTAACCGACTACCGGCAAATGGAGCGTTCCACGAGCTTGTACAGCACGGGCGGGCGACGCGACAGGGTCGCCTCGCTCCCCGTTACTCTGCCACTCGGAGCAACGATTAACCCCCGGAGCAAGCGACTTCTCGGAACCGTCGAAACAATTATTGCTGCTTGAATCTTGCGAATTTGGTAACTACGACGCGAGACGCAAATGGACTTCTTTTTTCCAGGAGGGGGACGGTTCAGTGGGCGGGGATTGTTCCAAGTGGGCGGGGCTTCTTTAATCAGCTTCTGTACAGTTTGGACAAATCGAAGTTAAAGAAACCTGATATCTTTTAAATATTTCGGTTTCCTCGCAGAAGTTCTCCTCCTGTTAAGAATAGGCGTGGCTTGGCCTCGATGGGCGGGGCTTTTTTGTCCTCAGCTTTTATAGAATTTGGACAGATCTAGACTTCAAAGAAACGTAACATTTCTTAAAGATGTCTGTTTCCTCAGAGAAGTCTAATTATCCTTCTGTTAAAAATAGGCGTGGCTTGGCCTCGGTGGGCGTGGCATCGTTGCCCCCAACTTCTACAAAGTCGGTACGATTCCTTGGACTTTGTGTCCCCTAAAAATTATATTCTCAATCCCATTTCCATATTTAACAGAAAATAGGCGTGGCTTCTTTGCTCCGGTGAACACAGAAGAACAAGAACAATTCGAATTCGAGGAAATGAAATGTTACGCCCGGAAGGAATGTGTTCCTTAACAAGGTTAAAACGATGCGTGGACAACCGGGAACGCGTTCGCCGACGTTGCTAACTTGTCGAAATGAAGCCAGCGCCGCTCGGACCTCCGCCATTAGCCCACGGCAAAGAGAAAGTTCGGCGCCGGGAACGCCGGGAACTGTTCAAATTTATCAGCTCCGCCTAAGTTTCCGGCTGCCTGCCGGCTGAGACCGGAAATTTCTCTTCGGCCAAAGCTTCTTATACCTTTCAGCGGAACGGGCGCCGGCTGCTGGCTGTAACGAGTTCGTGCAACTTCCTGATCCGAAAATAGTGCCGCGGATCGATCTAATGACGTATAATTCCCACCGAAAGCGCCGCTATTTAAATATAGAAACGATCGCTCCGCGATCCTGCTCGTTTGTCCGTCTCGCGTCAATTTTTTCCATCGTCGAATCCAGCGGCAGACAATTAACATCGCGCCCTTCCCACTGGTGCCAACGTGTCCGACCAAACTCGACTATTCCTTCTTGACCGATACCTTCTAGACGCTCCGCTAATATTCACCGATACTCCAGCTGGTGGAAAATCATTTCCGGTTTCACCGCAGGATTCGCCGATCTCGAGCCCGCGCGTTAAGCACTTCGAGCTGCGAACACGCGAAGATCCAGAGTCCGATCGCGAGCACACAATTATGCGAAACTGCAGACGAGCGAGTTCCGGCCCCCCGGCGGCGCGGCGGTTTGGAAAAAACTCCGGCGCGGTAAAACTGCAACTCGGAGCTCAACCGGAAGCGGAACAAAAGAACCCTGAAATAAAAATATGCGGAAACAGTATCAGCAAAAAGGACAGTGGGAGCAAAATTCGCATACGAAACGACGCGGCCGCGGCGGGGCCGCATTATATACCGCGTACAGCAGCGTATCCATTAAAAATATTATGAATATTATACCGGGCGCGGAACGCAACAATTCCATTCGTGTTTCCCCAAATATTATAATATTCCACAACGAATTCGCTATTTTCCCGTGCCCGACCCGTTTACGCTATTCTTTCCGATTCCGGGCGCGGAATAAATATTTCCGTGAGCGCGAATAATTGTTTATGACGGAGGCGGTATGCGGCATCGATCGAGCACTTTCGCCAGCCCTCGAGGGGTGGTATTTTCGCAACGATTTCGCGAGGCCATTTCCAGGGGCCAGACCCGATCGATCCCGCAAATTGGCTCGATTACGCTCCGATGGGAGTTCGATAAGGCTACAGACAAAGAGCCTTGTCTCTTTCCCCCTTTGGTTTTTCCATTTCTACAATTTCTAGCGTCGCGATCGCCCGGAGGCAATCAATTCTCGATTCGGTCCGTCGCGGACGATCGGCTAAAGACGAGAGCGCCGAGGATTCGTCGAAATGACGGCTGCCGACTGACCCTCCCGGCGAACGGGCGCGGGGGACGGAATGAGGCTGTGTTATCGAGGAAAGAGCCTTTTCTACGGCAAATTCGCTTTTCCTCGAGATGCAATAGGCGGAGGAAAAGGGCCAATCTCGGGACATAAACGGCAGGGCTGCGGGTCCCACGAAACTCGCGAAATTGCATCGTGCGACCGATCGAGCCTCTGCTTCCAATTCCGGGTGGTTTGTTAATTCCAGTGAAGCTCGTTCGGAGTGAGGAGAGGTTAAAATAACGAGAGGCAAATTCAAATTGTTGGCGAAAGGCGAACTAATTTCAAGTTCCACGAGTACAGTACGAGACAATTTTACTCGCGAAAAATTTCTTGACCGGGAACAGAAGTTCAAACAGTAAGATGCAACAGTAAATTGTTGCCAGAAAGTGACTAGAAGGTATCGAGACAGGGTTCGACGTTCATAAACAGCGATACGAGCCTCAGCGCCGACGAAGCTGAAGTCTCTCTCGAAGTAAACGTCTCGAAGCCGTCTAAAAGCGAGACCACCCATCGCAGTCTCTGCACGAAATTCTTCGCGAGGCAGTTTCTCGCTCATTATCAAGGGACTCCGAGAAGTTCAAGGGTCCCCGTGATGCGAAACGCGCGATGGGGTTTCTGGAAGGGAAGACGAACCTCTATCTCGCAAGAAACCACTTTACATCTCGCGCGCGCCGTGTAAAGATCGTCTGGGGTTCCTGCTCGGGACCCGGTTTCCTGCGGGGGCGGGCAACTTGGCCCGTAGTTCTGATCGAATTACCGGGCCGGGCCGGGGTGTATCATGGTAATTGTGAGAAGTTACACTCCGTTCCAGGGTTTCCAGATGATGGGTGGGGAGCGGCGGAAGAAAATGTGTCGCAATTCAGCCGGGGAAGGACCGGGGCCGGCTCGGTCTCACGGAAATTAGAGTTAATTGTCGGTTACGGCGCGGCGCCGTTCGCAGCGCTCTCGTCGTGTAGGTCGCGGCTCTTTACGGCGCACTGAGTCAACGAGGATATCTCCGGGGACAGCGAAATTACGGCTGGAATCTCTCGATTATCGGGGATCGAGTGTCTCGCGACGAAGACGACGACGCCGACGTCGCCGTCGACGTAGACGGCGATGGTCTTCGTCGACGTAGACGGCGATGGTCCTCGTCGACGAACAAATTGTCCACGACAGGGTAATCCGGTTAACGGAGCTGCCCCGGCCATCTTGCCACTATCAGCCGAGTGGATTCCAAAAATAGTGCTCGGAAAACTCGAATTAACACTGAACCCACCTTTGCGCTAAGATCGATTAAAATGTTTCAGCTTAGTAAAACGACGAGGTTCTGATTTGCTTGGATTTTCTGCAATTTTTATTCCAAAATGTTCCGCTCGAAGAAGAGTATCCGACCTGTGCTTTATTTATGGCCCTCCCGCCTTATGCAAATCCATTTATACATAGCTGAACGTGTAGTGAGATCTACAGCAGGATTTTGAACACTTAAATCCAGATCTACATATGGATTAATTAATCCAATAAATCGCGTTATTACAGACACTAACACTCTATAATAATCGTACTAATTTTTTTTTTAGTGGGTCTTTACACACTTAAAAAACAATTACGTAGGATTATCGGACAATACCTTATGTACCATGAGTTTTTTTGCATGTCGCTTCTTTGCTATCGTACGTGAATCATTTTTTCCATTATGCAAACATTTATGTAGGAGGGCTTCAGTCCGTTTATAATAAAATAATAATAAACGTATCTGCTTGGATAAATAATTGCAATAATTATGAAATGGGAAATATAAAACCGATCATGTGACCGCCTGTGCTGGGTTCGATGTTAAATCGAAATTCAACGTAACGAATGCCATTTTTTACTGGTTCGATCTGAAGCCCGATCCCGTCGTGTTTCTAACAACGCTCGCCTCCAACGAACCGCAATTATTACGATGAGATCCGGTTAAAAACAGTCCTAACGAACGACAGAGCCGCATAAAAAGCCCACAAAGGCCGCAGAGCAAACAGAATCAGCACGTGAGATAATTCGTCCCGGATTCGACGGCGGCCGTCGCGCCGCGCCGATACAAAATGAATAGCCGCGCGCGGTTTTCAAAGCGAGGTAACGAATCAGATTGTGTTCCTGGACTACCTGTAATTCGCGAAAATTATACGTATCCATTGTCCCCGGTTACAGCGGCGTTATTATCACGGTAATTCATACCGCGATGGCAGCGACGCGACGAGGCGCGGCGAGGCGCGGCGAGGCGAGGCAAGGCGGATCGGCGAATTTTCTCCCGTTCATTGAATAAATAACGATAATCGATGCGCGGCAGATTACGTAGTCGGCCGTCGATGCTCGCCGGAATCGTCCGCGATTACGTCGACCGATGGGGATTAAGTAATAATCCTGGCCGGAGGATGCTGGGTTGGGTCCCTGGGGACCCGGCGCGGCGGTCGCCTCGAAACAGTTTCGAAGCGGTTCGAGCGAAGGCTTTGACATCCATCGAGAAGTTTAGAGTTCAGCGAAACGACAAATCCGAAGCTCTGATAAGCTAAAATACAGGGTGAATTCAGCTACGACATTACGTTAACGAAAATATATCATTCCACTTAAAAAAATATCGATAACCTTGAAATCTCATAAAAATGACCTTGAAATTTTGTTTTCCCTTTATATGTAGCCCTTCAAAGTGTAACTTTGTCCTACGAAGTTTTTTTGTACAACGAAAAGTAACGGAGATATTTAGGTGTCCTGCTTTATCGAATTCACCCTGTATAATTTCTTTACGTTTTTCAACTCCTCATTCGAAGCTCCGTGAAAAATGCGAGGATAAGTATCGCAATCGGGACCGGTTCGACTAATGTAGCTGGGAGTGTTCTTGGTGATCGTTCGTGTTCTCGCGACGCGACACCGTCGAAACATATTGCGGTTACGTAACAACTCGGGTTTCCCTGGCAGACGAGGCCCGGAACTTATTTCGCGGCGGAGAAGGGAACTCTTGGCAAAATATCAGGGCCGCGAGAATCAAGAGGTCTACCACAAAGGACAGACAGGATAGACGCGAGGCCGTGCTGTGTCGACCTTATCGAGAACCAGCGCCGCGCGACCCGCTGCTTACCGGTATCCAGGACGACGACGACGACGACGACGCTGCTGCTTCAATTTCTATGGAAGCTCACGGAACGACAGACTCAGCGAACGCAGCCCCGAGAGATCTACAAGGTGGCGTACGCTCTTCGAAATTACTCGTCAACTATTTGTTCTTGGGAAATCATGTTTCCGACACGGTTGGCGGAGGGAACGTCCGAACTCTGATAATGCTCTGATAATTAATATTTTTCGTAGGGTTCCTTCCTCGCAGAAGTACACGAATTTTTTATTCACAACGAAACGTATCGCTTGAAAATCAACGATTCGGTTTGTTGCAGACAATCATGTTTCGTGGTAAACCGATCGGCTTTAGATTTTTCATTTTACAATTATTCAAATTACGAAGTTGCTTACGTGGAAATTGATTCAATAAATTTCTATATTGGAGCACGTATTGTGTTAAAAATTTTATTTTCGGTAGGTCTGATGTCAAATGGATTTTCAATACAGTATTTTGTAAAATATATATTTGTGCCCTTTACGGTCTTTTTATATTTATTTTCTCTCTATCATTTCATTCGTTTATTCACTCCTCCCCTCTCACCCTTCCATAATTTTCGCGAGGGAACGAAAAACTAATTAACAGCTAATGTTCCCCAGTGAACGCGGTACAACTTCCGGCGAAAAAACATTTTCATCAGGCAAACGGTTGCCGAGTAGTTGGAGATATCCGAGCCCCATTCGTCCTGTGTAAAGAGCTCTCTAGAGCGGATCTACGCTGCAGCGAAGTTCCGCGAGGCTTTGGATGCACCGTTAAAGGACGATCCATGCTCGATCGCAGGGATCTACGGTGGATTAATCAACCGCGCAGAGATTCGTGACAGAGACAGTCTATATCTCTCTGTTCTATCTGGCAAACGTTACGACAAAAGAGACGACTCGGCTCGACTCGTCGTACAGTCAGAGGAAACGATTTTCCGCGTGTGCGTAGCCAGACACGGAGCCGAGTTGCTTTTAATTAGGCGCGCGGAAACGTATTGTACGCATGGGAATTGTTGGCCGCGACTATCTGCCGGCGGATAATTTAATATGTAAATCTCATTACCGTCATAAATCCGAACAAAGTTCGCAGCCAGCCGAGCGGCGAATATCAAACTATGGAAATGAACGAACGGCTCTGACCTATATGCCGCCGGTGGATAAGAATCTCGGCGACTGTTAATGATCGTTGCGGCATCCGGATGCTGCAAGATCCGCGAAGAAACGTTCGCAATAATGCACCGCGGTACCGAGCAAGCATTCAGCGGCACCGAATCGATTTAGCAACCTTCAACAATCGAGAAACGGTATCGTAAAAATATTTTTAAACGCAACAGAATTACCTGCTAATAATAACGCGTCAATCGTGCACCGTCGAGAGATTATTTCGCCAATCGAAGTCAAACTATCTCGGTGAGAAGCGCCAGAAAAATGTTATTTACAAACTGCACGGCAGTGTTCTTTCTCGCAAATTGTGGGCCCGGTCGTACACCCCGATGAAGCACAATTAACCCTGCATTACCCGGGGTGAGGCGCATTAAGCATTGTTATTCATACGGGTGTTCTGCACCGAGCGCGGCTTTTTAAAATTCGTAAAAAACTCAACCCGCCACATTTTTGCTTTATGAAGTGGCGGTGTTGCCGGCATGATTCAATTTAAATAATTAAACGAAGTCCGTATCCCAGCACCGTGCGCGCGCGCGCGGTGACCAAGCAACATACGATTAAAACCGGGGATCCTCGAGCTCGAGACAGTTTTCCGTGTAAAATTTTAATTGTTTAGAAGGAAAAACAAAAAAAAACGGGCGTTCACGGAACGTTGTTCGAGGTCCTGCGAATTCCGGCGAAATCCGCGAGCCGCGTGGCTCTTTGTCGGCCGTGTTACTCGTATAACCGAGTAACGGAAGAAATGTTTGACGATGTCGGGAACAAAGCAATTGTTGGCATACTTCGGCCGCTTTGAAGTCGCGAAAGCCCGGCGTTGCCGAAAATGTTGCAGAACGTTGCGCTGCGCTCCCGTTGCAACGATATACTCCTCTGACCTACCCCCTCCCCCAAACCCTCGGCTCCAGGAAAAAAGAGAACGAGAAAGAGAGAGAGAGAGAGTAAAAACTAGCAGGTCGCCGCCTGTTTCCACGAATACAATTTGCAGTAAACCCCGACGGGATCTTGCCAGCGTCCTTTGCGTGCGGAGACTTATTCCAGTTTATCCGAGGAGCCGGATCTCGCAACTGCAAACTGGGACTCTCTCTCTCTCTCTCTCTCTCTCTCTCTCTCTCTCTCTCTCTCTCTCTCTCTCTCTCTCTCTTTCTCTCTCTCGGGCGCGAGGAAGAACCGTCACTCTAGATTTTTCGTGATTTTAATTAAGCTGCGAGCAGCCGGATCGAGATACCGCCCGCCATTTTTACTCGTAGACTGCTGTCGCATTTATTTATTCTAATGCGACGCCTGAAATTCCATTTTAAGGCCATTCGGGATCTGGTCTGTGCGACCATCGAAATAAACGGAGTCGAGCGAGATTCTCTCCGTTAATGTTTCATGCTTTGAACGCGCCTTTCACTCCGCCGAATTGCACTGCGAAACGCGAGTAAATTATATGAATTTTATGTAGGTCACTGACCGCGATCATTCGATGTTACGTTCGCGATCATGTCATATCATGGTCACCAACCGTAATCATTCGACGTTGCGGTCACTGACCGCGATCGTCCGAGGCCCTCCGCGGTCAGTGACCCAACTAATTGTGAAGAATGATGTTCTCCCTACTTTCTTTACGAAGAATCCAATACATAAAACTGGCCAGCGTTCTTTCGACTAACTTCTTCATAGTTCCGACGCCTTTGCAACATGGTTACGCTGTACACGTTGTTTCTATAAAGCAGCCAGAGTACATGGTCTGTTTTCTTTCAGCTACACAGGCTGCTCACACAGATGCACCGCGGAGCACGCGAAGCCCGTCCCACGAAGAAGCGCAATATGCGATGTGCGCCGCGCCGGTTACGCTGACGCGACTCGCGTTTTCCGCAACGCTTTACGAGATAAATTGCGGAGCGCGGTCTGCCAGTGGCTTTAACCCCGACGCGGCTTAAGCGACCCGAAGATCGAGTCGACCTATAAAACTTGGCTGATAAGCTCCGCGAATTTTCTACACGAAGAGGAAACGATGAAGCTAAAGGGTGAGATTTTTCCCTTTCAACGGCGAAAATCACACGAGGCGACGACGGTGTAGCTGACAAGCAGCCGAAGCGGTTTAGTTAGTATACCGGGGACGCGGGTGCATCCGAGCAGACGGTGTATCGATCGTGGAACGACTCGCATAACGGCCGAGAGGTCCGAGCTATTACACAACAACCGAGGGAATATCGCATAATAACGCGATAACGTTGCGGCGACACGAGTGCCCCGGACGTTGCGACGACGCCATTTCTCACGAACGCGATCGCAAAAACCGAGTACCTCGTCCGGGGACGTGTCTGTCGCCCTCTAATTTGCAAGCTTGCACCTTGCCGCGCCCATCTTGCGTCGTTGCGAGCATAAAACTCGGCGCACACTAGGTCGCACCAGGATCGACCGACGTTTTGACTTTCTACTATGTGATTTCCTTGTGACTGCGCACAGAAACCGCAGCACAGCACCGGCAAAGACCCGGCAAAATGTGCGCTCGCTAGGGTGCACCGGACCGGGGCACCACTTCGGTAGCGGCGCACAATATACCGTCAATTAAACCACTGAATACAGCTGCAATTATACCGTGTCTAGTGTCATTTTAATCGGAAAAATGCCACCAATAAGTTGGCGAAAGTCCCATGAAAATATAATGAAAAATAAAGAAGTTTTATAACTGGATTAGTAGCGGTTCACACCGACATACCCAACCCGGTATCGGATTACACGCAGCGTGCTCGACCGAGAGCTTCTTGGCCCTTTCGCGGGGTATGTCCCCCGGTGAAGGGGATAGGCGGAAAGACTAAGATCGACCACCACCGTCGGACGGCTGGGTATATCGGTGTGAACCACTGCTAATCCCATTACGAAACTTCTTTATTTTTCGTTATTTTCTAATGGGAGTTTCACCAACTTGTTTGTGGCATTTTTCCGATTAAAGTGAGACTAAACACACGGTATAATTGCAACTGTATTCAGTGGTTTAATTGACGGTATTTTCTCCCACTGAGGCGGTGCTGATGCATGCTAAGGCGCGCCGACCTTGAAGCGTAAAAATAGGAACGAGATTGTCCCTGGTGATCGATCAGAGAGGATCCAGACGACGAAGTAAAAAAAACTATTTTTCGACCATATCTTGAAGATCACAAAGGCTCCCGGAAAAATCCCGCTTGACTCGAAATCCATCTTGCCGGAAATACAGCCGGACGCTGATGCGGTTTGATCACTGCGCGGTCGGAGTGGAGTTTCGGGTCGGTTGGTTTCAGCCTGGTCAGTGGAAAAGAAGAGATTCCCAGTCGGTGGCCGTCGCGTTCCCAATATTTCCCAGGATCCCACAATTTTCCCCGGACGCGCGTGTCGTAAACCCTGGCTCCAGGGAGGCGGCGGGAATCCTCGATAAAAGGTTGGGCAAGGATAAGAAGGGCTAAGCGTGGCCTAAGCATTTGTCGAGGCGCGAACGCGGAACGGGACTCCGAAAAAGTTGCTGAAATATTGACGGCAGCGCTGAGAGACTTCCAGTGTTCGTCGCCGTGGATCCGTTCTGATCCCTTTCCCTTCTACGCTTGCCTACCCTTCCGCGCGCGCGAAAACAGCTAGAGTCCTCGGCCGTCCTTCTACTTCCCTCGTGGATTTATCGGGTCTGCAATTTATCATCCCCGTCTCGCGTCGACGATTCCCCATTAACGTCTCGTAAGTCTTTATAAAATTAATTTGGGTTGTTTTATTATTTTTTTTTTTTGCAAACGATCACCACAGGTCAAGATCGGGTGAATTTATGCGTGCAAAGGGACGAGCTCGATCGTAGCCCGGCGTAACCGAGTGGCCGAGCGTTTTGCATTATTAAATCCCTTCGATCTGGCCGGCATGTTTAATGCATGCCTCGATTCCCGTTCGAACGAAGTCGCCGCGCAGCGCACTACGACGAATGCTTTTGCCTTTGCGACACACTCGCCTAAGCAAAAGCGTCCAACTAGGCCGATCGGATCGGTCTAATTAGCGGAGAAATTGCCCGCCTGTGATCCGACGCCGCGCCGCGCCACGCCGAGCCGATATCCGACGATCCGCGTGCCAAACTTTGTGCGCTCCCTTTGTCGTTTCGCAAGCCTCAGCCCCCGTGACCCAATTGCCGGCTGATTTAAAAGACGCACAACCCAGCCCCGCGCCCTAGGCTCCCTTTCCGCTATCATCGCCCTCTGCCGTCGATCCATTACGAACTTTCCCGTCCGAGGATGTCAGCGACCGTCTTTCGAAAGATTGGGTAAATATCATCGGAATTATTTCATATTTGGTATCATTTTCATCAGAAAAATGCCACGAATATATTGGTGAAAGGTCCATAAAAAAATAATAAAAAATAAAGAAGTTTTGTCATTGGATTAGCAGTGGTCTCCTGATCTCACACCGATATACCCGATCCGGGATCGGGTTACATTGCACGGCGGCCGAGGCCTACCGAGTTTCATGGCCCCTCACGGGGTATGCCCCTCAGTGGAATGGGCAGGCGACTAGACAATTATCGTTTAGATATTTTAGACAATTATAGATGAATTACTGTAACTTTTGACTGGTAGCACCTATATTCGATTTTTGTATTCAGCTCGCCGAGTTCTTTCAAATGGCCATTGAGTCGATTCTGTAGGTTACATAGTTTATCCGCCGTAGGCGGATGAGCTAGCGTTGTAATAAATCTCTTGTGAGATTTTCCGTAATAAAAAAAATATCCAAGGTGCAAAGGAAGTTACGGTACCGAGAGAAGGATTTGCCGGGAGACACATAGCGGAAAAATGTTTTAACGATCGCGGTGTCCCGATTCCCGCATAAAGCTGGAAGGACTCAGGATCCTGTTTCGCGTATCTTTTCATTTTGGAGTTAACGCGGGCGTAACAGGGTCGCAGAGCCACAGGGCAAGACGACGGAACGGTAACGGAAGCCTCGGCGAGACACCTTTTGTGAGGGATTGAACTAACAAGCTCCGCGTTAGTTGAAAGTTCCAGGGGCTTTCGCCCTTCCCCGTAACGTTTGATGAAAAGCTTGTTTGTATCCCTCGAGTACCATCCGTCCACGCTCCGAACATATTTCATAATAGCTGGAGACTGCGAGCGCATCCTCTCGCTTCCGGCTAGTCTCTCCATCTCCACCTCCTCTCGCTTTCTAGTTCACTCCGGCAGTTGGTCAAGACTTTCTTCGCGCAAAATTGTTCGCATGCTCGCAAGCAGAGAACGGAACTACGCCCGAAAGTATGAAGCCGTGTCCCTCAATTAGCTAAAAGGGGAATATCAGCCTGGAAAAATCTCATTCCCCTCCACTCACCTAATTGCCGCGTTAATATTCCGCCCCCGAGGTAAAACTGTGGATGCAGGAAAATGATCGGACCGGTTCAGAACGGAAGTAATTAATTAATATCGCCCGATATATTCGGGCCAGCTGATTTTACAAAAGACGAAGTCTCTCGATGAAAGCAATTAATCATCGCTGGTGCAGAGTTGTGTACAAGCTAATTTTCAGAAATTATTTCGTCAATGTTAAACCGGTAAAATTGTATTTGTATAAACGCACACAGTTTCTTCCCGAACCGTTAAACCGCGTATGAAAATTCTTTAAGAACGTCCCTGTCCCCCAATATAAGCGAAAACACCGGGACTAAAACTGCATCTTGCAAACGGGGCTAAAATAATTTGCGCAACAGCCGCCCGAACAGCCCGTTGCAAAATATGATTCTCTTTTATTAATCGTGAAGCTTTATGCTTTCGGGAGCCGGGGTGCGTGTTCGGTGTGCAGCGAAGGGTGTGGCCCTGTAATTTTCTCCCGTGCTTCTGCCGGCGGCGCGGCGCGCCGAAGAGCGGGCCAGGTTTTTCGAGGATGAGTTAGCAGTCGGTTCTTCGGGAATTACAGTTTAATTTGTTAGCGTACGACCTCATTTCCTGGCGGAGTTTACCGGGCGACGGGCTAGCGCGAAATTCCAGTTGTTTAACGGATACGCCTCCTGGCCTCTCTGATAGCCGTCGCCCATCAACCGGTTTATCTTTTTGTATGTAGCTTTCGCATGAAGCTTTTTGTATGCATAAACAACAGCGAGAAAGAGCGTGCACTATGATCGCAGCACCGGGCGACCGGCTTTAAACCGGAAGAATTTGTTTAACGACCAGGCGGAAAAAACGGCAAATGAGGCCGACGCTATCACGGCACAGAGTGAACATAGCTCGGAATATGGAAGGTCGTTATCTATGCGACGCTCGTGATTTTCGGGGACACGGCAATTTTTCCCGCTGTTTTATCGCCGCTCGTTCCTCTGTTCTTTCTCTGTTCCGACGAGATTCCGCGATGAATCGCTCTTACGTGGAAATGGACGGGTCGTCGGGGACCCGAGCGGCCCTTTTTCGGCCCGGATCTCACGGAGAACGCGACGATTTATCGTGGATCAGGGGGGCGAGGCTGTTTCGTAGCGGTATCTGCTGTGAATTATCGCAGTGAAAAAATGTCAGTGATCGCAGGTACGGCCAGTGAGCATGAATGTACACGATACATAAAGTCAGTGATCAGAAGTGTAGGATTTTAGGAAAAACGAGGGAACCGCCGCGCCAGCGGGAATCGAACCCGGGCCTTTCTACTGGTAGCCGATCGGCTAACGCGCTCACCCACGGAACCCTCCCATTATTCCCAATCTCCGTACGGTATTTTGTTGGTCTGGGGGGTCCTGATCCCACAGAAGTGTATTGAATGCATAACATTAATGATCCCGGGTACATCGGTGATCGATAAATACACGAAACGAATGAGGTCAGTGACCCTGATCGCGTCAGCGATCACGAGAACCGCAGAATTCTCTACAAATCAGACTTTTATCCTGCTTTTAAAATCAGCAACCACTTGAACGCGCGTTCTACGAGTAATAATTAGTTGCCAGTATAGTGTTTGATTACCGGATAATTCATGTTACAGAGGAAGACCGTGTGCGGCACAAACGAGCAAACACGGTTACAGTGATTCCGGTAGAGCGAGTGCGCGCGTGCGGGCTTGTGTTTATTTAAACACGGCCTTCGCGTTCAACGAGGGAAGAAATATGGCGGAAATTCCACGGTGAGAGCCGCCCGCAGCGAATATCAATCGAGGTTGCAGTTTAATCAGGGAATTTAATCGAAATTCCGCGCGTTAATTGAGATTCCGTAACGTCCCCGTTCTTTTTTCGGGGATCTAGAACAGCCGCTCTCTCTCTCTCTCTCTCTCTCTCTCTCTCTCTCGCTCGCTCTCTTTCTCGCTACGTATCCAGCTAATCATTCGAACGAAACGAGCCGGCAAACTGTCCCGGGCACGGGATCGAATAAGTCGGTGATTGTTCATTAACCAAAGGGGTGGGTCGGGCGGAGAGAGGAAAACCAGGGAAAACGGCGAGGAACGCCAGGGAAAACCAGGGAAAAGACTCGATCCCGTTCCGGGCCAATCCGTTCCCTTTGCTACATAATTTTCAGCCGGGACGTGACTCGTTTGCAACCCCCGGGACCAAGGACGTGGGCTTGGAAAGGGGTAAGCACGGAGGAACACGTGCGTTCGATCGGTTTCCGGGGAGGGTGTGTGGGTGGGTGGATGGGATGTTTGCTGGCGTTCGACTTAAAAGCGTGCGATACGTGACAAGATCCGAACGGGAAAACACCAGGGATCTCGCGAAATAACCTCCCGCGGGATCTAGAAATACTCGACCGGATCGTTGCGCGTCCTCTAATTACCGCACGAAGTCGATGGTAATCGCTGCCGGTGCTCCGGTAATTAATTCGCCGTCGTTTTAGGCGAATTTCGGAGCTTACGCGGGAGCACAATTTTCTCCGTGCTGTTGCGGAAATGATTTTATTTGAGCAAATCTGAGCGGTGATGGTATTTTTTGGAAATTTTGCAAAAAATCCTCTTTCCATCCGATATTCAAAAATTGTATTCCGTCCGAAGCGAAAGGATTATTAGTTCAAGAGATTCCACGGATTCCCAAAGGAAGTGGGAAAAGTCACCGCATCAGCGAAGAGAATTTATAATAACAGCGAGTGGGAAGCGATTGCGGGGCGAGAGTTGCTTTCAGAAGGATTTCGCGCGATTTCTACGGAGTTGTGCAGAAAGGAAGCCGATTGTTTCGCGCGGATTGGTCCAGTCAGCGAGAGAACGAAAGCTTGGGGGCGTCGCGTCCCGACGCTCCGCGTTGCACGATGAAACAAATTAAACGTCGGGCGTCTAAGCTCGCCGGCCGGAAGCTGCGCCTACATTCTTCGGGGGCCAACAAACGAATTCCACCGTCTCGTTTTCGGCGGAATTCCTTGCTCGCAATGACGCGACGTCGGATGCCTCGCGGAGCACAAAGCCTCCTCCCGTGTACACGGACGTCTCTTCTCCACCATCCAGAATTTAACCAGACAGTCCTCGGATTTCCTTGCATTCGCAGGACACATGACCGATGCTACGCCTGCCTCGATTGTGGTCGTTTTAGCAAAGGACCGATGTTCAACCGGCCGCAACTTCGTGAAACAAAATCAGAGGCTAATGAATCTCGGCTGATTCGTAAGGGTGAAACCTCCACTTTCGTCCTTCGAAGTCGTTTTTGGAGATCGTTTCGCGTTCGAAATCGACAGCGAGAAACGAAGAACATAGTCCACTTGAAATATTTTACGAGTTCGCAAACGTGTACGGTGCTCGAAAAATTTTTTTCACGAGCGAAACCAACATGAAATTAAATATTCAAGCCTTCCCTTTGCAACGAGACTAAAAACTTCGATGTGCGATTTTTTATTGCCATTTCAGAGTCATTGGTGTGCTGTCGGCGGTCGTGAAAACGTAGAGCCCGTAGTCGTGTAAATTGTTAATGTTCAGCAAGTTGTAACTTGGTGAAAAAAAATCGCAGCGCATTGAACTTCAGCTTGTTTGAAAGGGCGAAACGTCCACTTTCATCTGCGTTAAAAAAATTTTTTTCAACAGCGTCCATCGTCGAAGGGTTAATCAATTTCGACTCGCCAGAGTTCACACGGTTTTCGGAGAGGCTTTTTCACGAAACAGCGGCCTGAACAGACTTGAATCCACGCGAAACCAGGACAAAAGTGTAGCGAAAAGCGGCGATTTGTTTCCGATTCGATCGTTACAAACTGGCACGCTCCCCAGTGTCCCTTTCGGTTGAAAGAATAACGATTCAAGCGTAGAAATCGGCTTTTTCGTTCGAAAAATCGGTCCTCGCGCCTCTTGGCCTCTTGTCCGGCAATGGGCGAACCTACCCTCGGTGTTTAAATCACCATCGATTCGAGGAAAGTTCGCAATTTATGGGCCACGAATGCCAGGGACGTAAGAATGTCGCCGGAGATTCCACGGAAAGAGAAAGAGAGCGAGAGAACGAGAGAGAGAGAGAACTTGAACGATGACAAAGCACCCCGACTTGCTTCCGAACTGTTTCCAATGAAAACTCGCTTGGGAAACTCGGGGACCGGCATCATAAGCGAATCACGAATGCTGTTTTAACGTTCCTCCGAGCGAGGCACGACTGCCTCGCGCGCGAACTTTGCTTTTCAATTACTGCAAAATCGTTCGTCAACTATTTTTCTGCGTCGCGGGAGAGAGTCCATTAACAAGCACTCGGATGCTCGATCTGTTAAACTAATTCGAAATAGCGATTTTCTGAAAAACAGTAGTATATTTTCCGAAATTCCCTTCAGTTATGAGGCGAATGTTCATGCAATTTTCGACGTTTGTATGCAAATTTTAAAAAAACGGGATCGAGAAACGTCTTATTTTCAGCGGTAGCAGTGTTCGTAGATCTGAAATAAATAAAAATCGTACTAAATTCTGCGAGATCTTATGTTTTAACATTTTTTGAACGTTTTCAGAAGTCATAAGCGCATAGAGATCCGCAGTCTAGTTATGAGATACGAGAGCCACATTAATTAAACATTAAAACGTATTAAAATGTAGACATTAATTTCTTAACACTAATACTTTTAACAGTAATATTTAATAATTCTAATATTTTTAATTTACGAATATCGAAATTGTGAAGATGCATTCACGAGGAATTATTTAACCAATTTATTTCTTTAGATATATATTATAAAAAATTTGGATCAACTCATTCCTGTTATGTCTATAAAATAATATAAAATACTCACTTTTAGTGCTCCGTAAAACTAACGTTAACAACTTTTATAATAAGTCGCGATGCGACAGTATTCGAAAATTCTTGTTTAACTCGACCCATCCATTTTTCTCATAAATTCATAATAATTACACTGTTCATCCTGGCAGGAAGGATGGTGGAATTAGAGGATGAAGTGGTAAAGTTAAACGAATGCGTGAATCCGCGACAGGACCATCCGCAGGATATCGAAAGCTTATTCAAGGATCGCCTCTTCCTTTACCCAGAGAAAGAGGACACCGCTCGAACGTATCCGGCAATAAATTTCCACGTCGAGAATGAAATATGGCTGCGGCGGAGAAGGGGCGCAGCCTTTGAGCGTGCCGTAAAAATTAATTAAAACCCGTTCGCTTGTAAAACGAAAAGTTCGGGAGAGAAATTGACGCGTAGACGCTTGGTAACGAGGCTCCGCGGCGCGGCGCCGACAGTGCCGAGAAACCGTCTCTGAAGAGAGTGAGAGCAAGCATCCGAGTGGACCATCAAGGATATCCTTTAAAAACAAATAGAAAAACGGAAGGGATCCGGCTCGATTATTGGCATATCGATCCCTCGAACCGCAACCATCCTCCGCGACACCTGTACCATTGGCTTAAAAACGGTCTGGATAAAGGATCGAACTATCGACTCGTCGATAATGGTTCTTCGAGAATTTGTTCCTTTTGCTCTTCGGGAAGTTCTACCGTAGAAACGCGCTGAGCAATATCGAAACGGCGCTGCAGACTGTCGGCACTGTAAATAGTGAACGCATTAGGGGAATTTGTGAATGCTATTCTGCTATTCTATTCTACTGTTTCCCTACTGTTCAAGAATGAATTCCGATAGGCAATATTTCTATTATTACAAAATAGAGTACATTTCTATCGGGTTTCACTAATTTATATTGCCAACGAAATCGCGAGAGTTCATTTCGCTTTAATATATTTTAATTTTGAACGGCAAGCAATATTAAATTTCGTTATAAAGTTTATTTATCGGGACAGCGATTTCGATATGTTTTAATTTCGAAAATATTGAATTTCGTCGTTCCATAATTTTTTATTTGTTTCTCGTGTTCGTGTTCCGCGGAAATCCCGGCGAAACATCGCGATGTTTCAACGTTCATTGATTTACCAATGCTTTCTGCCTATCTTGACGCGTATTTAAACATTTCCGTGTTACTTTACTGTTAATTTTTATCTCGTTCTCGGTACGATTGTTCTTTATTACTTTTCTGCTCCTGGTACTGGACTGTGTTACGTTTATTTTATTTATATTATCATTTCGATGTTATCATCCCCTACGGAAAAAACCATGAAACACATTTATTTTTTTTTCGGGAAAAGAGAAGAATTTTTACGGGTTCCACGGTCTCGAGCTAACAAATGTTGCCCCTGTTAAATTCACGGAAGTGGAATCGACAGGTAAATTCGAGGAATCGAATGTCTGCAACAAAAATGCCGTCGATGTATCGACAGTTGCCTCTCGTCCAAGGGTAAATGGATTCGAAGCGGGCTCGGCCCCGGACATATTAAATTCATAAATATTCTGTGCGGTTGCTCGCCGAGTCTTTTCGTTTCAATTTTTCCAGGTGTTCATCGTCCGAAACCGTGATTCGATCGTGCGTTGCTTCTCCGTGCGAGCAAGCGTAGCCCTCTCCCTCCTTCCCTCTCCGTGATGGAATCGTTCGTCGTGAACGAGCTCGGTTAACAGCGCCGAAATAATTGCTTGCCATCAATTCCTGAAGCTCGTTGCTGGTTCAGAATTCTGCGCATTAATAGACGGCGAAATCGACGACCGTGGTTTTGTTAAAAAATATTCCCCGACGGTTAACTCCCTCTCTCTCTCTCTCTCTCTCTCTCTCTCTCTCTCTCTCTCTCTCTCCCCCCCCCACTATTTTACGCGCAATTCAGGAGGAAATAATTGGCGAGCTGTTGATTTATAATCGGCGTTTTATCGTTTCCGTTCGACCGCGCGGATTAAAGCCTCGAGAGTATATCACCGGGCTGCCATTCGTATTTTGGTCATTAAAACAGCCGAAATCACTGTGCTACGTCACCTTTTCAACGGACTTAATCTCGGACCACGGTTTATCAAATCGCCACGGTTTTTTCTCTCGTCGAGATCGCTGATGAATTTTCATTCGCATTGTTGTCGAGCTCCGCGATTTTACTGGCCGCTTAATGATATTCAAGCAACAATACTTTCCCGTGGCGATCGCCGCGATTCTCCGCCGAGTATCAATTATAAGTTCTCCCGTGATTCCTTTCGATATCGTTTCGGTGCGATTAGATGATAATCCTCCGCCCCCACCGCAAAAGTTTCAAGCGTTCTTCGAGCAACTTCCTTGAAAATATTCTGCGTTCGAGCCACGCTTAATTGCAATTAAACGGGAACCTCGCGACGCGTTCGAGTCTCCTAACGAATCCCCTAAAAATTGTTTTTGCGGTGAACGGCCTCATTAAAAATTATTTTGCGAACAAATACAGTTAATTCATTTCAAATTTCTCGGAGACGTCATCTAACAATATCTACCTCCACCCAGGAAAATGAAATGAACCCAGTCTGCCCGTAACAGTGGACCAGCCCAATTAAAAATTGTTCCGCGAAAACGCGCAACAAAATAATCCCCAAACGCTTCATTAATAAATAACCTAGACCGCATTGTGTTCGCGAAATCCTGTTTTAAAATCGCCGCAGAATATTCCTCGGTATTGAATCGCCAAAGAAATAGTCAATTTTGGTTTCCGTTATCCTGTGAACGAACGATGGTACTCTGTCGCTAGTTCGGCAGCTAACAGCGTTGAAAATAGCAAGAGGAATAGGACGGTTCCGTCCGAGTGTCGATCGCATTACAGGATTCCGGCGAACAAACGGCCCGGAATCGTATAATTCCCTCCGTACCAGCGCGTCGCGAGAATTGCGTGCGATAATGGTCCGAAGGAGTTCGTTTCGTTCGGCAAATCGGCTTACGTTTAATCGAGACTCCTCGCGGACGATTACGCTAGGCAGCCGTGAGCCGACGCGGCGCGGCGCGGGCCGCTCCGGCGATCTTGCCGATTCCATGAATTATGGAATTCCATCGGACGTAACCGGGAAGAGGACGATCGCATTCCCGCGGCGATCGTGCGCGCCATAACGAGCGTGTGCCGAGCAAATGGCCGGGGAAATTTATATTACCGGGGATCAAATATTTCGTCGGGGAACCGGGCGAATTGAAACCAAAATTGTATCCTCGAACGGCTCGAATATCGATAACCTTCGTACACGTGGACACCGTTTCCCGGCCGCCACCGTCACACCCCGTATATGTATGCACAAGCGTTGTATGGGTTGGCAAATCGTTCCCGGTTCCCGTGTGTTTAACGATTATTCGCCGGCAAACTGTTCCCCGTATTTAAACCGCGCCGGACAAATCGCGCTCGCTCGCGAAAACACGCGAACGATATATATTCCGTAGCGACGCGGCGCTGCGCGACGCGGCAATCGTATTAACGGCCAACCAGGAAAACGTAAGAACGCAGCTGCCACCCGCACAATAAAATACCGACTCATAATGCCTCGGAATTTATCGTAGAACTCGCTAATGTCGCCGGGCCGGCCTGCACCGCTTTTATTGCGGGAATCCACACAGCTGCGAACTTTCGACAGTTTTGCCTCAGTTTGCCGCGGTAAATGTTTATGATAGAACGTTTCTCGATAGACTCCGTATACCGAAGAACTGAAAGCGTCTTACAATTAATACGAACAATTTTTATTTCATATGCAAATGAACGGTTACGAGTAAAGAGAAATTGCATTAAATTGCAAAACGGGGAAAGTATTAGATTTGCAAGCATGAATTTTCGACAAATTTCATCCCTAACGACCTGATAATATATATTATATTGTTATATATAATAAAATAAGGAAAGTATTTTCGTTGAATTTTTGTTTGTACGGCGAAGTTAGGGCGCAATTAGGGGAACCATTCGCAGGGCCAGCAGTTTCGCAGCCGCCTGTACAATTAGTATCATTCCGCGCCCCTAATCGTTAATGATAGCCGCGCGAACAATCGAAAACGCGGAACCCGTTGTCCATTATAGGATTACCGCGGAATATCGAAGTGTCGGTCGACTGTTTCCACGGGAATTCGAAATCAGTTGGAATTCTGTTCGGATTACCATCCATCGAGCTGTTTGCAGAACCATCGACGATATTGGGAAACTTTTTGGGACATGTAGAATCTCTGACAACCTTTACACTAAGGCCGTTTGCATGAGAAGAACCTTGGCAACCGGATTCCCAAGATCCTTTGAATTGTGGCGCTCCGTGTATACCGCGGATCTTTAGAATTTTCGTTGAATTAAACTACTGTAATCTCGTCCCGACGTTTTCCGGAATGCGAATATATTTCAGGTAAATTCTACAAGACCTGACATGATTCTTCAAAATTTTATATCCTGCTAGAAATTGGGAACGACACACGACCAACCATTAGACGGTTTCACGAATTCAGAAATGTCTACGGAGCTAAAAAAATTTTTTCCACGATTGAAACCAACGGGAGATTGAAAATGGAAGCCTTTGCTTCGCAACGAGACCAAAAACATCGATCTGCCATTTTATCTCATCATTTTACACCGATTAGAAGATACCGAAGAATCGCGACCACGCGCGGCACGAAAACTCGCACATGATCGATGTTCAACACCTTGTAACTTCGCGAAAAAAAATCGTAGAACATTGAACCTAGGCTTGATTGAAAGAGTAAAGCCTCTACTTTCGCCTCGCATAAGTCGTTTTTAAATATCTTCTCGCGCTCGAAATCGGGCGCAAGAAATAGATGAAACCATCGCTTCCCGAATTCAAAAATGTCTACCGAAATTAAAAAATTTTTCCCGCGACTGAAACCACCGCGAATTCGAAGCCTGAAGTCTCTTCTTTCGAACGGTATCAAAAAATTCGAATTACGATTTTTCTGTACCATTTCACTGCGTTCTGAACCGCGCCGAAACGCTTTAGACGCCTGTAACGACGCAGAAACAGTGACGCGCATTTTCGAATGCAACAACATCCAGACTAGCAAATACGCGGGAGCGGCGAAGCGACGCTCCTAAAGTTATCCTGCGGCCAGGAAATTGGGATTAATTACCGGTGCGAAGCTGGCCCGTGAGTGCGCGCAGCTTGCTTCGCTTTTGTACCATCGCGACGCGGCGCCGACACGGCCAACTTCTTAACGGAATTACGCGCGGTATCAGCTGAAACTCGCGAAAGGTGAAATGAATCGGATTAGCCTGAATCACGAGCACAAAACTTGCGGAATCCGCTGGCCGTTTGTACTCTCTTTAGCCGTGGCATGCTTCTTTCCGCTTGTTGTGCCCGCTTCGTTGTTGAAAAAAATGTAAAGTACGACGGACGATGCGTCGAACCATTCTACCAGTGACGCTATTCATGCTAATCTCGATGGGAGGCTCACCTGATTTTGTATTCTCGCGGAAACTGTCGACGATTCGATATTCCACGCAATCCTCTAATGGACAACGCGTTCAGCGTTTTCGATTGTTCGCCTGGCTATCATTAATGATTAGAGACGCGGAACGACACTGCGTACAGGAGCTTGCATAATGATCCCACAAAACGGTTCTTCCACCGAGAAAACTGCATTTGAACAAATTGCAATTTAACAGTTTATTCGGATTTCGTGCGATTTTTATTATAACGTGTGCTTATAGAATCGTGTATAATCATTTCCAATGGAAGCATCCTTATAAATTCGATAACTGTGAAATACAAAATCTGGAAACGGTCATTTTTACCGGTAATGGTAGGTTCAGTGTTAGAGGATGCTTGTCTGCTCCATTAGGGGTTCAGTTATTTCCGAAAATTTTATCGCTATGGGTTCTAGGAGAAAAGATGTCTGGAAACAGCAGTTCCAAGTAGAACATCAAAATTCAATTTTTTCGCGACAGTTATTCCACTCGTTCTGTGTCGATTCTGGCCCGTAACTATCTACAGACCACGGAAATCCCAATAAATAATTTAATGGAATATAAGTAGATAGTGTTTGCAAAAGTCTGCTGTAACCACAGGAGCAATTTCTCTAAAATTATCCTTAATTTAGATGAAATTATGCAATATAAATTTTCCTTTCTTTGTATAATAATTGCCTTTTTTCCCGGGACCGAAAATTTATAGTTCCGCCGCTGTGTAACCAGCAACTGTTTCACGGATGAAACGAGAACAGAGTAGTTGGCAGATTCGTAACACATCCGCGTGCAGTCGTTCGCTGGAATAAGGGACTGGTTTATTCGAGGAACGAAGGGCCGGGGCTCTGGCGAATGTCTTCAGTGTCTTTTCTGCGCCTGTTACATAAATTCACCGCCCCGGTTGTTCGCGTTGTTGGTCTCTCGCACCCTCGAAGTTGTATCGCTGAATCTTCTTCCTCTACTTGTGGTTGTTCGTATTGCTCGCACGTTTTGAGCAATGGCTTATTCGCGGTCCGCGATCGCGTAAGGGGGGGCCATGCTTGTGTCTTATTTATGCGTCGAACGGAGGGCTGCGTCGATTTAAACCATTCGATACCGCGCAGGAAGTGTCCTCTATTATCATTATATGTATACCACTACGACAGTACCATCGACGGAAATCCTGCCATGATGTCGGTGTAAGGAACGTGGACGAACGATCTCGAGCTATAGTTTTTGAATTTTTTATACGATCTCGTCGTTCTTTTCTCGGATAAATGATCCCATGGCATTCCCGTGGCATTTTTGCATTTCATTTCAGCGCTCTCTGACAGCCAGAAGTTCCTGCGGGATCACATTTCAAAAATTTACAATTTTGACACGGCTGACGGTCGGGTTTTATCAATTTTTTTAATACGATCTCGTGGTTTTTTTTTTAACTGAGTGACTCTATCGTAAAGTACGATCTTTTACCTTTAATTCGAGCCCTCGAACATTGAAAAATTCCTACGGGAATACATTTTAAAATTTACTCGAAGCCCCCCCCTGAAATCGTGACAATTTTCTCTGCCCTAAGGGTCGGACTCCCTAAATCTTGAAATACGATTTAGGGATTCTCATTCGATGTAATTAATCTTACGATAAAATGCAATCTTCCAGCTTCGGTTTAACTCCCCGATCGCCCAAAAATTCCTCTGGCAGCACATTCTAAAATTGCCTGACATACCTCCCTTAAAATCGCCACCAATAAGACGTCCAACAATTTTGCACCACTTACAGTACTACCATATCCCGATCTCCGACATCTGGAATCGTGAAATCGAAACCGATCGCGCTCCCTTGTTCGCGGAGTCTCGGCGAGAGATCGATGGGACTATTTTTCAAAAGTGGTGTTTATCAGGTATCCCGGAAGCGGTTGGAAGAGGTACGTGCCGGCTCGAATCGGCGCGGATAGGCGAGCGGAGTAAACAATAACGATATTGTTCGCTTTCAGTCCCTGCGGACCCGCCGCGTGCAATCTCCAGCCTCGGCATTGTCTCGTTAATTAAACGGATAAGCCGTCGAGACTACCAGAGAGGACGGCCACGTCGACGACGACGTCGGCTCTCTCTCTCTCTCTCTTTCTCTCTCTCTCTCTCTCTCTGTGTGCTCTCCTATCCTCTCTTGGTGAAGCGACGCACGCCCCGCGACGCCGATCACGCCGAACTTGACGCGAGCGAAACTCGCCGGCCCCGGCCCCGCACAAAGCCTCGGAAACGTTTGACGGGGTTGACGGACGTACCCGGAGATAACGAAGTTGCCTACGTTCGAGTGACATCGAGGGTGAGAACGTCGCCGACGGACCGGGGGAGAGAGACAAGGATAACGCCGACAAAAGAGCCGGATCAGGCGCAAAGAAGAACGACGCTCTCCGCGTGCACGGTAGAGAGAGAGAGAGAGAGAGAGAGAGAGAGAGAGACCCCCTGAAGAGACTACTAGTGTTTTTCAAAGCTGCTGCGACCGGGAGAAAATCGTTCGAGCCGCTTTCAAGAGATTTCTCGACGTTCCGCAAAAAAGAAATAAAGAACAGAGTGATTTTGTCAATGAATTTTTGCCAATTCATATTTGACAAATTTTTTTCACCGCGGAAAACCAACTGGAACTTGGAGATCGAAGCCTTCCGGTGACAACACACGAGCCCGAACATATTTGGTGCACGATTCTTTTTCCCCACCGTGTCGTTGCGGTCTCGAAATTGTGAAACGCGGCGGGCGCGACGGAAAGTGCTGTTAATATTTAAAACGTTGTAACTTCGGTGAACAAACATCGTATTCCAGCCGAGCTCGTTTGAAAGAGCGGAGCCTCTATAATTCGACGTCCACCAAGTTGTTTCGTCAAATATTTCTTCTTCTGTCCACTTGAAACGGGAACACCCGCGAAACGTAAATTGTCAAATTTTCCGAGAGTTGAACGAATTTTTTCCACGGGGAATCACCGTAGAGATCGAAGTGTCCACTTTGCAATGAGACCGAGAATTTGAATCTAGGATTTTTCCCGGAAAAAGAAAATCCCGAATCTAGGATTTTCATCGGCGATATTAAATCAATGAAAATATGCGAATGAAGGCGTTTGTTTTTAAATCGTCGCACATGAAACCGTCGAGAACTATTGAATTGCAAGGACCGAGATGATCATCCATGGAACGTAGAACTGTCGCAAATGCACCTCTCGATTTCACAGAAAAATCTCGCGTTTGTTCGTCGCGCGTTCCGCGTCAAAGAACAACCGGGCGAAACGGAAACAGAGTGCGTGAAATTCGATAGAGCGACAAGAGGAAAATATCGCGTCGCGAACAAACACCGACGAGAACTGCTCGGTGTCGGAGCTGGCTACTGTTTCACGGAGTTTCGATGTCAGTGGAGCGTTCCTTTAGCTGGGACTGTTGCTGAATTGCAGGGTTCGCGAAATATTTCGATGGCATCAGCGCGGCGGTGTTCCGGGGAGCGTCGCCACTTTCGTTAATTAAACCGTCGCGTCGCGTCGCGTCGGCGAGGCTCAGCATCCTCGAAGGGAGCGCGAAGAATGTAGCATCGCCGCAATGACGTTCTCAAACGGTAAGAAAAAATGGAGCGTCGATATTTTTTGGTCTTATTACAAAAGGGAGACTCCAATATTCAATTCTACTTCATTCTGAGTCGCGGGCTTCAGGCACGGAATAATTTTACAAAACGACTTCGAAGGGGTTAAAGCAGAGATCTCACCCTGTCAAACAAGCCAAGGTTCATTGGTGTGCAATTATTTTTCACGAAATCACGTCCAGTTAAACATCGATGCTTCGCGTGTTCGCACGGTCCACTGGCTCTCGGTTCCTCGCTATCTCCTAGTTGCGGTAAATTGTTAATAAAAAAACCTCAGAGCGGCTACCACTTTGGTCAATTACAGAGTCGGGGCGAGGCTTGGCCGTCCGATGAGGCTAGGACGAAAGACGGAGGATCGCTGATGAAACGGTGGACCCTTAAAAGGAGAGAGGACGTCGCGTCGGGGAGAAACGTCCGCGTCCTTCTCCGCGATGCAGGCCAACGAGCGCGATTATCCCGGAATTATTCTAAAACCCTAACGACTGGAGAAGTTTCCTCTTGAAAGCTGAATTATCATGAGCCACGCGGGTATCGCGCGACTCAGAGAAGATATTAAATTTCATGCGCACAAAGGCTATCGCGTGCCGCGCTCGGCCCGACCCGGCCCGACCCGGCCCGACTCGTCCGGGCCTGGCAAAGTCGTTTAATTAAACGCGCCTTTCACCTGGCACACGATTTTACTGTACCCTCCCCCACTCCCTGCTCCGCCTGCCGCTGAAAATTTTGTACAATATCCATTCGCGACGTTCCATTCCGCGAGTGGAGAAACCAAATATTAAAACCCCCGGTCGCCTGTCGCGCTGCCGTTCCGTTCGTTGTCGCGTTCCGCATGGTTACGGCGCCGCTGGGATACGAACTCGAAATTATCGGCCACCGTTTTGCGGGACCCGATGAAATTCCGCGCGGCGGAATCGCTTCGCGGAGCCGGAAAACGGCGCGGCGGTAGGGCGACGTCGTAGATATTTCGCCTATCCGCGCGTTCCGCGTGACTGAACCCGAATAACGGCCCTGTTCTTTCGTTTTTCGCCATTCCGACGGAGTCGGCGGAGGCGTCGATCGCTGTTTCGATAAATCGGAAGACGATCCGCCGTCCCCCCACGGGAAACGTTCGAGGCACGCGATAAATTGTCATACGAGATGTCCCTGGTATCTAGCTGGGCGCACGGTTCACTGGAAAAATATTGTATATGGCCGGGACGACGGGAGATATTGTTTTGTTGGTGGTTTTCGGCGAGAACGTGGTTTCTCTTGTAAGCGAAGCAGGAAGACAGTGGTTGGGGCTGGTTTCGTTATCGGAATACAAAATTGTCTGCGTCGATTTCGAGACACCGGAGCCACTTGAGTAGCTTTTTGCTGTATCAATTCATAAAAATTGAAAAGCACATATCCTCGAATTCTTTTAATGCTTGTACTGCTTCAACGCTAAACCCGTCGAGCACTGAAAGCGATAAAAATGTTTTAGCAGACAAAAATAACAAGGCTCTATTTATTTAGAGTTTGTGCATTTTTTAACACGATATGTGCTTGAACAAAGAAGTTTATCCAATCGATTTCCATGTAAGCAACTTCATATTTTTTATAATTGTAAAATAAAAATATACAAAGGGTCATTTGATCCCTCGCGGTAGATTTAGCGTTGAATAATTTCCACTAACTTTTTGCATGAAATCCGTGAAATTTTCGATTTCAAAGTGGAATGTAGTATTCAGCAAGTAGAACGGGACGGCATCGGGCAGACCGGATTTTATTTGTCTCGTTAATCTCGCTCGCTGGATAAATTGATAAGTAGAAATAATAAGCAATGGGCGGACTCGTTAAATCGGCATGTCATGGACAGGCTCGTTAATAAGTGAGAGCCGGTGCTCGATGCACAGAGACACGTTAATAAATAAAGGACACCGGCAAGGGACAGAGACATTGACAAGTTGGAATAACAAGCAACGAAGAGACGCGCGGCTGATTGTAAATGTTGAGCACAAAAGAACTCTCCGATTAATTAATAGGATCGTTCGATAAAGAACGGACGCGTTAACAAGTAGAAACGCGAGCTATCGAACGGGGGATATTACCAAGCGAGAAATAAAAAGAGAAAGCGAAGAGGTGGTGTATTAATAAGTAGAAACA
This sequence comes from Lasioglossum leucozonium, assembly GCA_028454225.1. Taxonomy (NCBI): domain Eukaryota; kingdom Metazoa; phylum Arthropoda; class Insecta; order Hymenoptera; family Halictidae; genus Lasioglossum; species Lasioglossum leucozonium. The sequence continues at coordinate 13,849,813 of CM052210.1, read as the reverse complement.
GTAACTAATGAACAGACATACCGTTCAGTACAGTAGTCAAGTGAAAGACAGAGTAGTTAACCAGTGCAATCGTCCGGCAGACGCGTGAACAAGTACGAAAGTAATCGTTCATGACATTAATACTTGTTAGTAGAAAGTGCGAGCAAAGAACAGAGACGTTAGCGACCGTAATGGTCAAGGAACGAACTGTCAGATTGCTAAGCAGAATATACCGGAAATGTACAGACCTGCTAACCCGATAGAAGAGCCGAACACCCAAGAGCCACGATAATAAGTAGAAATGGTAGACTACGGGCAAGTTACCAAGTGGTAATGCTAGAATACGGTCAGGCAAGTCGAACTACAGCAATTCTACGCGCGGTAACATGTCTGTAGCGAACACCTGGGATTACCCGAGACCACCTTAATCCCTGGAGAATTAATTTTGCCTAGCACTTCTACGATCAATCTGCAATTCGAGTGAAAAATAATTTTTTGTTAGAACTTAGCGAGAGTAATCGCAATGATAAATATTCACCCATCGATTCATTTGATTTCGTTGGATTTTATTCAGCTTATTTCGACGCTTTCACCTTGGTTGACCATCGCTCGTTATTTCTACTTAGATAAGTGCATCGAATAAATTCTTCAAAGCAAATATGGGGAACGGAGGTCCCCGTAGAAAAATTCTATCGCTAGATTTCAGCCACGAGAGACCACTCAAATAAATTCCCTCGTTTCTACTAAACATTCCCTGAATCAGAAAATTTGAATGCTTGCTCCTATTTACCTTATACTCCCAGTTCCCGAGAAAAGGATGTGTAATCGCTATGACAAGCATCAACCGTCTCCATTGACCGCGTCTGATCAATGCTCTACATTTCCACTTGCACCGCAAATGTCTCGAATAAATTTTTCTCAGGAACAGCATATAAACAAATTCTATCGGTAGATTGCAGCCGTATCGACTCTATACGAACCCGGAGAAATTTCCAAATATTCCAAATAGAATTTCTCTTGGTGTTCATCAGATATTCCGTAAATAAAAGGAAACAGCCCATACACTTGTCGCGTTAGAATTGTATTATCGGCCCGGTTACGAGACACCGTGGCGCTTCGTGCACGATGATGTCCGATCGTCACGAAATTTGTTCTTAGCGTGGTTCCCCGGTGTCGGGACACGTTCATTAAATTAGCTTTATCAAGGACAGGGAAGATCGATGAGGTGCCGCTGGGAGATTCGAGGTATCGAGAACGCTATAAAACACGAGGGTTCGACGCGTGTATAAGGGAAGTTTAAGGGGGGGAGGGGCCTGTGTCCCGTGCGTTTACGGCTTCCATTTCGGCGGGGAGTAAAAAATTCACGACTCCTTTGTCGGCGCCGAAAATCCTCGGCTACGTGTTTGCGGACGGGACGCGTTTGCGGGAACAGATAATATTTTTACGAGCCACTCGCCGGATAAACGACCGAACGGCAGCCAATCGCGTGGCACGCCGAATTAAAAGGATCGTGTTGGCCGAACGATCGATCCTGCCTTCCGCGAGTAGTACAACTCGATGATCGCGCCGACAACCGATAACGTGTCCTTAGCACGCGGAATTTTCCGAAAAAATTTCCTACAAATTGATTAATTCTTATAATTTCTCAGGAAAAAATTGTTCGGTACAATTACCAGAAAGATTACTCTCGTCACGCTTTGTTGCAGAACAAAATCACCGAAATTAAGGAAAGGCTTCCACGGGAGGCGATCGAATGAATTTCATTGTTCGAGTAGTACAAGTCGACGATAACGCGGACAAACGAGCCCGCCTCGCCTCGTGCTCGCGTGGCGAGGCAGCTGCGCTGTAACACCAGAGAGAGCGACAGAGAGAGAGAGATTCTCGGGAACGAAAAAGCAAAGAAACGCATCGTCCCAAGGGAGGACCGCCGACACCGCCAAACCTCCGATCAATTTTTCACTTACTGGAATTTCTGCCCTACACAATTTTCCGACCTTCTATTTGCCGTGTCGGGGCTCCCAACGGGCGTAGATCCGATCGCTTTTTGAAACTGCTCTCTTCTATGCTACTTATCTTCCACCTGACCCCGACGTTCCCTTACGTACTTGGGCTCCGAATTCTACTCGGGAGAACGACGCAGTGTCGTTGGATTCCTCGGTTCGGTTTATATACACTCCGCACGCTGGGAGAGACGATCCGGATCTGCCGATACCAGACAAATTTCAGAGATGAGCTGTATGAACGCCTGTATAGGTTACATGTCAATTTTCGAAGACTGTTCCTGCCTCGTATCGGAGCGAGTGATCGGGATGAGAGAGTGGCAAGATGGCCGGGGAAGTCGTGTCTGTAATAAGCTGTAGCTTCGCGAGAAAGAGACGGATCGCATTGTATCCATGTTTGTTCGAAAACTTGAAACTGATAGTTCGATGCAATTCAGGTCGCTTTTCAAAATATTGTCCCGTTCGAAATGGGCCAAGAAAAATTGAGGAAGACGTCCTCTGAACGTGTATCGCAAGTTCGATAATTTCTAGAGGACCAGATAATTGTTTTTTCGCGAGTGAAACTTGACAAAAGATCGAAGAACGAAATCTCACCATTACAATCAGACCGAAAAATTCAACGTACGATTTGTTTTCACGATTTCTTAGCGACTCGAAGATACTGGAAGCATCGTGGACAAGTAGATCACGTGAGAACGCGAAGTACTAACATTCAACAAGTTGCAACTTCGGGGGAAAAAATCGTAGAGCAATGAATCTTGATTTATTCGAAAGGGTGAAACCCCCACTTCCACATCCTGTAAGTCGCTTTCCATGATTATTCCCTGTTCGAAGCCAGGCAGAAGAATTAGATAACATCATCCCCTAGAGGTGTATTAAAAATTCAAAAATGTGTCCCAAGTATGAAAAAATGTTTCCGCGAGCCAAACCACCGCGATTATGAGGGCAGAAGTCTCCTCTTTCCAACGAGATCAAGAAATTCAACGTACGATATTTCTTTGCCATTTCACCTCGATTTAAAACGGGACAGCGTCTCCCTTGAAATCGCGTCAAGACGCACCGAGTCGCGGAACAAAGCGTGAGGTACAAAGCGAGGTGCTTATAGCAATTATAAAATGTAACGCGAGTGCAGCGTTCGTCGGTTCTGAAAGTAAGGAGTGCCGGCGAAGGATAGGGACGGCCACTTCCGCGAATATTCGATTAGGCTCCTCGACCGTCAGGCTGTCGAGCGTTCTCGTCGCGGGGGGCGTGCTCTCAAAGCTGTCCGTCCATTTGCGTCGCCTTATTCCGATGACAGCGGCACGGCGTCTTCTCCAGCTCGGAGAGCGTTGCTTCTGAATAATTAAATTGGTCCATCTGTCCGTAACGAACGGAAATCAAAAGGTGTCTATCCGGTCCGGACGGATCGAGTCCCGTTTAGTAGGGCGCCGGCTCGCGGCAAATTAATTTATAAGCGAAATGGTCGCGGTAATTGAACATCAAAATGTCCATTAAAACTCTCTCGCGCTCTATCTCTATCTCCGCACCCCTCTCGCCGGGGGACCCTCTGTGCATTGGTAACGTAATTTTCCATGCTTTTACGATGCTTCACGCCTTTCGAGGCTCGACCATCACGCTCCGCTCACTTTTTACGCGCTCGGACACTCCTCCCCGCTCTGCACCGCTGCGCGCCGCTCCGCTCGCGAGCCAAGATTATTAGCAGTCGCCGGTGTGACGCGGAAACGCGCCACTAATAGACACTAAATGCATTTTCGCTAATAGTTACGCGATCCTTCGTTCGCTTCCCCTCCCCTCCCCCTCACCACCCTCGGGGGGGAACACGGGGGAGACGCGACGCGGAACAGAATCTTAATTAACGCGAGCGGGATTCCATTAAAATAGCAATGCCGGGGTCCCCGTTTAAGGGATACTCGTTCATCGTTGCCGGACTAATAAGCCCGGCAGATGGCTCGCGTCTCCCGCCGACGCCATAATGGAAAATTTACGGCTTCGTCCGCCGATGGGGACCTCGTTAAGCTCCCAAGATATTTTAAACCCGGAACGAGTCGATTCCGCGGACAAGCTCTCCGCGACGAAACCCTCGATCGCACTGTGCTCATTATGACGGATTCCGAAAGGATTTGCGCGGTAACCGACTTGAAGTGGGCCAAGAGTCATGCGTGATCAAGAGAAATGTGCAATGAGTCATGCGTGACCAAGAGGAATGGGCCAAGCGTCATGCATGACCAACTAGAAATGGGCCAAGAGTCATGCATGACCAAAAATCATGCGTGACCAAGAGAAATGTGCAAAATGTTCTTTGTGACCATCTAGAAATGGGCCAAGAGTCATGTGTGACCAAGAATCACGTGTGACCAAGTGTCACGTGTGACCAAGGGAGATGGGACAAGAGTCATACATGACCAACTAGAAATGGGGAAAGAGTCATGTGTGACCAAGCATCGCGTGTGATCAAGAGTCACGTGTGACCAGGAGTGACGCGTAACCAAGAGAAACGGGTCATCGAAGAGTTGAATAAATCGGAAATTTTTTATGGGCTCTAGAATATTATTTTCGCGAGCGAAACCAACGCGAAATGGGAGACTGCACTCTCTCGTTCGCAATAGGACCGAGAACGGAGTCTCCATGACGAAAGCCTCGATGCTGCTGTTCATCATGCCGGATCCGAAGAAGATTTGATAATTTTGGGACGAACACAGTGCGGAAGGGTTGCCAACGGTTGAGGACACGGTAAATCGCCGCATTCGCAGAGGAAACCAGATGAAATCCCGGCGAGAATACCGGCACGACTCGTTTCAATTTGGCGGCGCTGTCGACGACGTGTTCGCATCCTTTTGGGTCGAGAATGCGAATGCTGTACTTTCCTCAGAAAATGTTTCCGAGATTTTTGATGAAGAGCGTACGAAAAATACCAGCTAAGCTTTCAGTTTGCGTCTATTTCGAGTACCGGTTAAAATAGAAATGTTTTTGGAGAAATTGCTCTTAAAATGTCTTCTCAGAAGTAAAATTGTTGGCGCGTGGAACGGGTGAAGAGAATATTCTTGTGTTCTTCTTGAATGGCAGGGACGCAAAGCCAATCTTTCCAACGCCATAAATCCTGCGACGGAATTCAGGGCGTCGCGTCGCGTCGCGTCGTCGTCTCCGCTTGCCAGGTACCAGTTTACACGAAACTTGGCTCCGCGGCGCGTGATCGATTACGACGATACGTGAGACGCTTTCGACTGCTGGCCTAGACGCGATTCTTTGGTAATTGCCAGCGGAATCGGACGGAATCGATCGTAATCGCGGAGGAATCACACAGGAGTCGAAAAAGGGACCGGCAGCGTACACGAAAAAGAAACTGGAACACGGATTCATTGTTCAAAATACAATCTCGAGAGAAGCGAAAAACTCGAGAAAACCCTTCTCTCTGGCAACTGTTCACGATATCTCGAGTGGAACGAATTGCAAGTAAAAAGCACACGTTGGCTTCCCATTGTGAGATTTTCTAGAAATTTTAAATCACCCGTCAGAAAAAAAATTAATTATTTGCGTTAATTCTTCGTTGTAGGATTTTTAACAATACAACTACCATAGGCGGTAAAACGACCGGTTTTATACTTTTCATTTCACGATTATTGAAATTATGAAGTTACTTACACGGAAATTGATTCGATAAATTTTTTTTTATTGAGATAAAAATTGCCCGAAATCTAAATGAATAGATCTTTGTCATTTTTACCAGCTAAAACATTTTAACCAGCCCGAATTAAAAACCTAAGCACCTAATGTTACAATTAACACTTTTCAGGCGCACAAAATAATTGTTCCGCAGCGTAATCGAATTTTCCCGGGTGTCAGACGCCATTAGCTCGCAGGGCTCGACCGAAAGCATCGATTGGCTATTTATCGGACATCACGGTCTTCGCGCGACTGATTGATCGCAAAAGTGTCGGGCCCCCGTGAGCAAAAACCTGCAAACCGGCGTAATAAATCACGGTTCCGAGTGAAATCGATCGGTACACGATCCTCTGTCCCTCTTTCTAATACGGTTGAAAAAAAGGAAAAAAAAGAAGTCCGGGGAAAACAGAAGCCAATGGGGAATCGGAAGTGGAAGAAGCGGTAGAAGACTCTCCGGACGCTTATGGGATCCCCAGGAAATCGGAAACTTTTTGCTGATTAGACATCGTTCCCGATTTAACCTTCGATTCTGTCCAGCTTGGGGCGCCATTACCATTTCCGTGACTCGAATACCGGCCGATAAATATTTATGAAGACGCAAACCTAGATGAATGTATCTTCGAAAACCGGCCAGATAGATGTGTACGAGCAGAAAAATTGTTTCACCTGATCCTGAGCGATCACAATTTTTAAACAAATTCGATTTTTAAGCGGTATCCAGTTGATTAAGTGTTCTAAATGCTCAGAAAAATTATTCTTTTTTAATACTCGATCAAACACGGTAAATCTGAAATTCCTTGTTCCACGACAATATTATTGAAAATATTTCCATGGGGGGGCATTATTGAATAAATTTCATCGTTCAAGCAGATATTGCAAAGAAGCTGTAGTATAAAATGTAACTGAATTCATTGAACATTTTAATTTTTATAAATCAATGCAGACGTGTCAGATTTAGTATTGAAAATTGCCGAATATTAATGATATTCACCGTATCAGGTTATTTTGGAAAAATTTTTAACGGAAGGGAAATCTATCCGCGGGAAAACCGTAGAAAAATCGTAGAAAATCAGGCCGAAATCGTGGCAGATATCGGTAGGAGTTTCCGCTAAAGGTATTTGATGGTTGATGAGCTCATCAGCGCCCGAGAGTTTATTAGCCGGGAATAAGAACAATATAGAGTGCCGCCTCCGGTCGAAACCGCCTCCAGGGAGCTTCTTAATCGCGGTATTGCAGAAAGAAACCGCCTCGGCCACTTGACGCGAAATAATTGGCCCACTTTCTCATCTTTTTTCCATCCCTCTCTCTCTCTCTCAATAACAGAAAATGATAATGGTTCTTATTCGGAAAACGTAAAGGCCCCGTGGAGGACGAAGTTTTCGCGGTCGGTAATTTGTCTTTCGAAACAGGAACAGAATTATTCGTTCTCGACGATCGCGAGAGACTGTTGAGGATCTTTCACGACTCGTACTACGTTCCTAGATCGACTAGAGAGAGATGGTCCGTGCATATACGCTTCAAGAAGAGTCCTTTTGCTTGGGAGACTGTTTTTATTCATTGCTTTTGCTACCTTTTCTGTTCTTTCTGCTTTATACTTGTACGCTATTGATGATGCACGGTTGTGAAGGTACGGGAAGTATTTAGCGGAGGCCTCTTTTATTCTGCACCAGCAAGTGGAATAGGTGCACCATTGTCGGACATGTTTTCTTGTTCCTCTGTCTGCGCGTTCCATTTTTATCCCCAAACTATTTATTTTATAGTTCGCACGTTATTCACTTTAATATTTCATCCAGTTTACCATCTCTACAACGTTTCTAAATTTATTTACCGAGGTCTGCTGACAATTTATAAATAAATTTACGCGTAAACTCGAAGCAGATTCTGTGAGTGCGAAGAAATGTTTGGCTCGGTTTAAAATGTAAAAACGAGCCCCTCGTATCGGTTCGCAACAAAATCGTAAAATTCAATCTCCGCCGGGCAGACTATCCGGCGGATAGAGTCGTCGTCCAGAGGAGTCTGGAGAGCAGCCTGGCAAAGGATGGCGTTAGCTGTGCTAGGAGAAGTTATCGAGGGGAAGATATCGCGTCGTTCGATGCCATATTTTGATACGAGGAGGCGACACGTTACGGCCGACCAAGGTACACCGAGGCTAGACAAAGCTCCGGCACAGGAGGGGAGCGGGGGGGTGAGCACGGGAAACATGGGAGGGAGCGGGACTTGCGCGCTCTGCCCGAGAAGAAAGACGGAGAAACCAGGAGGAACTGGAACAGAAAGACATAGACAAAGACCAGCGGTATCGCGAACAGGTAGATAAAGACGCCGAGGAGTTGGAAAGAAGAGGGAAACAGAGGATGAGATAGAGAGTCTGCTGGGCCTGAGAACTTCTTTTTATGACTGAATCTGTTACGGGCTCGAACATCCAGGTTTTTCCTTTTTAAGACGACACCCTGAAACAGCTCCACGATTTTTTTGTAACAGTTGTACTTTAAACGAAAGCTGTCCCAATTAATGCGAGGAAGAAGTTGCTCTTCGCTTTTTAGTCAATAAAATGGCTACGAGAAATCGTGCGTTGAGTGTCAAGATCTCGCTGGAAAGAAGAAGCTTCAGTCTTCAAGCTCGTGAAAGATTTATCTCCAAGAAAAATTGTCCAGTGCTTCTAGAGACATTTGAATTTGTATCATTCTTGACTCACGAGTCTCCCAGGAGGAGACAGAGAGTGTCATTTCCGGTGTGCGAAATGGGCAAAAAAAATCGTAAATCAATTTTTAAGATCTCGTTGCAAAAAGAAGGCTTCGATCTTGCAGTTCGCGGAAGATTCGTCCGCGAGAAAAATTTTCAGTGCTTCTAGAGGCGTTTGAATTTGTATCATTCTTGAATCACGATTCTCCCAGGAGGAGACAGAGAGTGTCATTTCCGGTGTGCAAAATGGGAAAAAAAATCGTAGATGAATTTTTAAGATCTCGTTGCGAAGAGAAGGCTTCGATCTTGCAGTTAGCGGAAGATTCGTGCCGGAGAAAAATTTGCCAGTGCTGCTAGAGTCATTCGAGTCTATAGCGTTTTCGAAGAGGGTATCGTCCTCAGGGTTTTCGCTCGGGTCTCGCGGAAAGAGGGCGAGGGAAACAAAGGAAGAGGATAAGGGGAAGATAGAGAGGAGACTGGATCGCGGCTCGAGCGAGAACCGGCCGGGAAAGGAGGTGGAACAGAGAGATGGTCCCTCGAGTCGCTCGAGAGGAAAAGAGACCGACGAAGCTTTACGCCCGAAAGCCTGGCAAAGGCCGGCCGCAAGTTCGGGTACATTATGCAACGACAAGCCAGTCCCCGGGTCCACGGTACGGTGCATTTCGTGCACAGCCACGGATAAGGCAGACCGGCCGACGAATCCTGACAGGCAGATTTACTCCCGACGCTGCTGCTGCTGCTCCCCTATACTCGTGAGATACTATAATGTCCTCCGCCTTCAATCTCTGCTAACGGTACAATTTAATCCTTTCCGGGACCAGAGGCGCAACCGTAATTCTTGCGGCGCCTTCTAACAGCACGTGATTTCCCGAGTCTGTCCGATGCAGGTGGGCCGACGCGTGCCGTTTGCCCACTCGGGATTGCCACTGTCAAATTCCCCCTTGGATATTCTCACCCTCCCTTCGTACCTCGTTCGGCAGCCTTTTCATGCCCACCCCATCGCTTCAAAAAAATTCATTCTGTCAGCTTGCTATGCACAAATCGACAATTTTTCTGTTTTTTGGACAAATTTTTTCAATTTTTGTAACCGATTCGTACGGGACTGTTAAAACATCCATTATCTCAAGATAAATCGTATCATAACGCTTTTATTCGTGTACGTTCAGACAGAAGAATTCCCCGCGGCAAAAGCCAGACAAAGAAACGAAGATTAACAACATTAACATCTTCTCACAATCCTGTAATATATACTCGCGCAGGAGCTCATCGCGAATGCAGTTCCGGATCCCATAAAATATCCGGGGCGAGGATCGAGGTGGAACCGGGCAAAACGTGGAGCTTAATGTGGAGGAGCTAACTAAAAAGGATTAGGAAAAGTTGGGAATAACGAAAGGATGGAGAGCTGGTACATTCAAATGAAGCAAAGGATTGCGGGGAACTGACGTCGGGGCGAGATAAAGTCCCGGCCGAAACGAAGAATCATAGGGTCCTTCAGCTGGTCGCACGAGTGCGAGCATAAAGAAAAATCCAAAATTAAATCCCTGTTGCTACTTTTCGCGAACGATCGTGTACTGAAACGTCGATCGTGAAGCGTTCGTCTCGCATTAAAAATTAATTGCACCGATTATGCTTCGTACACAGTTTCGTACTTCGGAGAAAACGTATCGTACAAGGTATTAGCTTGGAAAAACTTCGTAGTTGAAAAAATATTCAGAAAATTCACAGACGCCAGACACGTGTGAGCAGAAGCAGCGCGCGTGACGGTATTTCGAAAAATTCGCGTCGCGAGTGTTCCACCGTCGGCTTGTTCCGTTTCGACGAGCTCGGGGCACCGTCGACAAGTCGTCGACGCGTTCCGTCGAGCACCGTCGAGGAAGCAGTTCATCGTCGAATGCGTAAACACGGGGACGAAGTTGTGTCTGGATGCGGGAAATATTCTAGGATTCGTCGACGACGATGGCGCAGCATGTGCGCCCGGCCGAGTTTCACCGGCACGAGACTCATTCGCGGGACGGCAAATTACCAGTCGGATTAATCCTAGGAGCGGCTGGCTGGCTGGCTGGCTGCAGCGTACTTGAGATGCATGCACCCGGTGCATATAGATAGCTGGCATATGTAGGACGAATTGTCTTGCCGCACAATGCATCCGCGCCTGATGAAATCCTTATCTGTGCCTCTCTCGCACTCGCGCAACCAACCAGAGCCGTACTCCCTCTTTGCCGCCATCCCAACCCTCCATCCCCCTCTAATCGGATACAAACGAGTTCTGCGAGAGCTGTATTCGCCGAGGTCTGCCCTTATCTCGCCCTGCGATTCCACGATCGAATCTACCAAGATTGCTCCCGGCTCCTGCCGCGACGCTATGCACCGTTGCACTTGCACTTTTCGCTCCCCGGCGAAACCCTGTAGCGCAGCGGTGCGAGCGTCGAGAAATTGGCGGTGTTCGAACTGTTGTAATTTGGTGAGAACGCATCGTGGAATAATAAAGCCAAGCTCGTCCGAAAGCTCGGAGCTTCTGGCACGCCATTGTTCAAATTGGAAGATCGCGAAACGATTATGTACAGCGGCTGCAGAAACGCTATATATTCTCGATTTTTATGATATCGTTGATAGTCCATCGTTGAAATTAGATTGTTCTGAACGATGAAATGTATAATCCATAAAAACCAAAGTAATTGAAGCAAGCTTAAAGAATTGTACGGGAAAAAAGTGTCGACCGAATTTTCCAATGAAACAAAAATATTTCGCGATAAAGCAAACATTCCCGATTAAAACGAAACAAGAATCGTGTCAATCCGATAACCAGATACCGGGATAAAAATTCGCGATTCGTCCTCGCGGAAAGGTCACCCCGCTTTCTGTAATTTCGTAAAGAAATTCTCGAAATGATTAAAAGCGATGACACACGGATCCCCCCTCCCCCTAAATTTACACGGGCTGCATGCGCGCTGTATAAAATTTATTTATAATGTTTTAATTAAACCCGATATTCTTGCGTCGCGACACATGACATTTTCCCGCATCGATCCGAGGCTCTCCGGAGCGGTGTAAACAGAAAGAGCGAGCGAGAGAGAGACCCGTCCCGGCCGAACAGCAAAATTTCAGTTTCGTTAACTGGCACAGGGTTAACGATATATCTCGATCGACCCGAATAACCGTGCGGTGGCGCGTTGTTCATCGGGTCGGGTCGGTCCGGGCCGGGCCGGTTCTGCGATAATTGATAGCTACATTTATTATTCCTAATCTTTCGGGCGGCCGCGTTAAAATTGCTCGCGAGTCGAAATGTCAAGGGTCGAGTTGATAACGAGTGTCCCTTAAAATATACGCGGATCCGACCGGCCGTAATAATAATAATTTCGGGTTCAGTAGCCGTGCGCGAAATAGCGCGACGACGCGACGGGGTTATCGTCGACGTCACGCTAAATCTTTGCCGCCCGAGCCACGTTATTAAAGCGCGGATTAGCATCGACCGCCATTCAAAATCCTATTACACGGTAATTTACGTTTCGTCCGGGCGGGTCTCGATGGTGGGAGAGCACCGAAAAAAAAAGAATTAAAAAAAAATAGCAGAAAAAAACGAGCACGTGGAAAAACGTGGAAAAGAAGCGAACACGTAAATCCGCGCGCACGCGGCCGGCCGGTGGCCATTTGACTTCGTAATTTCTGCGGCCGGAAGCTACACAGCCGGCGGATCGTACATTTCGGTAATAAGTCGACGAGAGAACGGCTCTCTCCCTCTCTCCCTCTCTCTTTCGTCTTCCCTTTCTTTTTTCATCGCGAATCTCTCTCCGGAAGCCCGGCGAATTTCCTGTGAAACTCAGATCTGAAATTTTACAGTCGCGCAACCGCCACCGCCGCCACCGCCACCGCCATCGTCACCGCGCCCCCGCCCCGGCCCCCGTAAATTAAATTACGCGTCCTTTCTATATCCATTATAGCGGCATAATGAGACTAACAAAATTACACTGCATTACGAACTTTAATACAATATATTGCGCCCGGCGGCGTTTAGTGCATTGATACGTACCGTTTCATTCAATTACCCGGCCATTGTTCCGCGAATATTTTAGCGCATTGTTGCTGTGCTCGCGAATATTAAACGGCGCCAGCGATTTACGCAAGTTCGGCAACGTACCTTCTACTTTTGCACGGCCCCTTCCTCCTCCTCTTCCTCGTTCCCCCCGCCCCCCACTCTCGTCCCCCATAAATCGAGGGAACGCGTGCTAAGCGGGAATGTTCGTTCCCCTCCTTGCCCCCACCATCCCCGCCAACCACTCCTGACCGATATATTGCACCGGGCTGAGCCACTTTAAAAGTTTCCCCGCTGCGCCCCGAATAAATCATTGCCTCCCGTAACTCGCACGGGATACCGTGCGTGATCTACGGCCCCGGGATACGTCCGAGACATCTTCGAGGCGGCAAATGCCCTTATTTTTCACCGGCCCTTCGCCTTGTCCCCTTGTCGCCTGCGTCTGACCGTACGTACACGTTCCACTTGAACGCGAGCGAGCTTCGCCACAGGGCTTCCCGCTGTCAGCCATTCTACTCGAAATACACGGTGACGCGACGCGTATCGCATCAGGGGCTGTCCAAGTCATACCGACGCTGTCCTCGAATTTTCTTTGGATACCACGCAGAATTTCGAGACGGCCTCGTCACGGGTTCACGTAACAGGTTGCACCTGCGAATTTTTCTCTTGAATGCCGCTCGTCCGATCGGGACGATTCTTTGCTTTGCTTTGTTTTACGGTGGGGTATTTTTTTCCAGTTCGGAAATTAAGAGGGTGTCTCTTGAATCATTTTTGAGCAGCTAACTTCGCGTCTAGAATTGCAGTCGGTGTAAGACGCTTCGACATGATGCAAACGAGAAATAGCCAATTTTGAAGGGTTGTATTAAAAACAATTTTAATAGAACAAAGCGATGACTCCCACTAACTCAATGCCCAGTACGACACACTCCTAATTCCGATATCCTAAAACATTCACAACTACCCTAACTTCATACAATACCAGTCCCCAAGCAAGGTCCTCAACAATAAAAATGCAAAAATTGCCAACTTCGAAGGGTTGTATCTCGCACAAAAATGTCAACATAACAAAACGGTAACTTAAACACCCCCCTAACTCAATCACAGTACTACACAACCCCAATTCCAATATCCTAAAACATGCGCACCTACAATACCAGTCCCCAGCCAAGCTCGAAAAAAATAAAAATTGCCAACATCGAAGGGTTGCGTCTCCCAAACAAATTCGAGGCTGGCAGCCCGGTGACGCAACGGCAACGCCATATTTCATCTGGTTCGAGCGGATCGTATTTCGCCGAATCAGTTTTTCCGAAGGGAGCTGCGAGACAAATAAATTATTGATCAGGCTCGGACCTCGTGCAGCCGGATCGTCGTGCCGTGCCGCGCCGCGCCGCGCCGCGCAGCGCCGAGATAGAATACGATTCGGGTCCGAGAGGCTGATCCCGCGCGATGTCCTGATCCTCGAGGGAGCCTCGGAAGAACTTCGGACACAGGATTTCCAGGCGGATTGTTCGCGTATTTTCGCGTTCTCTATGTGCTGTAGGGGTTGGGGAGGGGTGGGGGTGGGGCGGAGACAACGGGCTCGGTGGCTGGCCGGAAAGCTGCGAATGCTTTCATAATGCACTTCGGGTGTCCGGCGAGATACCGGCGGGAGTCCGTACGCCGGCCCAAGGACGCCATTTGTCAAGAAAAGCCGTGACCTTTCGCGGTATCGTTCGACGATCGACCGCAGACACCGACGCCCTTTTCTTTCCACCGTTTTCGACGCTCGGTTGTTCGACCCTCGCGGTGAGCTCCGCCCTTCAAAAATTGCCTAACTCGGTCTCTTCGCCACTGTTGACGCACAACCGTGTCCGCGTACTCTGGCGGAACGGTTTCGAACGAATTTATCGCCCGTTGCAGTTGACCTTGGACGACCTTGATCGACCTTGGCAACACAAACGGCACTCGTATCACCCGTGTAACCCGGCCATAAGCCGTTCCAACGATCTCCAGGTCTCCCCTCGATAGAGATCGAGGTCGTTTCGCGGTTTAGGAGTGTTTTTAGCTTTCTTCGCTGCCGCCCGCCCCTCCGCCCTTTCGCTCTGCACCCGCGGAAAAGAGACGTAGAAGGACACCCGACACAAATAGCCACTTTAACGGACACGTATGTATAATTCGGCTGACCCAGATTTGTAATTCGGCGGCACCGGCGATCTGGGTCAATCGCAGCTGCAAAATACGCCGGGTGTTATTACAGTCGGCAGGAGTATCGGCCTACCTGAGCGGGGGGCGGCTCGATCGTTCATTCTTCGTGCCGGAAGTTCGCTTCAAAAATTCTACTCTATCTTTTGCTATTTATTTAGCACCTCACATATTTATACATTGCTAATGCAACTACTCCAAGCATTCCTGTACGTTAATTAAAGTCAGTCGGGTATATTCATCCTAATTCTCCACTGTCTCCTACAGCCCCCATCGGAATCAGAAATCAGTTCGTAGTAGACGATGCTAAAAAGAATTCGCAAAATCACGTGGCCGAAATCGAAGCAGAAATAGTATCCTCGAAAAAACTGATTAATCGGGTCGACGTAATTTTGAGCCGGCCGGCCAGTCCGATATCGGCGAGCAGGATCCAATAACGCGGATTGGCCGGTAATAAAGTTGCAAATGAAACGCCGCATTAACTCGACATTAGTCCACCGACGATGTAACGTAACTAGCAAATATTGGAGCGCCGACTGCGGCGTTCTAAAAAGTCCGCGAGCACGACGCCGTGGCGGAATCTGCGTTTCTATATATTTCCCCGGAATATCCGATTTCTATTTCCAGCGAAGGAACCCGTTCTTATTATTACCATCCCACCGTTTGGTAACCCGATGCTTTTAAATATTCAACGGATTCTATTTCCGTAGCGACCAGTTTCGGGAATAGGGCCTTCCCGATAAAAAAAAGAAAAAAGATAAATTGGGATTGCTGGAGGAGACACTCGAACGATCGATCCGGACGCGCATTTGCCTATTTGCTTTCAATCTTGTAAAGGAGCAAAGGTCACGCGCGCTGCCTGTCAGCCTATTAATCTTTCGAAATTGGGTCATCCGTTGTTGTTCGATATTAAGCGCGCCGCACGGCTAATCTTTTTCCCCCCTTGCTGGATCGTGGATCCTGCTGTTGATCCACCGCGGGAACACGCTCGATCCTCTCCGCAGTCTCGTGTCACCGGATTGTTTTCCGTTCGAAGCTACGCGAAAATGCTGGACGTTTTCAAGAGTTTAGCTTGTTTGCACCGACACCGTGTATAGAGGACTAAGATAAAGTGAAAGGAAAGGCTGAGTACAAGTATACGCGCAGGTGTGCACGAGGGAGTGCATTCTCCGGGACGGAATTAAATTTTTAGCCGTCGCGCGGCGGTATCTGGAGCACGATATTTCCGTCGAAACGCAAACAGGGGAGCCGCCCCCGTCGCGTCGTGTCCGTAGGCGCGAATCTCGACGCGTTCTGCAGCCCTTTCTTTCCCAGGGACTTTCTCCGTCCCTCCGGCGGCCTTGTTCGAGCCTTCCACTGTTTCCCGGCGTCCCATTCGCGTCTCCATTTCCACGTTCCCTTTTCAACCGGCGCGGAGAAAAGGCGGCCTAATTCCTCAGCATTTTTCTCGGCCGCCAGTCACCGGTTTTTCGTTACTCTCTGCTACCGGGCTCCTCCACCTCCCCGGTCAACAGAAATTTTACTCGTGACAAACAATCGAACCGTCTCTTATCAGCCTTCCGATGCACAAAGTCGTGCAGTACTCTTGCATTCTCTGTTTTCGAGAAATTCAATTTTCATGTGAAAATAATTTAATACTTCGGGAGTTGTGCCTGCCTGAACCATAAAAGATATTCCGTAGACTCTCCTGAATACAATGGTATTTTTCTTTATGTTCGCGAACAGTTAAATATGTTTGCAAAGTGTTTAAATAGACCAGGACACTTAGTCAATTTAAGATAAGTGATATTTTCCGGTTTGAGAATTTTTTCTGCTGAAACTGTGAAAGCTATGCAGATGATTTTTATATAGAATTATTCTGTAGACTCTGCCGAATACAACTATGTATTTTTTATAACATTACAAACATTTATACATATTTAAGTAATTTTCAAATATACCACCTTTAGAACAACATTCACGGAAATTTAAACAATTCTAATGTGACAGAAAAATGTAGCGTTGTATTCAGGATACTATATAGAATCATTCTACACAAAAATCGTCCGTATATCTCTCACGGCTAAAGCAGGAAAAATTCTCAAGCATTTCGTATAAAAAATTAAATTCCTAAAAAATAGTGAACGATGGAGAGAAACGATTTTCAGATTCGAACTCGGCATGCGAACTTCCGCGGGACAGGTTCGTCAGTACCGAAAGAGACAAAAGAAAAAGAGGAAAAAAAACAGAGTTGAATTTCGTCGAGCAATATAATTCGTGGAGGGTAAAGCGTTCCGCACGCGATCAGTCGTTTTCAAGCCAAGCCCCGTTGATTATCGACCCGCTGTGGCTTATCACCGATTATCAGTTTGCTGGTATAGCCCTAGCTATCCGTCGCCCTATCCCGGCGTGTATCGGCTATCGCCTCGTGTACATCGCCGTCAGCTCGATTATGCTTATATCGCGATAACGCGATTGCCCTCGCGAGAATCGCGAGGACCACCTGCGAAATCGTCGACGATCGCTTCGATTATCCTTTATCGAGCCCTTCGACAAACAAACGAGAGAGCCCAGAGCAAACACGCCCGGGCAAGTAAAGAGATTCAACCTGAAGGTCCTCCGTTAGCAACTGAATCGCACAATTAAAAGGTGAGCGGGCCCGTTCGTCTAATCTGATAACGATTAATCGACGATTGCACGGTTTCAAGGTAGACTTTCAAGCTCGAACGCACAGTATCGTGTTGCTGCAAACTGTATTAGATCGTTTGGCATTATTTCGCGTTTCTTAACATTTTATCGACCGCTCGTTTTTGAGGCTGCCACTCACTAAGTACTGGCTTAGTCGCGCGCGTATTTACCCCCAGTACCGGCTAAATTTTCGCTATTTATTGTGTTGTGCTTATTCCTTTTGTTTCAAAGGAGTGTAAATTTATTGATATTTACACTTTATTTTGCATTTATTTTATATAATAAAGGACCTTCGGAACGAACATTCATAAATAGCCGATAAATAGCCGATAAATAGGCTAGCGGTCGATAAGCGTTGGCAATCCGAAAGCCGATTAATAGGCTAGCGGTCAATAAAGTGTTATTATCATTATCTCGTAATTGTTTAAAGTTCGTAGACGTTTTCGTAGATCCTCCAGTTGTAATAGCTATTTAAAACAACGCGTCAGCTCCAGTAACAATTTCGCTACTGAATTGTCCATGTTGAACTATGCATTAGATCCCCGATACATTTTCTCTACACTCTATTCACATCGAACAGGGGAACAAGATGAAACGTTTAAAAAGAACAATTCGACCTGGCAGCACGGAAACCGAATTATCAATGAAATACCGGTTACCGCAGTGGTTTTTCCAGTCAATTTCTACGTCTAGTGCAAGGGAGGACCAGAGAGCTCTGTTTCCGCGACGTGGAAATAAAAATTGCTCCCTCATCTTTTTATCGTCTTGTAAAAACTCTGGTTCTCGAACTGAAACGTTCTGACAGGCCGTCGGCCACAATGGACGTCTAACGAGAATTACAGTGTGTTTCTCTCTCTCTCTCTTTGTCTCTTCTGTTAATTCTCTGCCGAGGGTGTCTCTATCCGGTGGCCTCGATCGAACCGGCAAAGAAGCTCTCGATAGGTGGATGAAAGCGAGAAAGAAAAGAAAAAGCTCGGCGCGGAGGGATTGCAAGAGAAACTTTCGTTCCGCAAGAAAGGATTGGCTTTCCCCCTTGATGTCTCTGGTAGGTTTGAAAAAAAAAATATGCTCCGCGGTGCGAATGAAAGAGAGAGAGAGAGAGAGAGAGAGAGAGTGAGTGAGAGGGGGGAAAAGAGAGTTGCACAGTTCTCTCTACTCGTACGTGGAAAAACGGGATTATCGGAGAACAACGGCGCAAAGCAGTGGCAAACAGAACGCGGCCCGCTCAAAGCGGTAATCAACGGCTACGCGAGTACCAGAGAGTATTCGGCGCAAACGCGTCGAACATATTGGAATGGAAACGATTTAATTAACCGAATTGAACTGCACGTTCGCAGTATTTCAATTTGAATCTTTCTGGCTCCGCGATCAAAGGGCCGGGGGAGAGGGGGAGGGGGGAGAGAGAGAACGCTAAAAAACGTTCAACGAATGAAACAGAAAAAACCAAAGGAACAGAAACGAAACGGTACCCCGAGAACCGGAGAGTCGCCCTTGCACCGAGCACGATCGATATCTCGAGGTAAGTTACGAAGCCTTCTAATACATGTTATACCCGCCGCTACCACCCTCGCCCTCTCCCCGTCCCTCCTCCTCCCACTTCTTCTTCCCTTATCCGTCCACCTTTTCTTTCGTACACCCCGACCTACCCTCACGACTCAGGGGAAGGACGACGTTGTCCTCGAGCCGCCCTCTTTACTATACCAACAACAGACACACCGTGGAAACACCATCAGCTGATTCGTCGATCTCGCGTGACAGATACTCGCGAAGGCTACGGCCATTCTGAGATTACACTAGTTTTTAGAAAAGCCTGGGTTGGGCCGTCTTTGGGCTGCAACCTTGGCCTGCACTGGATTAACCGTGGACACTTTTTTAAGTGTTTCTCAATCTGCGCCATCTTAGACTGTCTCTCCCTCTCTCTCTCTCTCTCGCTCTATGGGTTGGCAGTTCGCGATATGATCTTTCGGAAATTGTTCCCTCGGCTGCACCAGCTTCAAGCTTGTTAGATCCATGATTAACAAGGAGATTTTTCTTTAATTCTTTCCTGGGCTGCACGATTTTTAAACAATTGTTTCTTCGGCTGAACAACTTTAAGCCTCACTAGATTAGAGCACAAGACAATTTCTGAAAAACTGTTTCTCATGAATAACAATATGATTTTTTAAGAATTGTTCCTTGGGCTGCACTACCTTAATCCTCACTGGATTAGAACATAACAGGAATTTTTTTTTAATTGTTTTGCTTAGCAGGATTAGACCGTACCAAGAAGATTTTTAAAAACAATTGTTTCTCGATAGTTTTCTTCTTCCCCGAAGATTGAATACAATAAATCAAAATTTCACTGGATGGGCACGGTCTGAATTGGTTTTTTGGCCGGAGAAAAGGAGAAAGGTAATAAAGGGGCGTCGGCGCGTGAAGGAACGAATTAAGGGGCCATCAATTCGAAACGGGAAATTATGCCGCTTATCCGGGGAAACGACTTGCTAAAAATGAGAGCTCGAACACTCGGGGGACGGCTGTTTTCCGGTAGAGGGAGCATTGGCCTCGTTACCGTCCCGCAATTTCAAGCCGGGTGATACTATTCGGCAAGGGACTTTCGGGGGCCCTGGAAGCCTGGAACGGGACGCAACCAGTCAATGAAAGAACCTTCTACTCCTTTGAGCTACGAGTTTGGCGACTGTGGTGGTAGCGGATGGTGGAAAAGGGACGAATAGTTTCGCCTCTTAACGAATTCGGAACCGTGCATATCTCTGACGGAGGAAGAGGCTTCCGCGGAAACTAATTTCGAGCCGAGACTCCACCGGTTCGTGAATAATTTTGGAAGACTGTGCTCTCGGCTTTCCAGTCAACGGCAATCGTGACTGAGAGTCCCGGGGATCCGGGGTGGTCTGATATTGGTGGTTGTTCTACCTCTTCGATTGTCTCTCTGTTATTCTTGGCCGGGATCAACTGCCATAGAATTGTATGAACGCTGCGCTAGGATTTATTCATTGGAAAATAGGTTTTCCGAGAATGGATACCGTTCATGAAATTGGTGTTTCGTTGTTTTCGGTTCGAGTCGACGATTTTCGGAAATTCGGTGTATTTTTGTGGGGTGAAATTATTAAGAAACGAAATAAATTTATAAATCTACCACTGTACAGATTCAAATATTTCATTACACCGTTATGCCAAGTATGAATATAATAAATTGCGAAATATACAAATTGACCATATCAATCGGTTGCTTTCGATTATTAGATTCAGTATTAATATAGAAGACACTTTAAGTGACATTAACTGTTCGGTGAATTTGCAAAAAAAGAAATCATACAGAAAATTTTGGAGAATCTTTTCCGTACGTTTCTCGGAACAAGTTCGAATGCGTTTCCCAAGTTGCCGGTTGCACTTGCAGTTTCCGGCGCGTCAGAGTAGAATGCAGCTTCGGGGTTCTAGGGCTCGAGTTTCCGCGGTTAACAGGAGCAAAGATAGCGTTATCAAAGACGCTCAGGCTCTTTGGTTGGGAATATCTTGACTGGTACTACTGGCAGCGTCTTAGGATGGCTTATCGATTGTTTAACACGACTTTGCGAAAGCATAGCCGGCTCGGTTTCCAGATCGAGCGCGATCTCTCTCTCTCTCTCTCTCTCTCTCTCTCTCTGTGTGTGTGTGTCCAACACAACCGGATAATGGAGGGTGTCCTGGGTTACGTCAGAGTGGCAAGAAAGTTTTCAGTCCACGGTACATTCCGCTCGACAAGCCCCCGTGACCGGGTTAAAAGGATACCACTTAGGAGATCGTCCCGTGGACAAACCGAATCGATTCGGCTGTCCATTATAGAAAGTATAACTCCGTCTCTTCCTTCTCTATAGTTAGCGCAAACGATCGAATATTAAAGATGCTCTCTCTCTCTCTTTTTCTCTCCCCGACCCGAACTTTCTCATCCGCTTTAATCCGCTGTTCTCCAGGAAACTGGGACGTTTATATTTTCGGAGGAAAAAGTTTAACTGAACGTTGCAGAACTACTGCATTATTGCGCGTTTACGTTTGTACAGAAGATTCGAACATTCCCGTATTAATAATTCAGCGGTTGTATAAATCTTTCAACCAACTCCATCGATGCACGCCGGACAATTATATCTCGAGGATATCAAGCGATATCTACAAATAGCTGCGTCGGTATATATTAATCGTTGTTGCACACTGTCCGGGAGATTTGGACCAACAGCCGAAAACATTTTGTGATCGAAGTCATTTACTCGTTTACAGCTGGGTAGAATTTGTTGTTTGTAATTTCTTCCAGTCCAGACATTTTACAAGATTTGATAAACCGTCAGGAAGATGGGAGAAGATCACACATAATAGTGGCGAATAAGTACTTTTGTTACTTAATGAAAGCAAAATAAATGTCTGATAAAGAAACGGAAGTTACTTATGACTCGATATGATATTTAGCAAAATAAAAATTGCAAGCGATCCCAACTATTTGATGGGAGCAAGATTAATATTGATTGAATGTGAATATTAATATTCAGACGAATACTCGCGAGGCGTTTAAAGTGTTAACTGTAGCCAACATCAACAACCAGACATTTTCAATGAAAGAAGAACAGAGCCAGCCGAGCTTCTTGAAATTTCCATCCCGAAGCGATAAGATTAAACGGACTAGGCGACTCGAGCTGCGTTTCGCGAAGATTTCCATAGGATCGGAGGGACATTAAAAATCGATTCTCGAGAACACAATCTCGCCCCAACATTTAATCGAACGGTTAGTACACCGAGATCACGGTCCACAGATAGCAACTAGCGATCCGAAATGATCGCTATCATCCAGGAAATGCCAATGGAGCTGGTCGAACAGGACATTTCCCGGGGAATCAATTCGGGCATCTCGCGCGTAAGAGGTTTCTTTGGCGGAATTTAAAATCAGCAACTCGTCGCGATCGTAAATTATAAAGAAACGGGTTGATAGCGTTTTCGGGTTGGGAAACGTCGAAATAGGTGGAAAAGCTCGGTTTACACGGGGATTTATGCGTTGGAATCGGCGTCGGTGTATTCGAGAGAGAGAGAGAGAGAGAGAGAGAGAAAGGGAGAGGGAGAGAGAGAGAAGGACGCCTCGGGCCGAGTCGGTTTGTCGAAGCCGAAGCCGAGGCCGAGGCTATCGATTCGGTTCGATTGCCGAAAAATGGTAATGCGGTCGGGCAGAACGGCAGCCGGGGCTTCCCTTCCCAGGAAGGACGTCTCAATTTCGATGCTACGTGCCGGTGGAATGCGAAACGAGGCCACTCCACGCCGCCGGACGGAATCTTCTCGATGATGCGAGACCGGTTCGACGTGCAACCCGAAATTTCACAGTTAAATCCCTTGCTGATAGAGAACCGAAACCCCCTTGAACGTTACTACGCCCTGACACACGACCGTGCCCCCGGAAAATATCTCCGGTGCTCTTTCGCTGACCCGCCGATCGCGAAACGATCCCTGCACGAGTCCGCCTTGTAAATCGACGGGCAATTAACCCTCGACGGCCCAGAGGTATTTCACGTTTAATTATCGCTGGGTCCGAACGATTTTCTCTGACAAACAGAAACTATGTAATTTTTTCATCCAGGAACAGAAGCGACGATAAAAATTGTAAAATGCTAAATATTAATAGCGGAGACATTGCATCGTGTTCTGTAAAGAATTTAAACATTGTTAATATCGAGTCTCTGGTGGGATCGCACGTGGAAAGATGCCATTCTCGAGACCGCGTGGCCCGATTCTCTGGTTTCGTGGCTCGATCGATCGCTCTGACTTTTCCTTAGCCGATCGGGACCACCGAGTCATCGTTGACACGATCATTTGCCAGGCCCGTGCCCATTTTCCCCGTGCTCTCTCCCCCTTACTGCTCAACTTGATAAATGCGTGTGCCGCCCGGCCCCGTAATTAATGGCGGAGGTGATACGTCGCTGTCTGATTATGCGGATAGGCTTAGCCCCGACGCAATGAATCATGGACGCCTGCGAGTGGCGCGTCTCTCCCTTCCAACCACCGTATATTTTGCGGCGTCGATAGATCCGACGGTTTTCCTTCGTAAATTACAACGAAGCCTTCCGCGCCACTGACTTCGCGATTGAAACACATCTGTTCACCAAATTCTTCAGACGAACCTAAAGCACAAGTATTTGCAACCCCCTGTTATATAATTACCCTGTCCGCATGCGATGTTCATTGGAGGCCTCGACAGTTTAACACTGAGAAATTCGCAACCCTACAAAATTACCCGGTCCACATGATTTTTATTGGGGGGCCCCGAATATTAAAATTACAAAAATTTGCACCCCCAGTTAAATAACTACCCCGTTCGCAGACGATTTTCATTGGACGTCTAAAAAGTTTAAAGCTGAGACATTTGCAACCCTACAAAATCACGTTGTCCACATGATTTGTATTGGAGGTCCCGAATATTTAAATCATAAAAACTTGCACCCCCAGGTAAACAACTACCCCGTTCGCAGACGATTTTCATTCGAGGTCTGAAAATCTTAAAGCTGAGAAAACTGCAACCCTAAAGAATCACAAGATGATTTTAATGTTTGAAAATTTTCAGCCCTCAGCTGAATAATTACCCCGTCCACAGAGAATTTTCATTGGAGGTCTGAAAATCTTAAAGCTGAGAAATTCGCAGCCCCAAAGAATCACAAGATGATTTTAAAGAATCGTCTTGCCCGACAAAAACAAAATGACGTGAAAGACGAGAGTCGCGAATCACGAGGAATCTGATGGAACAATAAAATCTCCGTTCGGCATACAAGCGGTAGAAATGTGAAATGAGATTGGAACGAAGCAAACAGGAATGCGTGACTTTAAGAAGTTCGACAGCCTCTCGCCGCGAGTTAAAAGAGTTTTCGATCAGGGAGGGAAGTAGTTTACGCTGGTGATTAGTGGCAGAAGGTGTTCCCAGGGAAAAGAGAGACGCGGAGGGTGGGAGGGGGTCGGTGCGCGGAGATTAAAAGAGAGAGGTTCGATCCCGCAGGAAATTAATTTGAGGCGACCGACTAAGAACCGTGACCCGGGACCCGGAACCCGGGGTACCAGGAACTTCTCCTTGCCAAAGAATTTTCAGGGATCCGGGAGTATCAGAGCATGCCCGACGCCCCGATCTTCTGGCCAAGCCAGCCAGCTTCCGCGAATAATTCGCGCGGCAACTTTCCAGGCTTTAAATATCAATTGAACTTGGCGAATTCGCATCTGCATACTACGAGGGAACATGCTGCCACTGCAACGATATAGAAACAGATAGAGAGAGAGAGAGGGAGGGAGGGGAATACGGAAAGTTTAGGTTTCCAGGAGTTCGTCACGATGCTCGCTTGATATGCTACAAGAGACGCAGATAAGGGCTGAACCCTTGAATAATTAATTCGAAGACGTTCCGCCGGCTAGGACGGAACAAGAAGACGTCGGGGCTTGGAACGGGGGGAACCGGTGGAAAAGAAACACGATCGTGGGAGTTCGCTGACCTTCGTCCGTCTTGCTCCGACCTTCGTAACCTACAGAGCCACCCTCCCATTCGTGCATTTATCGACGAGACCCTAACACCCTCCTCCCAGGCGAAATCGAACTGGGGGATGTAAATACGGACACTGGAGCAGAATTTCTACGTTGTTTTGTTCTTGTTTCCGGGGGGTCTTCTGAGACTCGTGGAAATTGTTGGGGAAAAAATAATGGAAATATTCCAGCATTCTTCTAAAATGATATGGTTTTTCTTTTTGTTTCAGTAACTTTGAGATTATAATTTTTTTCTTTCTGACATTCGATAACTAACATTTGATAATAAGATTGCGGAGAGGTTAAAATATTTTATTGATTAAAGTTCCTTTGTCATATGTATGTAATGATATTTGGTCCCCTCAGGGTTTCAAATCCATTCCACCACCTCTCCCTTTACCAACCCTCAACTATCGCCTAATTTCAAGCGGGACCTACTTTTTATTAAGGTGGGTTCCGAACCACCTATTTTGCCAACAACACGTGAAACGCACCCAGAGGGCCACTTCCCGGCTTTTTACCCAGCGGTCACCCATCCTAGTGCGTCCCCCGCCCTACGCCGTTTAACTTCGGTGATCGAACGAAAACCGGTATTTTCAGCGAGGCAATGGTCGTTGACAAGTTCATTGTTCGCATGAAAAGCAAGATTTTATTTCACCTTAAAATACCGAAATCGCTTTCCTGCCAACCCAATATATTAAAGCTGGAAGAATGCAGCAAGTGCACTGCATCCTATGCGCTCGATATAATAGCAACGTTATGCGGAATGTGGCAAGCCTGCATCGAACAATTCGCGTACGGTAACAGCGGCAAAAATCGCGGGACCTTGAGCCAGATTGCAGGATGACGAAACGCACAAGGTGAGGATCGCATCGATCGGAACCGATGATGAAATTGGACACCGGGATGAGGATGATCCGGAAGCCCGTGTCCCCGCCAACGCATCGACGAGGCCCGTCAAAGCTCGTGCATCAGAGGAATGGTTCCCTTTTAACTGCCACTCAATTTAAGAACCTCCCGAACGTGCATTTCCCTAATGGAACCAGTTTCCACGGGGTCTGGGATAGGGGGTTGGGTGAGGGGGAGCGGACGAGCGAACGGGAACGGCACCGGATACGTTAGCATAATATTGAAACGGCCGGAAATGCAATTTCAACCTTCCGTATCCGTTCCGTTTTTCGCAAACAGTGCGCACGCCGGAGACGACGGCTCCCATAAAGAAAGAGTCGCTTTGCGAAAAAAAAGAAAAGAGGAAAAAATGAAAGAGAAAGAGAACCGGGGCCCCGAGTTTTGCACGGTGTTTACGCAGTGTCCCGTGCCACTTAATAGACTATTTACTGCGTGGGGGGATATAAAAATTCCCCTCTTCCCCTCGCAGCCATGATACCGGGGCTCGTGGTACGGAGGGTGAAAAGGAATTTGTCCACGGAAATAATTTTTACATTAATATGCTATATAATTCGATTAACGCTAAATCTACCGAGCACTAAAAATGGCTGCTATGCGTTGCCATCTAAACACGACGTAATCAAATTTATTTGAATTTTGTGATTAAATCGTATGTACTCATTTCCATTGGCAGCATCTTTGTAAAATCAATAATTGTAAAATACAAAATTTGGAAACGATCACTTGACCCGGTACTGGTAGATTCAGTGTTAACACTACTGGATTCTGGAAAATGACGTCTCTCATTTTTCTATACATTTTCGTCATTTTATAGGCGACAGTTGGACCTACGTTTACATCAATCGATTGAGAAGTCACGAGTGGAGCTACTTTCGAAAGTATTCTCAAACACAAAATTGTACACGAGTCGCAGAGAAATTGAAGGTGGCGGACGTAAGCGTTGCGAAATTCGAGTTGTCGTTCCTAGCTCGTTTAAAGCATCGAAAACAATTGATCGAAGCAGCTCAGGGCACTGTCTGACATTCTTGCAATGGGGCTTGAGCGACGTAAAACGTGTGCTGTCATAAGCTCACTGGGAGCTCGAATGAGGTAACCGAAGGAGCTCGGAGGCGCGATCTAACATTTTCCAAACTGAAACGGAAGAAGCGACGTGGTCGGTCAGCAATTTTTGCACAGGGACTCGCGCGAGACTTTCGAAAATGCGTTAAACAGTCACGTCGGGGAGCAGAACGGTAAGTACGTGTGCGACCGTTTCGAAAATGAAAATCGCTCGTGCGGAGCGAGGCTCGCGCGTTTCGAAACGCAACCCGTCTGCTGGAGGGGGTTGCGAGAGAGCGAGAGAGGAGACATTCCGTGTGACCGGGGGTTGCCGCGGGAGGGAGAAAGTATCGAGAGGGAAGTGCAAGGTCATGGGGGTTGGCGCCGACACGGGGCCACACTTGGAGGAGCGTCCTCGCGGAGGAATCGCCGCGGGGAGACTTTGACGAGGGGTGCATCGAGGAGTTCTGGGCCGGGAAAACCGAGCCGAGAGATCGATCAGGGAGGCCTGCAAACAGCGGCCTAACCCTTGCTCGTGTTTTATCGAGCCGTCGCGACGACGACGACAACGACAGCAACAACGAACGAGCGCGAGCAAGACAGAAAGACGTATCTCAACGGTAAAAGCGAAATGGATACAGCGGGCAAGGGTTGAAAAGCGTGTGGCTCTAGTTGTCGCGTTCCAAGCGTGTTTTCGCCACGCGTTTCCGTTACGCGTGAAAATCGGACCCCCCCTCCCCCGCCTGAGAAAAATAACAGGGGTGTCGCGGCAGGGTCGGTATCGATCGAGAACACCGCGGAAAAACGTGCGAGGTTGTTGACTCTAGGAAGAAACGAGCGACAGGCCGCGCGCGCGGCAGGGAAAGAGGACGAGACTGGGAAAACGAAGTGCAAGAGGGGTAGACAGGCGAGGTGCAGGGAAGGGGAGAGAAAGAGGGGCGCAGAGACATCGACGACGAAACGCTGCGCTGTCGCGGTCGAGTGTAGAGAATTCTTCGAAGAGGGCTACTCACCTTGGCTGCCAGGTGATTCCGCGGGACGGAGAGAGGCTTCGTCGGAACCGGATCGAGAGAGAGAGGAGGGTCTCGCTCGGAAAACAGTGTACTACCGGCGAAGAGGACTACGACGACGTCCGTACGAGTCTCACGTTTAGACTACGTGCGTCTCCCCGGTCGTCGACGACGACGGCGGCGGCGGCGGCAGCGGCGGCGGCGTCGGCGTCGGCGGCGTCGGCGTCGGCGTCGCTGTTGCTGAACGAACGGTGGTGGTGGTGGTAAACGGCGCGACGGTGGTGGTAGTTTGGCGGCGGTGGAAATCGACGGTGGTGGTGGTAGTGGTGGTAGAGACGGTGGCGGTGGTGGTGGATACCCTTTCCGCGTCCTCTCTGGAAAGAGCGAGAGGAGAGGGCTGGCTGAAGCGAGACGGGCTGAGACCGACGAGATCGAAGTCTCGTGGCAAACGGTCGTGGACTGAGTGAACCCGAGTTCCGACCGAGGCGGCAGAGTCACCGAAGAGCCGACGCTCGCGTCGCCACGCGGAGGGTTGCAGCGTTACCATCGATCCATCGAGAGTGGTATGGGTTGCGCGGCTTTCCCGATGGGGGTGGGGCGTTGGGGGGCGAGGAGGGGACGAGCGACGGAGCGGGGACTTCGGGGAGGAGAGAGGGCACCGCTCGGAAACCGAGCGTCGGCCGTTCGGCCGTTCCCGCGGTTCCACGGGAGGGGAGCCGTGCCCGAGTCGGAAAGAGGGCGGGGCGAACGCGCTCCCGGCTCTCTTGCTCGACAGCGAGCCAGCTTTTACCCACAGAGGGGAGAGAGGACCGCGTGCATCTTTCCTAACCCCTACACACCCCCGCAGCTAAACCACTCTCCTCCATAGAAGATTGTGCGTCTATCTGTGTTCCGCGCACTCGTTCTTCGACCGGCTTCCTCTATAGAGGGAACGGGTCTCGCTGCTTTTTCGACTGTCCCGTCCCGTCCCGGCCCGTCCCGGCCCGTCCCGATGACGAAGACAGCCACCGTGCACGCGTGCACCCCCGTGACCTTGTTACCGAGTCGCTGCCACGACCTCTGAGAGGCGATCCTGCGCCGCTGGAAAGAAGCGCAAGGCTGCGACCGCTGGGGAATATTAATGAACGGATGCCGATGCTCGGGTGCCAACCGAGGCCCCAGGGCGTTCAGTTCGAGGCACGCTGGAATTTTCATTTTACCCACGAATCAAGATTTTTTTCGGACTTCTACCGGTGTGCGTGTAACTTTGGAAGTACGCGGTAATAATATCACGGTAGATTCGAAGAAATTTTAAGGGGCGCTCTTTACACCAATTGTAACAAATTGCACAGGCACGGTCGGCCGGTCGGCAAATCGCTGATTTGTTACGGTACGGGCTACATTTTTATTTATTACAGCCCATAAAATACTTTTATTTCGGTGATCTGAAGCACGGAATAAAATATTTTTGTTTGAGTAATCTGACACGCGAAATAAAATACCTTTGATTCATTCAGCTGATACGTAATGCGGAACGTTATAAATTTGTATTTTAAATGCGCGATCCGAGCGCGTTTCCGGCAATAAAAGTTAATCGGGGTAGGAAATGATAATGCGATAGAAAGTTCGGCTGTTTCCAGCTGCCTGCGATCAATGTTTAAACGCTCGAGCGGCTCCTCGGAATCGCCGCTAAGATATTCTAAACAATTATCGAACATTGAAGTATTCGATAAAATAGCTAGAGAAGGGTTTACAACGTTCACTGCCGCAACGGTGTGCGACAGTGTGCGTGTTGGCCGAATTGCTATCAAATCTGGAGCAGTTTTGTTAATTCTATGATTGTCCCGGTTGCTCTGAAGTCAACTGATTAAAGTAAAGTGGATTGTTTAGTGTCCGCAGCGAGTTCTAAGGGCGTTTTCGCTGCTGCCTGCGGCAAGGTCGCGCGAAGGGTTAATCTCCGCCCTTCCCCGGATTAGTGCGGGCGCAACGGACCGCGGGAAGCGAGCTGCGCCGTTACAAGTTTGCGCCTCGGCGCTCGTCGAAAAAGTAAACGTTGGTAAAATAGGTCGGCGGAGGGATGATGAAAATTTGGCCGGAGCGTTGCATCTCGTTCTTGCTTGGATAAGATGAGAAATTTCGCCGTTATCGTAAACGCTTTAGCCTTTAAAGCTTCTCTCGTAAAATGTTCGACGTAAATATAGCGGCGGCCTCCGTCGTCTCCGTTATGCCTCATTCGAATAACCCGCTATAGACGGTTGCGTATTTTATGAATCGATAAAAGCCGAGTCGGCGGTCGTTGTTTCGCTCATCCGACTCGATACCTAATACAGAGGCGCGATCCGTTCGCGACTCTCGTCTTTCTCATTCTCGATCTCTCTCTCTCTCTCTCTCTCTCTCTCTCTCTCTCTCTCTCTCTCTCTCGCTCGGTCCCTCCTCTCCGGCCTTTCTGTTCCTTCGCTGCAACATTCGCGACGATAAAAGACGGCGCAGCATCTCGCCTTGAGATCCATTAACCGAACGCACCGTTCCCACCCTCGAGCTGTCGCGCACATGCGAGCGCGTTTTTAGCCGGGACCGCTGGAAAAATGTAAATCTGGGTCAACGTTGTTCCGGATGGAACACCGGCGATGAAATGAAAACGCGGGCTCAAAGTGGCGCGATGTGTTCCCCGTACTCGTCCCCTGACTCCCCTCAAACTCTCGCTTCTATCCGGGGCAGACCACCCCCCGCAGCCGGTCCGAAAAAAAAAATCAAACTCGACGACCGAACGTTTCGCGAGGGGGAATTTCACTTCGACAAGGAGACGTCAACTTTTCCCTTAAAATCACGCCAGCTACTCGTAAAAATTCGGTCTGTATGACCGGTGGTTTCGACTTTCGCAGTTTCAAGCAAGTTCTACCGAGAGTCTCGTGGCGACCCGGATCCCGAAACTGTTCTGGGATTTTAATTAGTGATCGCGATTAGCCTGACATTCCTCGTGGAAAAAAAAAAAGAATAAAATATTCCGAACCGGAAAAATCGCGTGGTTGTCGTAGGAACGGAATCTAGCACGGTTCGGCATCGTAAAGCGTGCGGTTGCATGGGGGAACGCATGGTGTTCGCGGTAACGACGGACGATTGTCTACCGGCGGGGGAGGGGGACGGCGCATTGACCATTCCGGGCCATAACGCGGCGACATTATCATGAAAATTTTACGAGTGTCTCGAAATCGCCGGTTGGCATCGCGCTCGGAGACGCTATTCGACGCTTGCCGTAGAGCTAATGGCGTGACATAGCTCAGCTTTATCTCGCGTTGTCGGGATGAATCACGGCTGATCCGACGATAAATCGATCGGGCCGCGCTGCCGTTGCCGTGCCGTGCCGACCCGACCCGGCCCGGCCCGAACCTGTAAGCGGAAAATGAGCCAAACATGATACCTCGGAGTGGGACGGAGGAGAAGAGGGGAGAGGGAATCCATCAGAAATCGAGGGGGACAGGGAACGGGTTCATTTGTGCCTTAACTAATAGCAGCCGGTTACAGCGTCGAGTTGATTGTTTATACAGTAAAGACGAGGAGGCAATCTCTACTCCATTAACACTTTGAGTGCCTCGACGAGAGAGACCCCATGCTCGATATCCACGGGGCTCGAACCCCTCTCCCTAATAAAATGAAACCCGGATAAACCCCGGGCCCTCGTTTATCTAACCTACGCGCGCTCTCCTCAACCTTCGTTTAATCCATTCCATTTCACGGCTCATTAATGGCTTTTTGTTTCGCACTCGTAGCGCCCGCCCCTTCGCACAGTTGGCGCGCGTTTAGCTTTGATCGTGTTCCACGGCGAACTTGACCTAACCCTTCGCCGCGTGATCTTTAAGCAGCCGCATCGATTAGATCCTGCGAATGACTTGCTGTGAGAAGGATTGAGATTTTTTTTTTTGAAATTTCATAATCACAGAAAAGAAACTAATTTCTTGCAACAACTGGAAGACATCCTCTGACAAAAAATAGAATAAAAATGCTTCTAATTTTCCTGTTTACCGATGAATTATTGGAGAAATTAATTTTTCAATCGGGAAAAAGCGATCGCGTGCTTACGACAATAGTTGGCGCGTTCAAAGAGTACCGAGCTGCAACGAGGATACACCGACGTTCACCCCCGAGGCAACGAAGGACCCATTCGATGATTCAGCGATGCATTCTAGCCCGAGGTACACACCGGGACATGTACCGGACAGCTGGAACAAACTGGACACCGTTGAAACGCATGGTCCGCGAACGACAGAAATCTTTACGCAGCACCGTGAAACGAGGGCGAGCAGCAGCAGCAGGGAGAGAGAGTCGACCGTCGGACGAGCCGGAAATTACGTAATTTCCTTACATTCTGCGAGCAGTTTGAACGCTTTACAGTCGACGGAGCCGGTCTCCGCGTCTCCCCGGAATATCGAATTCCTAATCGAATCAATAATTACGGGACGTCGCGTCGCGCAAAAGGGAAAGGAATTGAAAACGCTTCTTTGCCGGGCAACGTCTCTCTTTCCCTTCTTCTTCCCGTCCCCTCCTCCCCTCTCTCTGTCTCTCTCTCTCTCTCTCTCTCTCTCTCTCTCTCTCTCTTACCCTTACGCTTCTATTCTCTCCTTTTCACCTTCACCGTTCTTGCGACGACAACGTCTGTCTGTCCTTTACGAGCGACGAAGAAAGGGGACACAAAAGCAGGAAGTTAGATCCGAGACGTATCTACCAAGGGAAACGCCGCGTGCTCGCGAGCTACGAGGAAAATACACGAGCCTGCGACTAAGTAACCTCTTACAGCCTCGCTCCTACTCTTTGAACTGTTTTTTCTTGTCTTATTTTTTTCTCTATTCCTATACGAACGTTCCGCTCGAAATTTCGCGCAAATCCTCGAGCCTTTTAAACGTCGAAGGATTTCTTTAGACGCGTTGCAAATTTCGCCTCGTAGCTTTTAACCATTTCTCGTTTGCAGAGATTTCCTAAGCTTTTTTTCTGCACTCTGGATCGCCCGGACAATGGAAATTGATCCTCGCTTTTCGCAGAATTGTTCATTTGCGGAAATTCGTGCAACATTCATCTCTCCGGGACGAACGGGTACATCTGCGAACGAAAAGAGCGGCGTTTGTGGGACAAATTCCGCAAAATAAAAATTCGTATGAAAATTCTCGCGGCATTCTCCGAGAAGATCCACTGTCTAGGAGACTCGGCTCGATCGCCAGGAAGCGATCCGCGGGTAAAAGTGTCGGGACCGTCGTATATCAGAGCTGCATGCTCGCGTATGGATTCTCGGTGTTCGCGGAATGCCCGGCAGACTTTCGTTCGAGGATCCGCTGCGACGGAATCACGTGCAGCGGGCGCTGCCGGGCGAAGTGCGAATCCATGTTGGCGGCATAGCGCCGCGACATAAGTCTTGGAATTATGTGGTCCGTGATAAGCGTGTCGAACAAAAAAAAAAAGAAGAAGAAATAACGAAACAAGATCCGGCGGATCCACGTTCGCGATCGCGACTCCGTCCGACGGATGGTCTCGCGGTTTTCCCGCGGTAATCAACCTCCGGGGACGTCCCCTTTAAACAGGCTACAAAGTGAACGGTAATTTATTGATCCGCGCGAACCCTGTTCAATCCGCTCGCGGTGATTACGCGAGTGCTCGCCACGCGACGACAATTAGCGAGCGAGCAGCGGAAAAATCGAAATTATTTAGAATTTTCTTGTCTTGCTTCAGTCTCCGTTCGAACATCTACAGTTTAAAGAAAAGTCACACCGATCGACCTCGTTTGGCAGGATACATCAGAAAATTGTCGAAAAATGTCTAGTATGTATAGATAAATTTTCGTAACCATTTTCGTCCAGCTATATCCTCCAATCGAAAATGCACAGTTGACAAGAAATTCTACAGCTCTCTTCTGAATCCCGAGATACGTCAGAAAATGTGTTTTCAACCCCTAACCGGTGGTTCTCGCTCCTTCGATGCGAACGACGTCAGATAAGAAACAAAACGTGTCGAATATTCCTCTGTAATGTACCTCTCGCACATGTTTATGGTAGTTATAGTCCAGTATTCTTCTATTAGATTGGCAAAAAAGTAATTTCGGTTTTCACTAATAGATATGTTTCTTTTTCGTTTCAATAACTTCTGTTCAGGTTATAATCTTTTTCTTTCTCGCATTTGATTTCTTCTCGGATTAAAACATATTTTATTTATTTGACCCCTTATCACTGCGTAATTTAGTTTTACAAATCCCCCTATAGAGTGCGGAATTAAAATCAAACTAAGGCGAGTATACACGTCGAACGAAGTTAATTGGGTTTTATTTCACCTTGAAATTATTTTCTTGTCAACGAACGATAGAAATGATAAAATGTCTCTCGCATATGTTTGCGGTAGATTTAATGTAAAGGGGTTCGAGGAAGCGAGTAGCAGCGGCTCTATAAAATTCCGAAAAATCAGTGAGCAAATGGATTTCCGGGGGTTGATCTTCGGCGGTTTTCCAGGAGGAATGAGTGGAAGTGTCCGAGACAGGGAGGAATTTCACGGTGCTCTCTCGCTCTCTCTCTCTCTCTCGCTCTCGCTCTCTGTCGGTGGCGGCTTGTGTGGCCGCACACGTCGAGCCGTTCCGGGGTTCTTACGTGGATCGGCGATGTTCAAACGGACGTAAGCAAATTGTAAACAGCCTTTGACTATCAAGTGTAAGGAACGAAATTGAACTCGGCGTTCAATCCGAGCCTGGCACGCTTGCGCGCGCGCGCGCGTGTGTGCACGTCAGACGGAGGTGGTGCTCGTCAACCTGGAAAATTACACGACATCCGGTCGCATTTAATTCATTAACGATTCGCCTAGCGACGCGACGTTGTCCCCGTGTTCGACTAACGAGCAACGTCGTCGAATTGCGCCGAAGAAGTCGCGGGTCGCACGGAGCCCGGAGCCGAAAAGCGAAATTGAAAATGTTTACCGTTCCTCTGCTCGGCGAAACTGCCAGCTTCTACCATATGAAAGAGAGCCTCGAATTCTCTGCCCGGAGAGAGAGTCTACCACCGGTGGTCCTCTCTACGAAGCGGAACCTTTTTCTCGTTGAGAGCAGCGGGACTTCTCGCACGCTCGAAACCGGGTCAAACAATATGAAACTCGGGAGCTCGGACATCTGCATGTTGTTTGGATATGAATTTCTATGTTGCTGTTAAGCGATCGATGCCTGGCGGCTCGCGAATGATAAGCGGGAAATTTTACGGTGAAAAGTTTGCTACTTCGAGTCGCCGAAGTTTCTGTCAACACTCTCGAAACTTCCATTGACTCCGTGGCACGCGCGGGATGACACTCGCATCGCCGAGAGGTAATAAAATTAACGCGGTCGACGGGCAATAGATTACGATAATGCTGCACAGCTTTGTTCTTAAACCGACATAAACACCCTCGAAACTTCTGTCGCTCCGCTAACGCTCGAACTTGAACCATCGTCGTGCAAATAGTTCGACGCTCTACAATAAAATTAGTCAGAATGAAATACAAATCACCCCGAAACTTTCCCTGGTCCACGAACGTCGACGTTTTTAAAATTTTTCACTGCGACCATCCAACGGACCGCAACGAGAACATTGAAACGTACGAAATTCATTCGCGAACCAGTAAAAAACAAAATAAACGATAAAAGTAAATTCCACTCCATCCCTCCTGATCGAAGGACAAACTTCCGGTGAGGAGAGTTGAAGTGGCTACAAGGGATGAATAAAAGTACCGGCAGGAAAATTTCAAAGTTTCATGAAATAATAAAAATGCAACGATGGGCGCGGTGTAGCAGTAGAGAGTTCGTCGATGAAAAATGGCAAGGGGACGCGACAACAGCGCGGTCCATTTAATAAAGGGCGGGTGCAGGGTGCATCTGCGCGCATCGGCGCATCGTTGCAGGGCGTCGATCGCGATTATTAGATCCCGGGCCGTTTCGCGTTTAGCGCGCGGCGAGAGCGTCGCGAAGGAAGCCATTAACGTCGCGACGCTGCTGCCAGCCGTGAGAGTGGCTTAATTAAACTTTAATTGCTTCAATGCGTCCGGGATCGCGTTCCTGGTCGGTCCCCGGCCGGAAACGAACTTGTTGATCGCAGCTGGCCCTCTCTCGAAACCGGTTACGACTTTCAGTTCGGATTTCTCGCGAAAACCGTATCGTTAAAACGTGTGCCGAGGGGGTGCGGGGGTGCCTGGAAGAGGGTGGTGGGATGCTGGCGACGATTTAATTGCGACGACGAGGGAGAGCCGTTATGCGAGGTATCATTTGGAAATCCCCCCCCCCCCCCCGGACTTTAAACATCCGGGGTACTTTTTTTAAATGGGGTGGAACTTGCGCGCGAACTTCGCGCCTGGCTTCATGATTTTCTTAACTTGTTCTGCCTTTTAACCCCTTGCGCAGAATAGTTTTTGTAAGGTGCGATACTAAATTGTTGTTGAAATAATAAATAAATTTAATTGATATTTTATCGATCGAACACATGTTTGCTCGAAGGGAAATTCGAAAATGTGTCTTGGAGGGTTGTAGAGAGCAATCGTATCGTGGTCACGGCGACCTCCGTCAGAAGAATGGATAACTGAGGAGAATGGAGTTGATAAGTGAGGAACCTGCATTCTAACGCGCAAGGCACGCCGGAGGAATCGCTTCGATTACAGCGTTTATTTATTTATTTAGGTTCCTGCGGAAGTGACAAGGGTTGCCAACGCCAGGGGGATGGGGAATTGAAAAGGGCAACTGGCGCACAGCTCGGAAAAGTCGTCCTTTTTCTGAAGGGTTGATGGTTCTCTGCATAGTTTCTCTTTGTGACAGCGGACCCTTTTCAAACTCCCTCTCGCTCGACGCTCTGTGTTTTTGTTATAAACATTTTCTGGCGCGTTTGTAATATTTTAATTTTATACGCCGAAGCACTTCGAAACCTGGAATATCAACCCCTAGAACGACGGTTTATTCAGTGATTCGTGTTCTTTCGAATATCGTTCTTGAAGATCGAAGTGAACGGGATGATTCGAGTTTCGGACACCCGTTAAACAGAAATTATAATAATCACTGACACCGATCAGACACGCAGGCAGACGGGATAATTCGGAATTTCGCATTGGGAAGCCAATCACTGATAATCAGGGAAATCAACTTTCAAATAATGTTCATTAACTATCTGTGAAATAATTAATCGCTCGTGAACCGGACTGACGGAACCGGGGCCGGAAACTCGAGTACATTAACGAAAATTCGTTCGCATAATAACACTATTAGTTCGAGATCTCCTAGGCTTTATCGCGAGAGAATATTAGCATAATCGTTCCTTTCCTCTGGCTATAATGTTCGCGCATTAGAAGAGCTAACAAAAGACCGTGCTAAATTCGACGATACCCTCGACGCTGTTCCCGGGAGATTTCTCACAGTTCTTCCTTGCAGAATTCGTTCAAAAATTCTTTTAAAAAATTCTTTGCTCTGGGTAGAACCTTGGAGTTAACCCACCATTTTATTCCTCTAAGAATTCTCGGAAACGTTAAAATACGAAGATCTGCAGTCTGATAATAAACAAAATAATAATATTATCAGCAAAAATTTCTTAAAAAATTCTACAAATAATCCTCAGCTTGTTTAAAGGATCAAACATTCGATCCCGAGCATATCCGATCTATCTGCATATTCAAAGTTCGAGTTGACGCGTCAATTGCGTCCGTCGAGAGGAACAAGATTACATCCCGCTTCTCTTCGCTTTATAGCAATCACCGAAATACCGTGGCACTTTCTCCGGGCTCGTTTCGCGGCTGATCGAAAAATCGGCGATTCACCGGTCGTCCAGCGGAGCAATAACCTTTTCTGCCAGTCACCGTGCTCGGTTTCGTCACGAGGTTGCATCAGCACTCGCGCCGACACATACGCGCTCCTCGCCAATGGGAAAGAGAGGGGGAGGAGAGACCACCGCGGTCGCTGCCGGCGATTTTATATTTCTAGTTTCATTTTGCGCGCGTTTACTTTCCACTCGGCGACCTTGTAAAGTAAACGTCTGTTTACGTTTCATCGCGTACGAGCGTCTCGACGGTGGTGTCGCGATGCCCTTACGTCGCAAAACAAGCCGCGAGCGCCGCCCTCAAGAAGGATCCAAATTTCGTGGCGAACTGTTTCCGACGTAATGCTCGTTTCACATCCGACATTTGAGAAACACCTGCGCTGATGGGATCGAAGAGAGTTCAAGTTGTTCTTCGACGAATAGAAGAAAAATGAGTAAGTGTAATTTAAAACATTAAAAACATTAGAAGGATATCGTTATGTTATTTTCAATCTATTAAGGATATTAAGAATGAGGTTTAATTCAGGTTGGATGACTTTGAATCACTCTTGTGAACAATGTGAATAAATATACAATTAATTAAATTATTGTATTGAATAATTGTAGACAAGCTCGAGCAATTTTCCAAGTAACTGCGTCAATTTAGTTAGACTTCTGCTGGGATCTACGTCAGATTATTTTTCAACGATTTTTGCTTGATATAGGATGATGACTGTGTTCGAGATAATTATTGTCTTCGGAATTCAGCATCGCCGCGATCGATGTCAAGATGATAATAAACGATGACGAGTGTTTTTTTTTCTGTTTCAAAGCGTCCTGCTGAAACCACGGAATCTCTAAGTGGAATGAAGCGTGTCATGGTCAGACAACACCGACGGACGGGACGCGCAGCGTTCACAGGAAGGTCAGCGGTATTTTTCAATTCCGTCTGTTTCCGCAAATCGGGAGAAAGGACGCCGAAGAGGTGGAGACGGGTCCGTTCACCTCTCAAATTTCCTTTTCCCGCCACCCTCGCGATGTTTTTCCTTGAAACCATTTCCTTGGCCAATTTGGTTCACGTCTCTAAACTGCATCTATCTATATAAAATGAACGTATAAATCGTACATAGAAAACCAAGCAGGAAACGAAACAAACTGATTGTGACATACTATGTATGTTCTCGGTCGTAAGATTAGTCACTTCGAGAGATGTACAGTTAAAAATTTATTAAGGAAAGTTTATTAACATCGAGATAAAAATTTATAGTGACCAAGAATGATGTTAAACATTTTCTACTGCGATAGATAAAAATTTTGCTATTTTTCACGATACAGCTTTCCGATCTGATTCGTCATTTCCAAAAATATGGGGCCAGTAAAAATGATGAATATTTTCGTACGATACGATATACTGAACCGAACTTCGAGAAGGAGCGTAATATCATGGAGAAGGGGCGTCGAATTAATTTCTGCGCGAAACAATCGCGAGTAAAGGCGAATAGGACGGCCATTTACTTCCTCGACGTACCTGTATCAGGTGAGAGGGAACGCACTCTCGGCTCCGTGAAGGCCGATCGTGATCTCGTGCCTCGTCCCTCCGTTAGATCGCCTCATTCCACACGCGCAATTTTTACGATCAGCGAGGACGCGCAAAACGATCGCGTAATTGAGGGATCGATCGACGGCCAAGGCGTGAATGAACGCGAGAACTTCGCGTCGAGACGCTCGTTGATCCGGAAACCATGAAATCGAGTAGGAAACACAGAAGGAGAGAAAGAGAGAGAGAGAGAGAGAGAACTTGCTTTTCGTCGTCTTAATTTCAATTACCCGCGGAAACTTTCCGCGTCTCCAATTACCCTTCGACGAGCAATTTCTCCAGGACGAACATTCCTCGTCCTTCTTATTACACAATTTTCCATTTTTTAAACTGCACGGGTTCGGTAAAGTATGATCTAATAGAAGCTTATTGTACGGTCGCCTTTCGCGGATCAAAGGGAAGTAATTAATGTTAAAAGTTTGATTGAACTTTCCATTTTAGCGTCGTTCTGTGGTGGTTCTCTAGCGAAGTTTGGATTTCAGTGTTTCACCGATCGAGTTCTACTGAAGTTTATATTTCTCAGTGTTTCGCTGTATCGAGTTTTAGTAAAGTACGTGTTTTAAGCTTGCACCGTATCAAATTCTATAAACTTCGTACTGTATCAAATTCTACACACTTATTGCATCGATTGAACTTTGTATTTTACTGTAGCACTGTATCAAATTCTACCGAACATCGTTTTTTTAACATCGTTCTGCATGAAATTCTATCGAACCTCGCATGTTACACTGCATTAAATTATATAAAAATCGTTCGATATCAAATTCTATCGATCTTCGTTTTTCAATACCACACCGTACTAAATTCGAAAAATTATATTCCAAATATAGAAAGCGCTCTGTCCATTCGCAGAAATGCATAACCAAAAAATTCCTTGATTATTCATCTAACATCGTGATAGGAAAAAATCAGAAAAATACTAGATCAATGCTAGATAAAAAAAATACTATACGAATTCGATCTTTCCAACGTAGACAGTACCGTTTCAAAAATTCGTGGCCAATAAAAAAAAATGTCACAAACATCGGTCCGTCTATTAATTTAATGTTCCGAGCAGAGAGGCAGTGGTTTTCAGTTGAAGCGCGTCGCGGCGTTTTAATTAGGTGGGAGATGTAGCCCGACGAGGCGAGGCGAGGCGACGCGACGCGACGCGACGGTAGCAAAACGAGCGGCGTTAAATAATAATGATCGCGGGAATGGCGTTACAATGCCGTAACGCGGCGCGTTACCGCGATTCAATGGAGAGTCTCTGAGACGTTGAAGCGTTGCGACACGGTGTTTCAACGCTCGGCGAGGATCTACTCTCTTCTCTTCTCGATCTCTCTCTCCTCTCTTCTCATGGAGATGCCGGTCCGTCTGAGAATGGAATCTCTTCGGCGGATCGGCCGATCTCTCACGGTTTGCAAGTGGCATTGGCGTTGCCGAGGCATCTCGTCGCGCAGTAACGCGTATTAATTCGTTAAGGAGGCGGCTTCGCGGCTCTGTGTAGCTCTACACCCACATAGAAGAAACCCGTATACGTAGACGCAATTTGCAAGGGTTTCTCGCGGGTACTGATACCGACGCTACAATATCGCAATGAGCAGTTCAGAAGTGGTCAATTGTGTTTGCTAACAGTCCAATCGCGCGGCGAGCAACACTGTATACGAGGATCGAGGCCCTGAGCTATGCTGCACGAGAGAAAGGCGATCGAGCACGATCCCTCCTGTCCCTTCCAACTCGATTTCGTCGATCGACCATCGAAAAGCTGCCCAACTTTCGCTGGACCCTTCCCGTTGCCTCTTAAAATCGATTTGTCGAACCGCGCATAACTCAATTATTATCAGGCGAAATATTTTATGAAATTTATCGAATAATTAACACGGTCAAATTCGAATAAATTTTGAAGACACTGTAGTCATCTGGACTGCGAGAGAGATTGTAGCTCAAGGAGACGATTATTTATTAAAAGACACAATCGTAATTTTTTACAAGCCTATATAAATTCAAAGATTGAATATTGACATCAGATAAGCAGCCTGTTGTTTTGCAAATCAAGAGAACAATATTTATGTTCATTCCATTCAGTGGAAAATTGCCCAGGCATCCGATTCGAACTACAAAGTCATTAATAAGCAACGAGACCTTTCGCAACAAATTAATTCGACGATTTTCCCAGGTTGCATTTTTACGATGCGAAATAATAAACTGTTCGAGGCTGTGTTTAATTTTCATTCAGCTGGACTGATCAAAGTGCGATGATCACTTGCCGTTTCTACTGATTAACATCGACCCACTTCAATGCTCACGATCCTCGAATTACCGATTCTGTGAAAATTATGATCGCTCCTCTCAGACTAATTCTTTCGTGTACTCGCGCTCCCCGAACGATTAAATGTTAATCGAGGAGATAGCAAATTGCTCGCAGCCTTCGCGTCGGGCCCCGCTAATACGGATTAGAGAAACCAATTAGTAAGAGAGAATTAATAGATAGGAATCTCGAGAGCCGTTCAGAAGAACAACCGGGCGTTCTGTCGATTATATTTTCCGTCTATAAATCACTCTCGGCGATGTTTTTACGTCACGATTAATCAGCGGCGTACCCGCTTGCTTTCTCCTTGATCGTGGGGGAACCGTGCGCGGCCCTCGTTATTTATTTATTTCGCTCGCCGACTGATTTCTTTCTCGCTGACAACGAGCCCGATCCCGTCGTAAAAACTCTGAAAAATCACTGACAGTCATCTCACTTCTGCAAGTTTCACTTCTTCTCGCGTTGCCTCGATACGTTGTGCGCCCTTCTGTCATATTTTTACGGAGACCACTCCATCTTGGACGAGTTGGAAATTTCTCTTTCATTTTCAATGCTGCTCTTTCATCCGGATTTTCGATAGTTGGTCTCGCGTCCGAAAATTTCCAGATCTCTCAGCTTCGCGATGGAAATTTCCCTTAGCGTTTCTCTTGTTAATTCTTCTTTTCAAAATTTACAACATTCCCCATCATTTCACACGATTCTTAGATTTCTGAGCTTCGAAATGGCAATTTGGAAATTTCCCTTTCCCGCCTGATTCTCCGGTATGAACTTCTTCTTCCATGGAAATTTCAGGATTTGCAGAATTTTAACATTTCCAGATCCCCGAGATTGAAGACACCAATTCTGCTCGCCGATCCATCTGTTAAATTAAAAGGCTCGAGGACTCGGGGATCGTTTCTCGCTGCTGTTTAAAAAAGGAAATTCCGAGACAGGAGCAGTTTTACGAAGCGCGCCGGAAGGCGTTCGACGGTCCGAGGACTGCAGAAGCGATTCG
Source organism: Lasioglossum leucozonium (assembly GCA_028454225.1). Lineage (NCBI taxonomy): Eukaryota > Metazoa > Arthropoda > Insecta > Hymenoptera > Halictidae > Lasioglossum > Lasioglossum leucozonium. The sequence continues at coordinate 13,807,530 of CM052210.1, read as the reverse complement.
TTACGAGTCCTCGGGGACCCGGCAGCTCTTGTTCCATGGAAGACCAGCGTCTCGCGAGTTATTAGAAATTATTCCTCGTCCCCGTACCGCCGAAGAGATCCATTATACCCCGCCGCCTTATAAATTAGTCCGCTGGGTGCGCGCGGGCTCATCAGCGGAACAAGCGGCAGATTGCATCGCGCGGAATTGCAAGGAATTGCGCGTTTAATCGGCATCCCGGCGATTCGCCATGACGACGTCCCGTGCTTCGCCATAGTCGCGCCGCACTTTGCCGGCGTCCCCATCGGTGCGCGCCGCGGCGCGACGCATGGAAAAATTGAATAGTCTTTTATTAATCGTGGTCGATTCCTCAGCGAAGGTCCGAGAATATCGGATTCGTCCAAGGCAATTTGCCGGGGCAATTTACCAGGGTGGTAGACTGGGGGATTGGGTATCATCGGGCTGATACAGCGATACCAAAACAGCGGTAATCAGTGCGTAGAATATTAGGTTGGCGGCCGCTGATCGTGCCGGATCCAATTTGCTCCGAGAAGTATTAATTGCATTCCGCGATCGGTTTCTAGGCTCTCCTTCGCGTTCCGCGTGAACCGATTCGAATTTTTAAGGCGAAAGCGAAGGGAGCCCCACGGAGTGGAATCGACGGAACGTGCCACGCCCACTCGGGGAACGAGCTGCGAGACGAGTCTGACAAATTCACGAGATCGAGAATTTCTTTTCTTGTCTGGGCTCTTTTATGACCAATTAACCCTCGTGGGTGATCAAGATCCAATGATTCAAACAATAAACGAAAGTGTTTTGGAATCGAAGGCACCACTCTGACAGGCTAGGGTACGCCCCTTTCGGTTAGACCACGCCCATTCCGACCAGAATTCCTTGATCCAACATATTTTCATTCCTTCAGACATGGGTTCTCATTTTAGAAACACGTACGAAATCCTTCCGGAGCCGAAGCAGAGGCAATGGGGGGCAGCAGACCACACCGCGGGATAGTTCGGCCGGCGAACTCTTGCGAGATCAGGCTTGTTTGCGGAAACACAGCGTGTCCCGTCGACTCGCCACTTTCGTAATCCACGATTTGCGGGAACTGGGTTAGGAGATTCGCCGTCAACTGGGTCGCCGTAATTACTGAAATTACCGGCGAGCCCTGTTTCAGCTGTCTGCGAAACTCCGCACGATTCTCTAAACGCAGCTTTTTAACCCGAGCGGTGATTTTTAGCAACGTCTCCCGCGGCAATCGCTCTGTTTTGGAAGGTCGCGTGGCTGTGCCTGGCTCCTGTGTCTTGCAATCGACGGAAACATTTTTTATTTTCCATAAAGACCGGTCTAAGGGGATAAATATTGGTGGCACGATCTAGCCTGAACAGAGAGAGAGAGAGGAGTGTTTACCTGGGAATAAAAATGACTTTATTACGCTCGCGCGTCTCCGTCTTCTGCTTTATTACTGTAATTTCGCCGGTAATATTGTCAACTTCGCTGTCGTTCTTGCTGGCACTTTCTACCAGTATGTCTTCGATCTCGCAGCAATCACTTTTACCGCCAACGGTTTTGTAAGAGTCGGCCAGGCTCGCACGTTAGCCTATCCTATTCTTGCATACTTTCGAGGATAATTCGAAACGTTGTCTTCGCCAGCAACATTAAATATAATTTAACAAAGACAAAATTTTCAAATAATATCTTTAACAGATAAAAATTAAATTGCAACACAGAGAATAAAATCCTTGTCAACGGACCACTGTCACTGATCGTGAGCGTACGTTTAAACGACTCCTAAACGCGAGAATGTAGCGGAGAAACGTGGCTGGCGTGCGATTCGCGAAGAATTTCGCGAACGGGAGCAGGCGTGCGCTGTCTTGCGCCAACTTTCTTTGAGCCTGTGTCGGTGGCACGCGAGGTGTTGCCATAACAGCTGGTTCCCGGTAGCGTGCGAGTGGGTATCGCGGGGATTCCGTGCACTTAGTAGAGCACGGACGAAGCGAGCCGTGTAAATTCATCCTGCCCCCGTCCTTCCAGGTTTCCCACAGAGCTCTCTGTGCGTGGGCGAGTGTGCCCGAGCATGGACAATGCAGCCGCCTCGAAGGACTCGCTCGCCTTCGCTTCGAGCGGATGAAGGATCACCGATCCAAGGACCCAAGGATACCATGGCGCCTAGAGACCGTTCCTCGGGTCGACTGCCAATTAAACCCACAGAGTCGACTGTTACAACGAGTCGCAAAAAACATCAATTCTTCACTGCATATATCACACTGCTGCGCCGGGAATATGATCGTTCCGAGAAGCGGCATCTTTCATTCATCGAACTTGAAAAAGTGGTTCGAGATATTCAAGGTTCAATGTATTCAGTCGTTGCGTATGAAATGTCCGATTTTTAACAGTAGCATTAAACAAACGCAACTTTTTCCTTAAATGAACTTATTGATCAACGCGAGAACCATTGTATTTTGTCAATGAATTTCAAGTTTCTTGATTGTATTATTACAAGAATTGTTTATCTCCATTTTATAGACATTTTAGACGTTAGATCACATTCTGACCAAAAATCATGTAATGCTACTGCCAGTAAGTTATTTTTTCCACAAATATGAAAGGAATATACGAAAGTCGCATTGATTGACGTTTACATACATTAAATAAAACTAAAATTGAACAACTAAATGAAAATTGAGCGTATGATATTAAGGATTAGCTTTGCAGCTCGAAGTTTTATACATGTATAATAAACCTGTAGTAATAGCATTCCTTGATCGAAACGTTTTATAAGATTTGCATTCTGAAATCGGACGTTTCGTATGCAACAACCTAATAAAAAGACAAAGCCCCTGGTATTTAGTCTAAATCTGTGGAATTGGCATTCTCCGGTTTCGGTGAAATTTAACTCTTGGCATTCAAAATATTTTTTACGTTATTCAGGAATTATCAAGGAATTTTTAGCAAGTTTAGCAAAATTGCCAAGAATCATATGACTTCTTGCTGTTCGTTCGAGTCTCTCCCCGTAACTCCGGCATGGTTTTTTTCCATCGGCGATTTTGTCCCCGACAGTGTTGCGAAACTTTCCCGACGGGTGAGCCAACCTGTCTCGAAGCAATCGAGAAGGGAAAGAGGATTCGCGTGGACTCACGGAACCGGCGCGACGCGACGCGGCACACTCCCAATATTTTTCCCGCGAAATTGCCGCTCGTTTCCCGTCGACAAGCATTCGTAAACAAAACTGTAACGGGGCCCCCTGGCATTAACCGTAATTCCCCATGATTCCGATCTCTTTGAAGCGGCCCGGTGATACGATTCCCGTGTCTCGTTGATCCGAATAGCGGTTGATTAAAACAACTCGAGAGCCTCTGCTACGTATACATTCTGCCCGCCTTTGTTCGGACACGTATCGAGTTGCGGTCTATGCGATGCGGTTTCTTTCCGCGAATGTTTTCCAGCGAATTGGAATTCTGGAACGAGTTAGACTCTATGGGGAAAAACAGACAGCTTTGACCAGTTGTCCTGAAATGTCCATTTCGACGAAACTATCAATTTTCAATTATAAATGTCAATTTTCAATTTAAAACGTACCATTTTTCGAAGGGCGTGTTTTTAAGTGGTATGTTAAGTATTTTTAATCGTGTACGAGGAACTTGCGTCACTTGGACCGAGTCGTGAAGAAAATGGCTCGCATCGCGGTCGGTTCGACACGAGGTATCTGGAGCTTGCAGGTTTTGCGTTCGCGAAAAAAGCCGAGTTGCGGGGGATGGGCGGCAGTAATGAAAGGGGACGAAGAAAAAGCTACGGCAAAACCGGTCGATTTATTCGCGGCCTGGACAGAACGATGAATCGCCGTGGAAAAGCAGGAACGGTAAATTCTATCGAGCGATTGTTGTTTCGAGGTTACAGCCGTGAAATTGCACAGTGCCTGGGCGCGCGCGTGTGTGTGCGCGCGTGACTACACGGACACGGAGTGTCCGAACTGTGCTACCCTTGGAAGTTTTCGCGAGGCCCCCGCAGTCCTAGTCTTTCTTTCTTTCTATCGCTCGTTTTGCACGGAGGGGCGGGCGTTTACGCGCAATTACGTCGGCCGGCAGAAGCGCGGCAAATCGTAAACTGAGTTACACGGTCCGGGCCGTTGTAAAACGTTTTGTTACCGTCATACTTGAGAAACGCAAACGCGACCCAGCTGCGTCGCCCCAACGACCAAGTTTCTTCGACGCGGACCGCTCTTCCCAGATGGGACTTCATCTTCGCGCGCCTTACCGAGAATATATATATATACATATAGGCCGGCTTTCCTTTAGAAAATTATTATTACATTCCCCAGCCTCTGTCGGACGTCGTGCAACTTTTGTCGGATACATAAATTGCCGTGTGCGAGCAGGAAAAATAAATTGACGGTATCCCCGTTAGCTACGGGACGGGCGCGGCGTTCGCTCCCTCGGCGAATAATTACTGAAATTTTGTGCGCGGGCGATTTAAAAAAAAAATCATAGACATAGTTCAGAGGCGTGCGTACAGAGTCCGCGAAGTTCCATTAAGGCGTCTCGTCCAGGTTACCGGTAAATAATCGTCAAAGTAACAACGTGAATTTTCAGAGATGTAGTTGAGCAAGGTGTGGGTAATAGGTCCGCATTCTTGGCGTATAATTACTATAGTTTTGTCGGCAGGAGTGTGGAAAAAATCATGAACACGATTGAAACATGCGTGAACAAGAGTGCAAAGTTTCGTGAAGGTGGGCCAAGCGATTTCGCAAGGAAAAAATGTCCAAAGCGAGTTCTGTGCTGGATACCGGAAAATGGGAAAACCCCCTTAACGGCTCGGTCGCCCGGGAAAAGCGTTCGCGTGCCGTGCACGGCCGTTCAACCGCTGGATTATCGGCGTATGAGTCAGGCGTGCCAGTCCTGTTGCATAAAAGACGCTTAAGTATGCATAGAATCAGCCGCACGGAACGATAACACGACGGAGCCGCGAAGTAATGGGAAAGATTATTTATGGATTGCGATATCTCCATATATCTCCGGCTGAATTACGAGGATCTCGGAAAGTTCCCGTGGACGCGCCTTCCTGACACACATTTCCCTCCCCGGAAAATCTCGGGATTTATAATTCTTCATAAATCGCGGCGGAACGCCGAAATATCCGTCGGATTCGAAAACGGCGCGATGCTGCCCCTGCGCGCCAAAAAATTCTGCTTGATCTCTACGGTTGATTCGCGAAAAGGATGAACTTAAATCTGCGTAAGTGTTAGTTTAAGCGTTTCGGAACAGAAATTGTATAAACGGGTTCCGCGACCGGTTGCCACATATATCCGAAGATTAAAGAGCCCGAGATGAACGTCCGCGATTGTCGTTAATTGTAACGGGGGGCTATCGATCGTGGGATCGTGTTCGAGAACAAAGGATCCCGAGGACCAGACGACGAGGCGTGCGCAATTTACGCGAAACAAAGTGGAAAATGTTGAGCGGGTCGCGATGCGTTGCAAAAACTGCGTTACGCAATGAAGAGGCTGCCTCTCTTGATGCAACCACCGTCGCCGAGGGGACAACCTGAAAAGCGGAACAGACCTCCGCCGCTTCTCTATTCACCGTTTCCCCCACCCCCTCTAATGTCACGCCTAGCAGTCTCTATTACGGCCCAGATCGATCCCCACCACCGCGTAGCTCATTCAGGTGTCCGGAAACTTTCAAGAAAGAGAAACAGCCTGTTAATTGTCAACGTTTACTATCGTTAGCCACCTTACTTTCATTTCACGACGAATGTACAAAATCTCCCACGCTATTGTAGAATATTTCTTGCCCGGGTCGTGCTACTTCGGGAATTTTTTTCTACCGATCTGGACAAGGTAACTTCGCGAAAGTTTGAAGACTTTTCAACAGATATTTGAACTATGTACATGATTTTTTACAAACCACTAGCATTAAAATTCCAATAATTGCACGCCAATGCACAGCACCTTCCCCGTAGCATCGCGCGTTTGATCCCGCCCACTTGCATTCCCGCCAATCCCGAGGCACCAGCGTATCGCCAGCCAATCGGACCGACAGTAGAACATCCTCCACTGCTCCCGTGCATCCCGCAGCCCCTCCCAAGCTACGAGACGCTACAGAGGAAGCCCGAGACCGCTCGAAATCTCCTTAAATAAACCAGAAACGCTCGCAGATAACTTCCAATCCGCTGATCTTTATTAGAGGCGAGTTCGTAAAACTTTCGGGGGATAAGTTCCGCTAGTGTTCGCGTTTTTCTTCCGCAACCGGCGGCGAATATTTCCATAAGTCTCCGGGATGATTATGGACGAGGGCTAGACTCTGGACCCCGAAGTTTTCCAACGTCAGACGGTGCGGTGGATTAGCCAACGGTTGCAGAAATTTCGGAATCGGCGAGCCGGCCACCGTGAAGTTTAATGAAGTTGGCCGATCGAGCGGGTTTCCTCGGCACCGTGAGGAACCGTGCATCCGCCGCGCAAACGCCGTGGAAGACGCACACGAGCACGGTGCGGCGCGGCGCGGCGCGGCGGCCAGGCCGCCTGATATTTAATACTTTCACTCGAACTCCTTGACCCGCGCACAATTGCGCGTGGACTCGCGTGCAACCAGTCCGCTGCACCGCGCTGCACGTCGCCTCGAGGTCCCAAACGAGGGGAAAAAAATCCATTCAGACTCGAAACTGCACGTTGACTAAATTTCGCTGATCAATTAATTAATCTCACTTCCTGTTTTTGTTTTATCCACTCATCGTTCGTATGTCGATCTGTCCGAATTTTCTTACGATCTAGACACGCTGGTAAAAGGGACCCGGCGTGTTTAGGCTGGCTCGAACCGATTATGCGCCGGTACAGGCACGTTGCCCCGGCCGCGTGTGCCGTTTCGTTACACGCGGACTCGCCGACAGGAAATGCGAGCCGCCAATTAATACGCGAACGACTTCCAGGTCTGTCGAGCTCGCCGGACGCCGGCATTAACTTCGTTTCTCTGCCGAGCTCCACGGGTTTTCTCGGGTCCCGGGGAAATTTCACTCGGCTAAGCGAATAAACGCGTCCGGGAAGCGATGCACTCGATCAATTATGCAATCCTTTGACCGGCGAACGCTGGGACCGCGGAGTCAAAGCGACCCAGATTTTTCGTCCCGCGATTACTCAAATCATGGCGCCACCGCGCCGCGCCTTTGTTCAGCAGTCTCGGTGACCTCGTAAAATTCCCATTTCTTCGTACTTAAATGAACGTTCGTGACCGCTGTGAAGTTCGTCACATTGAAATTTCATAATTTTGTTCTCAGATGATTTTCTCCTGCAATAAATAGAGCCAAATCTCAATTTTTATTTCTCCTGTCTTCATTCTGAGAGATCGCTAAAAATTAATATTCGATAATCAGAGAAAATTTCTATATTGCGAAATATGTTTCCGTGAAAGAAATTGCAAAACGTTCGAACGTGCTATGTGTAAATATACATTATTCCATGCGAAGTGTCAAAAATATATTTGACTGGTGTCAAGATCGACCAGCAGAGATCCGCCGGAGAAAGAGGACGATGCTTTCTGCGAGCCGGTTGCATAACGTCCATCTCGTTCCGCCGGGATACGCAACCCGGTGTTGGATCGCCTCGGCACTAATGTTATTGCGGATCCCGTATTCATGAGCGCCGCGACACATAACGCGAAAGTGGCGTCGAGCGAGGCATCTACTACCCGCAGAAGAGGGAAGACTTTCTCTGTCGTTCGGAATTTCTCTGTTGCCGAGAATGGCCGCGGTACCGATTTTCGTGTTCCCACGCGGCAAGGTGTGGCTAAAAGCGGTCGTGCGTACTCGCTATTTTCGGCGACTGTAGCACGTGTGAGTACGTCCGGCCAATGTTGTCTGTTTCCCCTGCATTTCCAGTGAAGCTAATTTCTAATCGTTTGTTTCGGAACAAATTTGTCATTTACACAGCGACTCCGATAATTGCTCACACACACTTTGGATCGGAATAACTTTTTTTATAAATGGACCAAACGACTACAATTTTTCTGTAAGGCTGGAAGGATTAGTTTAGTAAATGATTGTGGAAAAATGCATTTGTTCGGTGAAAAGAAAATAGCGAAAGTGATTATTACAACTGTTCCATCTGGACCAATAACGAATATTTAAAAAATTCGTTTCGTAGACTCGTATAAGTGGTATGTTTGCTGCAAATTCATCGAAATAGGCTAATTGGTTTACGAGATATAAAGGATCAAATGTTCGGTCTATAACCGCCATCTTTGCCACATTCGATCGTTCTTAACTTCTGACCCAATTAATCAATTTCGATGAAATTTGCAGCACTCGTTTCTTAAAATTTCGTTATTGGTCCAGACAACAAAGTTGTAATAATCACTTTTACCATTTTTTTTCATAATTCCGACCAAATGCATTTTTTCAACATCATTTACTAAACTAATTCTTCCAGCATTACAGAGAAATCGAAGTCGTTTGGTCCATTTATAAAGAATCTGATCTAACTTGTGTGTGTGTGACCAATTATCGGAGTCACTGTATTTCGACTGCTAAAAGAACAGCCCTGTTGTCTGACCCCCATTCATTTAACTCTCAAGAACGATCTGAAATATCCCGAATCGAGACTTCGGGTCTGGTCAATGCCGACCGCATCCCCTGGGATCCCGACGAAGCATATTCGTAACGTTCGCCGGGAACGCGGCTTTTCCCGCGGGATTTCCGGCAAAGTCGCGTCAGCTGTCCCCGGGCACGATCGATATCGTCGTTAAAGTTGCTTAAAGCGGGACTTTAATAACGTCCCCGGCTGCGATGAGCTCCGCCGGGCTGGGGACTCGAGGCAGCTCAAAGTTTTAGTGCCGGACGCGGACGGGCGATTTCATCGAGTCATTTCGCGGAGATTGCGACGCCTCGCTGGCCGGAAGCACGCTCGATGATCGACGCCCCGCGACCACGATCTCGAATCGCCTCTCCGCGATCGACGCTTTCGTTGTCCTAATTCCTTCTTCCCCTCCGCGGTCCGTCTCATTTGAAACGCGATTCTCCGATCGTTTCCGACCGAAGATCGATCCGCTGCGGCCGCTTCGATGAAAGCATCGTTTTTCAAGTAGATAGCAGTTTTTCTTTTTTTTTTAATAAGCGCAGAGAAATTTTAGCGGCAGTTCGAAGTACAATCTAACCGAGAGTGCGCGCACATTTTATGAGCACTTCGAGACGACGCGGCGGAGGAACGATGTTGCGCCTCATTGTCAGCGCTTGAACGCTGTCTTTACGAGGCCTGATTACCTTCCGCGGGAAGGTACGTAAGTACTTGTGAATGCGTTTTCGAAAGTTGCGCGAGTCGTTGCCGCTTCCTGGAGGTCTTCTGTCGTTATTACAGAGTTGAATTGTTGCTGAAAGTATCCGGATGTGGATAGGAATTCTTTGTTACCTTTTCGAGACGCTACCCGCGACTCTTTTCCCCGTGCAAATTGCTGCGTGACGTTCAATCTCTGATCCTGGCACGATATTCTTTCGGGATCTCTCAGCCGAGCATCAGGCTGAAGAGTCGCCGACTTATATATCGGAAAGAATATCGTTGGTAAAATTGTGCCGGTAATTAATAAACTGCTGGTCCTCATGCAAAACATCGTGCAGATGAAAGCCAACGTGAAGGAGAAATTTATTTGCCGATTAAAAGATACTCGGCAGGTGAAAATAAAATTGAAATGAATGCTCGCCAATGGGAACGTTTTAACATTTTACAAGGCTGCAGAGGGGTCATAAATGCATGAAAATCACCGGTGTAGTATCAAATATATTCCATTTTCTCTTCGGCACTGATCTTTTATGCATTCTATTTAAATCGCCTTCTGTATGAGTAAAAGTATTTAGTATTCGCTGCTAAACTTGCTCGATCGGACCTTCGATGCCTGCGATATTTCCGCGGTAAACATGCTCGAATTATATGCCGTCACTTCGACCCGTTCGAGCCACAGATCCATTTATTTAACGTCTGACGCAATAAGAGGGTCGGTATTATCAATCACGGTAAATGTAAACGAAGTAACCACGTGATCTGGCAATACCGCCTAACTCGAACAGAGATAAGCTAATTAACTCTCTGCGCAATCTGGGCTTTCAACTGCTTCTAAACGTACACACGTTCGTAACTAATGTTGAAGCCGGTACATGTATATTCGCTCCTTTCTCCAAGATTGTAAGCGTTTAATAGTATCTTATGCAATATTGTTATTACTAGACAGATATTATTATTATTATATTCAGTGGCGGCTCGTGGATAAAATTAGTGGGGATTGCTGCTTCAGAAAATTTTTAGCCTTTGTTTTAAAATTGTGTAAAACGGGGATGGCTGGTGAAACTCAAGGATTGTACGTTGTACAAGTATGAAGAAAGCATTAAAGAAAAAAGGAAGACAATATCAAGTGGAGATAGGGGGTGCTGCATTTCCACAGTGGCTATACGCGAGCCGCCACTGATTATTATTACAAATTAAGACATTTCTATTTCGCTCCAATTTCTGAGAACTTTTATTACCCATAGAACTGTACTGTTCGATAACTAAAAAAACAAAAATGATTCTGCAAAACGTTTTCACAAACAGTGCCCGAAAAAATCCGCAACGAACGCGAGCGATCCTCGGTCCCCTAATCAGCCGCAAACACATTAACGTATCGAAGCAGTCGCGAGCAAACTAGGCCCCGTGCGAGCTGGTATTATCGTCGAGCAGATAGCGTCGGATCATTGTGATTCATCATCGCTCGCGCGAGTGAACGTTCACGCTCGAGGAGGTCTCGTGGTCTCTTTACGAACCAGTTTGAAACACCGTCGAACGTGTGTTGTACCTGTTCTTTGCGCTCGCGACAAAAGGAGGGTACGGCGCGACGCGGCGCGGCGTTGAAAGTGAAACTCATCGCGGCGTGAACAAACCAGCTGCTCGGGAGTTAGGGTTACGGTGGCCGAGGAAAATCGTGGATGATCCAGAGAACAAGACAAAGAAGAGAAGAGAGAGAGAGAGAAAGAGAGAGAGGGAGAATACCGACGGTGGTAGCCTGTCATTTTTCCCGGACTTTTCACCGGGAAAATTGGAGCCGCTGGCTCGCTTTTCAGGGGCGCGCGACCGTAAGCATTCGACGCGAACCGCTAAAGGACGGATAATTACGGCGGCGGCAATTACCGCGCGCAGAGCTCGTCCGTGTTTCACTTGCACTTGGCCATGCTTATTAGCGGAAGTTAATGAGTCCGGCCGATGAGTTAACGAGAGAAAATTGTTTTGACGAGCTTGCCGCGCCATTCATCCCTACCTCGACGCCATCTCCATCGCCATCGGTCGAGGCTCGTTCTTATGAAATTGATTTTCTAATTCAAACCGTCCCTGCCTACCTAGCCCCGCGCCAACAGCAAACAGAACGAAAACAAGACCGTGATACACGGCACGGTTCTTCATGTGTGACGCCGGTTTCGAGATGCTCTGGGTCGACTAGCTAATCGATCTTCGCTTTCCTCCGGCCAGATTTCCGTACGCGTTACTCTCCGCTACGAATCGTACGCGTAATATGTACGCTAACATCGTTTTATAGCAATTTTTGTTAACAATTCACCGTCGAATTCCATCGAAAAATTGTATCGAACTGTTACATTTTGTATTCCTTCTGCTCGTATTTGGAATAGATATATTCTTCTCGATCGAAATTTAAGTATATAAAGTAAATGATATCGGCGCAAGGTTCGTTCATTTTTTAAAAAACAACAAATGTGCAATTATTTAAACATGTTTCTTACGTTTCGATCCCTATGTGGATCTTTTTCAAAGAATCATTTTTGCGTCTGAAAATATGCAAAAGAAAAATGAATCACGAATTAAATTTTTAAACAACAGCTGTGTAGTTGCACATTTGTTGTTTTTTAAAAAATGATCGAACCTAGCGCCGATATCATTTACTTTATATATGTATTTGGAATGTTTGGAAAATGTGTAAATCATAAGGTACCGTACTCATAATCTGAAAACTCGTCGAAAAAAAGATGTCTAATACTGTAATTGAACATCGTAGCCTCGCATTGCGTACGTGAATGTGTTTCGAACGATTATTACGCGGAATTTTTAGAAAGCTCTCGCCGTAACGTTGAGAAAAGGAAGAAACAAAAGTGCCATATACGAATTGCGCCTGCGTTAAGGCGGCTCGCTCGGCAACCGTCCAATTAAATTATTTTTCTAATTTCACTGACCATAAAACAAACAATCCGAAGCCAGCGATTAGACTCCGGCGTACAAACGTCCAATCAAAACGAAGATAATTAAGCATTGCCCGGGGGAAACGTAAGCCGAATGGCACCAGCTGTTCGTTAATTGACTCATCAACAAGCAGACTGATCATCTCACGGGTTGCCGGACGAAGAATCCCGGTGGAAGGAAAAAAAACGAAAGAGAAGGAAACGAGCCTCGCGCGAACGAATCTCGATCACGAAACGCGTGCTGCGACGGGGTATTAAAGGAAAAGATCTTCAGCGAGATCCGTGCGTGAGTAATAATCGTCTCTAATTACTATACCGCGAACCGTTCCCCCGCGTCGCAGCGGGCGACGAGCCACAGAAAGCGGTTTCTAGGTTGAACAGAAACCTCTTGGTTTCTGTTGGTACACGACCGGCCCGCATACCAGTCCAGCCATGAAAGAATGGAGAGCAGAGCCGATGCGATGCGATGCGATGCGATGCCTGCCTTCTGCCTCTTGAAATCCTTGCGGATCAACGCGTGTCCGATTGTGAACAGAAGCTTTCTAGAATCGAGAGACGGACCACCGCCCGTTTACCAATCATTTTCACCCGACAATTACGTTTCTACACGCAGCTCATTGTGTATTTATTCGCACTGTTTCCTCCATTCATTCGCACTTCCCGGTTGTTATGGTAATTTCGGAAATTGCCTCCATTTGTTTCCTTCACACTTCGCGAGTCTGCATCGCTGAGAAACTCACCGAAGGCCGCGATCTCAGAGTTGCATTTGTCTATACATATTTACGGAGTAGCACACATTCTTTTTTTTTTTAAAGATTTTTCATGTCCAAGGTTAGAACAATTTTTTCTGCCTTCATAGCTGCACGTTCCTCAGGATTCGAGGCTGACAACTTCCTCAATGATTCGACGGAGGAGGAATGCTTTTGGCGGTATGCTGCTAAATTGTTATACTTTAAGGTGAGATAAAGGAAACCGACGTTCTGAAAACTGGATTCGGAGATGTTTAAACTGTACCACGCGAATTTAAAAAAGAAACATGTAAATTTTTCGGTGTCAAGATATTGTTCACGCCGAAGGCTACAACGATTTTCCAGAGGGGCCCCACGAAACCGGGTCTCTATCAGACCGCAGCCTCAGTTCAAGGCTGACAACTTGCTCAATGACTCAGCACGAACGAAATCCTTTCGTGGGTACGTTTCCGAAACATTCGACTGCCAGATCGACCACAAAAACTCCGCCTGTCTCGCGGCGGTAATTGCCCAAGAAAATAATAATCTCGCGATAATCCCACGCTTTCAATTCAGGTCGCGGCCGGCCCAAGCCGACACCTCGAAAGCCTTTCCAAAAATCGATTCTCTTCGAATTTGTAAAATCGAAGTGTATAATTACTTATATTAATGTACTGTATTCAAAAGAAGCTCATAGAAATCGGTTCCGGCGGCCAATGGACCGTCCCACGCGGAACACCCTGATCTCTCGATCATCTCTATCGACAAGAACGTCGCGTGAATTTCCTAGAAACCGGCAGTTTCCCTGGCCCGTATCCCACCGTCTAAAAACCGCCGGAGCATCGTTCGATCCACGTAAAAAGGAGAGTCGCATCCCGGACTCTGAAGACAAAATGGAGAACGCTTGTACGGTTGAGCGGCGCGTCGAGAAAGTCGCGTGCAAAACGGGATAATCCGCGTGTTTCTCGGCGATCGCTGAGTACCCCCGCTCCATGTCCGCGACATTGAACGAATTCGCCGGGAACAAAAGCGGGGAAGAAAGTTTCGACGTTTCCATAATCGTGGTCACAGTTTCCGTAACGATATTCTTTCCGTGGAGCGGACAACGGCGAGGAGCGGAGACACCGGTGGCTTCTCATAATTATCCCGTAATTATTAGCCGCAATGTAGGCGAGATTAAACTTAATCACAGGCTAGCACCGGGAGAGTGCTCGCTCGCGAGCAGTCTCGAGGAAGAAAGAGATCCCGCCGTGGCACGTGCAACCCATTATCCCGCCTGGGGGAGGCCTAAACAAACGTGTACCAGCCATTGTTGCGAAAGACAATGACCAAGTGACGCGTGTAATCGTCGTCGGTGTATCTTCGAATCGCACCTGCGACAACTCCGATCCCCAGCTGCGCGTACCCTCCGCGGGGATCCGGTAATATTATTCATCGAAGCCGTTCCTGTGATTCAGCGAACGGGGAGCACCGTCTTTCCGTGTACGGCAGCGAATAAGAAAGGAAAAGATAAAAAAACGAGAAAAAACAAACGGATTTTCAATCGACTCGAGCTCCGGCGGAATTTTAATTCGCCGAGCGGTCGGCGACGCAACGCCGCCGCCGGAATTAACATTCCTCAGCCTCGGACGCGTGAAAGTTTTCCCCGGCTCGGGGAAAACGAAGTTTCCCAGGGGACCCGGGCCTTCCGTAACGGGCCCCGTTCTTCGCGGGGTCTTCTCCTCCGAAGAGAAAAGTTGTAGCAAACGTCGGCCCGTTCCCCGTTAGGATATTGCATACGTATTCATTGGTACGTCAGGTACACGTGTGATTTTTTTGAGGTAAAATAATCAAAATTGCGCGAATCAGAAATTTTCTTGCAGAGGGTGTTTTAAACAAACATTTCGGTATTTCTACTGATCCGGAACGGTAGTATGAAATTATTTATGAAACAGTATGAATCAGTAGTTATGGTCCGAACCGAGGGAAATTTTAAATCTGGATTGTTTACAAAAATTTTCTTCAACATTCCGACCATTTGAAATTGAAATATTTGCAATTCCTTGAGACTCGAAAATGTTCAATTAACAAGGAAGCACCGGGGCGATTGCTGGTAGCGAACGCGTTCAGCTTCGGATATGGAATTGCGATGATTCCTAAGGGTGCGTACGGTTAACGCGTTGTTATCGTTGGCGCAAACAAAGTGTAATCGCTCGGGACTGAATGGAAGATTACGAGCGCGCTTATAGAGGCCCATAAGGAGCCCACAGGAAATGACCAATCGCCGCGGCGGAACAGCCAGCTGAAGAGAGAGGAGAAGGGTGAAGAGAAAGAGAGACACCGAGGTGAAGCAAGGCGAGCCGGTGATCGTAGTGGGATCGACAAAGCTATTTGGATCCAAGACGGCCACTTTCGACGGCAGTAACCACGAAGACGCCATGACGGCACGATCACCCACATCGTCCTCGCCGCGGCTCTCCACTATCGGTCTGCTTGGAGCGGTCTTCTTTCTACTGACAGCACGTGAGTTTCCCCGACTGTTCTCCTAAGAGGATCCTTCATCGCGACTAATTCACGAGAATATACCGCACCGACAAACTAACGTCTGGCCCCTTTAGAAGATCTAACTTCACTTGCCAGTGATTCAATTTCGGGATTCAAGTATATTTCTGGGAACATTTTCTCGCCGTAACTTCTCCCTTCGGTAAGCTGACTTTTGACAGTGATTTTCAAGACTCGCAATCAGAATTATTGGCCATCTTGCTCCACAGATTCACCCATATATCGACCGAAATTGTTCGTGTAACGTGGTTAAACGTAATATCTCGGGTACCGTTTTTTTTTTATTCTGACTTCTGTGTTCGGTACAGTTGATTTCCGAAAAGTTAGAACATCGTGGACCAATAGCGCGGGAGGATTTGAAAATCGGGAACATTCGCAGTACAGCGACTTCTATCTATAGCAAACAAATTCCTAATCCATGGAAATTCGTACCAACCGGATACCAATTGAGATTTAATCGTTGATACACTGTGTCGAACAGTCGCGGCGACTAAACGTACAAGTGAAAAAAAAACAAGGATTGTAAAAGTCACAGGATTATAACGAAACCAGTCGCGTTACCATTTCGCTCCACTGACTTCTCGGCAAACTTGTTTCTATCCGGTGACGTTATTAAAAATTTTGACGAACCTGTAATACCATTTTTGCTCGATCAACTTCTGTTATTCGTTCGAGATTGAAATATTGCAAAATGACAGTGCACATGGGCTACCAATTGCGGACCGTTTCTTCCGTCGTAAAAGAGAGAACGAATTAGATACACGATTCTCAAGTGATTTGAAATTGATGAAGCCAACTCGTAGAAACGTCCTAAATTGATTCTACGCTTCCGGAAACCACCGTTGTCGCGTTATTGTCAAAGTTTCCGGAGTTCTCCAGGTTAGACTGCGCTCGCAAAGGGTGTGTGTCGAAGCAGTGCACCAGACAGCCCACATACGAGCGTCATCTCACTCTTCCTTTTACAAATCGCACTAACGGATCTAACAATTGTCGAAAAAATTATTCAACTTCTTCCAGACCTAGCACAGCGATTAAAAGGAGGAATTTTTAGGAGGAATTGTTTTACGGAAATCTTTGCGCGAGCTTTCATTCTCTGACAATGGCGCTAATGGACTTAACAGTTATCGAAAAAATTGTTGAGCTTCTTCGAGACCTAGCACAGTGATTGAGAGGAGGAATTGTTTTACGGAAACCTTTGCGCGAGCTTTCATTCTCTGACAATGGCGCTAATGGACCTAACAGTTATCGAAAAAATTGTTGAGCTTCTTGGAGACCTAGCGCAGTGATTAAAAATGCCTATCAGCCTTCGAGCACCAGAGGCATTAACGAAAGCTGTCAAAACAGTACATGCGGGAAAAATAGATCGGTCGAACTAGGTGCGAATTGTGTTCCCGGGCAGCAGCAAAGGCGACACGCGGGATCGTGGAGCAAAGTGGACCTGGTCAAATCGCTTCGGAATTTCGCGAGATTTCGGAGCTCGCGTGACGCGCTGTCGCCTGTTAGCACGGGAGAAATTGAAACGTTTCTCCCGGACGGCCCAGTCGGATTGCAAAACGAGAAACGATCGGGCGTGCGGTTCGGCCCCGAGGATCGATCTCGCGCG
Organism: Lasioglossum leucozonium; assembly: GCA_028454225.1. NCBI lineage: Eukaryota > Metazoa > Arthropoda > Insecta > Hymenoptera > Halictidae > Lasioglossum > Lasioglossum leucozonium. The sequence continues at coordinate 13,790,487 of CM052210.1, read as the reverse complement.
AGCGCGTTGATCGCGCGCTGCCAATTAAAGCGAGTCGCCGTGCTAAAAGCGGGCAACCGCTAAAGCTCGTTGTTCGACTCTCGGCCGGTTCGCGTCTCTCTCGATTTGCCGGTCTGTTTCGCGACTTTCGCGCTCTCCACGCTTTTCCTCCGCGGCGAGGCGAGAGACCAGCGACGACAGGGGGAGAAAAACGCGGTCGCCAAGCCAAGAAATCCTCGTCCGCTTTCCGAGCGGCCGAGAACTCGCGTGTGCCCGGCTCCCAGCGTCGCGATTTCCTCGATCCCGATCGCGAGACCAGGGATCGAACGGACCGGAGAGAGCGATTTCCGGTAGCAGGAAGCGCCGCTGCCCGCGCAACCGTACGAACACGCTTCCCGCGAAAATAATCGTGTGCACGGTTATTTTTCATACAGCCAGACCGCGGATTTTCGTGAGAAAAACAAATCGTCTACGTCGATTGCGAGGAACTGGCAGCGAGCAGAAATTTCGTTTTTTACCGTTAAATACTGAAATTCTTTGGGAAAAACAGCTTCGTGCCGACAGAATGTATGACAGTCGAAGCGGCGTCCTTAAAAATGCCAAATAAAGAAGTCCAGCCAGGAAAGAAAAATGAAACGGACGAAGGTTACGATCGCGGAAGAAGGAGCGCGACCGATATTCACGAGCGTAACAATGGCGGGTCTCAGCGGCGAGATTCAGCGCGTTTCAAGCGAAACGCAACGTTGTTATTAAATCCAACCCCGGAATCTAATCCCCGTAGAGTCAACGCGCAAGCCGTCGCGTCGTCGTTTTGACGGCCGTGAAGAACTCACGCACAATTACATAGTCTTCGGGTGGTCGGCCGCGCGCGCGCACAATGGATAACACAATTTCACGGCGCGACGGTAACTCGCATAGCCGTGCATTCGCATTCAGCATTCGGCATTCAAACCACTTCGAAATTATTCCTCTCACCGGTTTGTTTACCCAGCTCGTCGGCCATTTCTTACGTAATTCCAGCCGTAGGCGAACGCAAATGGAATCCGACGGGTCTCTCTCCTCTCGATATTCCGGCGTTGATAGAATTATATTATAACGAACCCGGAGGAACTCGATATTCCGACGGCGGGGAAACAAACGCAGAAACCGGGAATTATTTTCGGACTTGCCTCCCTCCGATCGTATATACAATTACCGGCATTAATATTCGCGGGCAACAACACTTTTGCGTTTGTCGCTTTGAGTTCCTTCCCAACATGCAATCGATTCGTATAGGGTGGCACGACTGTTATCGTTTTATTTCTTATATGAAAAATCATTTTGCAGAATCCCGTTCTACTGTCAGTCGCGTTTTCAATTCGATTTTTAATTCGACTGACTGCTTGGTCTATTGAAATAAGGAGGCCTTTAAATAGTTTAAATATTTTTGCATCATTCAGTGGCGATAATCGCATAATGCAGATGACCTACATTATGCATTTTATTGCCTGCAGAGCTGTACAGTGAATGTTTCTGTTGCCCGTGACTAGACTCGTTAATAGTAGCGCGAAAGAAAATTTTCTACGAACTCGCAAGGTGCCCTGGCACTTGAGCAGCGTGTATCTTTGTTCGCGGATTTCATCGCGATTCGCAGTCGGTCTCCCGTTATCGCGGATCCAACCGCTGTGAATACACCGGTTGCGACATTAGCCGCGAGAGTCGTATTATGCGCGGCTCGGCAATTACGCTTGTCCGCCTTCTGCTTTCTCTTTCGTATGGAAATGTCAAAGGTCCGATACACATCTCTATCTTCCTCGCTCTTCCTCTTTCTCCGCTTCTCTCTCTCTCTTTCTCTCTGTCCAGATTGAACCGTTTAACACAGGAAGTACCGGCAATTAATCCGACTCATTTTCGAGTCGTTAAAATAATTGCTGAAGCGAGAACCTGCTACGAGTGCGAGATAGCGTAAGACACGCGAGACAGCAAGGTTCTGCACATGCCATTCACAGTTTTGGCCATAATTGTACTACTATTGTGTCGGCTAAAGTATGCTCGAACAGCGATTCTTGACAGACGTCGTTTTTTCAACGATTTATTCGCCAAGTTTTTATAATAGCTTTTCAAAAAACCGAAGACCTCTCAACACGAAACCATCCCATTTATGAACAATGATTTATCTGAATGAAGAAAATTTTTGGAAACGTAGATCCGCGTTTTGCGATCCGATCGCTCGATCCGCGGATGGATCGAGGCTTTTTCGCGCTCTTACCCGAGAGTAAACGTTTAACCACGTTCCCGCGAGCTGTCGTTACCGCGACAATAATTACGCACTAATGGCTCGCGGGCCGAACAACCTAATGCATCCTCTTCGAGCCCGAAACCATAGCCGCTTTGACAAGCCCCCGGTTCTCATTAGCGATTGATACCCGGCCGAACGATGGCCCAGATTTCCGTGGAACACCGCCGTCGCCCTTCACCCTCGCCCTCCGATCCACCCTTTGATTCTCCACCCTTGCGCGCAACCATTCTACCGAAACGTTTTGCGGAAATGAATTTTTCGGGAATGTTTCGCGATCATAAGGGAGGACGACGCTTTGTACCGGCCTTTTAACCCCTCGCTTCGGTGAAGTGGAGCTCGATGACGCGGAGACGCGTACTGTCTGCCGTGATGCGCCGTGTTAATGATAAAAGTGTCCGGCATCGTCCCTATTTATTTTAGAACGGAACAAAGTAGGGATAAAAGAAACCAAATTTTAATTTCTTTTCGAATACAATTGTCCGATCAACGAAGCTTTATTTTAAGAATGCGCGGAGATCGTTCGCAGCATCAGGAAACAGATTGTTCAGATTAATTTTTTCGAAACGTGGAGAGATGAGTTTTCTGTCGTACGGTGAAGCCTTGATCTAAGAAAAACGAGTATTCCCTCCACTGCGGGACCTCGGTCGCCGAGCAGTGTAAAATGTAAACATGCCGCGCGTCATCCGATTCTGAGTCCGGTATGTGGATGCGAACTAGTCCAATTACCAAACTTCTTTATTTGTCATTATTTTTTTATGGGACTTTGGCCAACTTATTCGAGGCATTTTTTTCTGATTGAAAGTGACGCTGAACACGATATGATTTGGACTGTATTTAACGATTCAGTCGACGGTATGTACTAGTACGTAGTCCTTTTCTGCCATCGCATCGGCGAGGTCGCAATTAGAGGCACAGTCCGTTTCCCGGAAGAAGAAGCACTAAAGACACACTGCCAGTGAGAATGCCAACACGTTTTTACTTCCTAGTTGTTTTAGTAGCGTGTAAGAATTGTTTCATGCCTTGGACGAATTAATTTTAATAATCCGAGCGTTTCCTGGTGCCGTTGAGTTTCTACTCCGTTATACATATAGTCTATCTCTGGAAAGCAGAAGACATACCTTCACTCCGAGAAAAGAGCACCAATAAAAACGATTACATCGGGCTTCTGCGAATGGTTTGATGATTCACGATCTTCCCACAAACAGCACAGATTTTATTATCTTCTTCGGAATAATGTTACTCGGTGAATTACACAGCCGACATCCTTCAACAGTTGAACTCCTCCGTTACATGATTTTACCAATTATCATTCTGACAACGCGGTGGCTCGCCCTCGAACAACAAAGACCCGGTTTCCTAAGGTGCAATTTAATATCCGGTCGCTCGATTTTTAATAATTTGCTGTTTCGTTAACTGGTTCGGATTGGCTACAGGATCCGATCCGGAGAAATAAGTTGGATCCTTGAACCCGACACCTGTTAGAGACGAGTTACGGGTCAGTTTGTAACGCGAAACCACACGGTGCATGGGGAAATTAAAAGGTGTTCCCTTAACGAGAGGCCGGCGACGTAACTGTGGATGTAACTCGGTTGTTCCAAGCTCGACGACGCGTTATAGACCGTTTTCTCCTATCGATCCTTTCCTCGGTCTTACGCGATCGGGAAGTGGATCGTGTTTCATTCGCAGCCTGCACGACCGGGTCGGGAAATGTTGTAATATCGATCAGAATTGATTCATCTGGTGAGAGAGACTCATTGAGAACACGTCCAGACATGGAAATTTATTTTTAATTATTTTTATCGAAACGAAATGAAGAATACCGTTCTATCATTTTCGATCCGCTGAATAACGTAGCTATAAAGAGTTTCTCCATCACGATCCAGAGATCGTTTCGCGGAGCTCGCATTGCGCTCCCGATCCGAATGAATTCTCCGTGGAAAAATTTAATGGAGGAAAGGATCGAGATACCGAGCGCGGACAGATCGGATCCGTGGAAAGCCACCGGGCACCAAGCAGATCCTACGATCGCCTCGCGACGGAGCGGATTGATCATTAAGTCGCAGGGTGTAATCCGGGATCGTAGTCTTGTCATTGATCGAGCGGGCCAATCTGCCGGTGTAAACACGCGTAACGTGAATCACGGTTGGAAGGCTGGATCCGTGGCCGCGGTCCCCCGATCGATCGATCGCACGGCGACGTTTAGCGGTTTTCCCATGCTTAATATCGTCGCTGTCCCACGTAAACTATTCCGCAGCTCCCATCAAGCAACGGGCTCAAGATAAATTTCACCAGAGCTCGGAAACAGTTGGGAGAAAATAGGAGACCGAGAAACGAGAGAGAGAGAGAGAGAGAGAGAGAAAGATGGTGGCGCGTGCATCTGGATGCGCTGGCTCGCAAACCGCATCCGCGAACGGCCGGATTTTTCTCCAATTATCAAATACCAGGGACAAAGTGGTACACCGGTTCCCAGTCGACGTTACATCACCGATTACAAACGACAGTTAACGGCACGAAACGACGACAAACGCCGGCACCGATCTCCGTGCAGAGAGGCTCGTCTAATTTTCCAGGGATCGAGCGGACCCACCGATTTTTCCGCCGATATCATCCGAGGAACAGCCCCCTCCGGGCGCGTCGATCGCGGACGATTGATCCGATCCCGAGGATTTATGCCCGGGACACGCGTCAATCTCGTCCGATGGACGATATCCTGTCCACCAGGAGAACCGTAACGGTACAAGCTCGCTCGATCCGAGGGCTAGATGGACGAGCGATCGTCGGACCGGTTCCCCCGATTCGTTAGCATCGATCGGAACGGTCCGGCCTTGACGTCCGATCCATATTTATGCGATCCTGGTTTCCTCGTGGCCGACTCTGCGATCGATGGGAACTCGCGGGCTCCGACCGTAAACGATTCTTAGACAGGAGCACTCGAGATCGGCGACCGCGCCGAATTATATTATTAGGCGACCCTGTAAGTTCGCTCGTTTCCTGTTTGCGTCTGTCGGAATCCCCGAGAAGCCTCTTCTCGGTCTAACCTTCTCGAAACGACGTTTTCTACTCGATTTCTGTTCGATCTCGATAACACGCTGCTTCTCTCATTTTCAATTTATTCTTCCGTTGCACGTCGATATTTTCCTTGGTCCGTGCTTCTACAGCTGCTTTCGGAACCTTCAGGGAACTCTCACTTGGCACGAATATTTTCTATTTGATTTCCGTTTAGTGTGAAAGTGTAGGAGGAAACAAGCGTGCACATAGAAAATGAATAGGTGGAACTTCAAATAATAAACAAACTCAATGTTAGAGTGTGTATTGCTTAATTTCAACTTGTTAAAATGATTAAAAACAAATGGAATGTTATGGAATGTTATGGAATATTATGTACGAAAATGTGTAAAATGCCTGCACATGTCAGCTGTGTAACAGTTCGGTATTGAAAGCGTGATAAAATGGGACGGTTCGTGGTAGATACGGCCTAATAGATTTGTCCAGCGTGGTCTCGATCTATGGATCGTAAAAAGACGCGTTCGGAGAACTCGGTTTTGCATACGGCGTAACGATCCACGGTCTACATCGCGACGGATGCTTCACGGTGGACATCGACTACCGTTAACCGATCGGTAACCCGAGTTCGACGGAATTTATTATTCTAACTAACGCGATCCTGGGCGCGATTAGTTATGCATGCGACCGGTTCTCCGGTCCTAGATCCTCCGACGGCGTCCCGTTGCTTAATTATTCGAGAGTCTGCGGAGAATCCACCGGCGGTCGTTTATCACGGCTCGATCGCCTTTTTGCTTTTCCCAAATATGTAATAATAACAGCTATGGCGGTAACGTTGTGCCGTTGTCTCTGTTGCTAATTTATTACACGGATTTACATTGCATTCGTTGATAACGCTGTTCTCGAATCGTTAATGATCATTCGATAATGATTTCGTGTGCGATCTTCTTAAATAAAATTCGCTTATAAAGCATGATGTTTTTGAAACATTTCTACGAGAACGCGTTCCGGAAATCTCATCGAATCGTTCTCCCAAAATAACGGAAAGATTCGAGGTGTACAACTGATTGACTCGCTTTTTACCGCCTGCTTAACGTCGATCCGCGATTAATCGATCCCGATTTCTTTTCCAGGAGTATGCAGCGAGTCTTATTATGGGAAGCTTATTGGCAAGCTGCCGACGCTTCACCACAGCGTCAGCGGTGAAGTTTACGCCGTGGACGGGCGAACTCTGTTCATCAAGGACTTCGTGTACGACGGCGAAGCGCCAAGTTCGTAACCGAGAAGCGCCAGAACTTTATCATTACGAGAGGCACGCGCGCTCGGTTCGTTTTTCCCGCGGAAAACAGCCGAACATCCTGACGTCTCGCGGTTTTCCCAGCCGAGACACTGTTCGCCTCGCGGTGTAAACGAAAACCATGATCTCGAATTGTATCGGGTTGCTGCGAACGTCTGATCTCTCACAGTGCCATTGAGCAACCATAACTTTTTACTAAATCATGCTTGTCAACGAATTGCATACAATTACCTAACTTCTATTTTTTGATCGTCCATCGTATAAAAAGTACTCGTATAAATCTGCCAAAAATGGCTGGCACGTGTTACTTTATAAAAATGACATCATAAAATTTATATAGATTTCCTGTGATATAATATGTGCTTGGATGCAAAAATTTGTATAATCATTCCCAGTGAAAGCATCATTATAATTTGAATAATAGTAAAAAACCGGAAACCTGTGATTTGATCGGCGGTGGTAGGTTTACTGTTAAACAGAAATCTGAAGATCAGGCTACAATAGCATCTGTCGATCGTAACGCAGCAACCAAACGGAAATTTTCTGAACGAGCACCGTTCAAGTTCGACCCGGTGAAATCGAGTCTGAGCCAGTCGCAGCCGTAAAAGGTTCTGCCGGTTCTTTCTGAGCCGACTCTCACTTTCCTGCGCGGCTCGGCTCAAGATAAAATCGAAGTCGTGCGTGCGCGAAGGACACGGGTGGCAACGTCACGAAGGATCGCAAATGAAACGCGGACAAGCCTGCGAAAGCAGTCCTCGGCCGAGTGGAAACAGCGAAAAGTTGATCTAGGCGAGCGGGTGACCGACCGAGCGCCGTTAATCGAGTAATAACCGGGTAATCACGGAACCTGTAATCACGAGATCATCTTCTTCCAGCGGCTTTCTTCTACGTGGGTTCGACGGATAGAGTGAGCGGGGAAGACGGAGTCAGGCTGCGCGACGAGCGGGGAGCGTGAGTGCTTATTCTTCATTGATAGGCCCGAGTTCCGATATTCCCGGAGTTCTTGTATCAATCTTAATTAACCCGCGAATCTGCACAATACTTTTCTATTATAGAATATAGATGTTCCCCGCCTCGCGGCGGGACTAATAATCAATCTGCCGGGGAAACGAGAACAGAAGCTGCAGTTGTTGCGAATCTGATTTAAATCTCCTGATTTTTCTTTACGCGCGTCGAGCGCTTCGCGTTCCTTTCAAGATCGTTGGAAATCGGACAAATTCTTCCGTAATTAAAATCGATAAATTGATTAATACGGATCGTTCTAAACGGGAAATTATCTCGGCTTTACAGAACGCAGACGCTGAGGCGGTACCGCAAGGAGGACATCACGCTCACATTGCCGGACAACAAGACGCTGAACGATATCAAGTGGTTCTCGGTGTGGTGCGACAGATTCTCAGTGAGTAACAACGAATCCGTTCGTCGTGCTCGTGACCTTCGTTGTCACGCCGATCCCTAGTCGTGAACAACACGGAGAAACCGGTATATCGTTTCCTCGCGGCGCAACTTTCACGCTCCGGGTTGTCGCCGCGCCGCGCCGCGCGTGCCAGTCGCGCGAGAAAGTCATCGGTTCGGTCGGCGTACTGCCATAATCGCGACGAACGTCCTCGCGAATTATATTTAATCGTCCCCGACGCCTATCCGCTCGATGAAGAACACGAAGAGCCGGTCGCCGGATCTCGATTCGCCGGCGAACGCGCGACTACGGCCCGATTCTGCTCGTACTTTTCCGTTCGGGCGCGTTTTTCATTGATTTCAACGTATTTTATATTGTTCGTACGATTGAAAGAAAATAGAGAAGACACAACGCGGTCCGCGAATGGTTGATATCCAGGTAAACGTCCGAGAAAACACGTTTCTAGCCAGCACGGTGTCCGGCCGTGTAAACGGGATTGGCAAACGGTGGACAGAGTGACGTACACCGCGAAATTTCAGATTTAATGAGCAGCGCGATAGAGCCACTCGTTCGACGGGATGGCCGCTTATCCATAGTCTGCGTGGATCGTCGATTTACGTCCTCGATATTGCCGGCGCGACGCAAATTTATACCGAGTCGTAGCGTCCTGATACCACAGCCCTCCACATGTATGTACACGTACACGCGTGCGTGCGTGCGTACGCAGAATGATAAGCTCGATCATGACACAACGAGAGTGGCGAGCTAGAATTCCCATTCGCCGAGCTGCAAATGAATTCTGTCCACGAGCGATCGTGGATCCTTGGCGTTAAATAGTCTGTAGCAATCAGACTTGCACGGCCGTAAATCAGCGCGTTGTTGCACTTGCAGGTGAGTTTCGGGGACGTTAGGATACCCAGAGGATTCGACTACCCCAAGCCGCAGAAAATAGGTGCTTTGAGCGGCGTCCATGCCATCAGTTCCGAGCCGATCGTCATCGTTGACAGTCAGACCCTGTTGGTGCCCAGCTTCAGCTACGATGGCGAAGCTCCAGGTGTGTACTCGTTATTATTGAATTATGATAATTAAATGCGTGTTGCACAGACTTTTGAAAGATCAGATAGAACCTCATTCTCACTTGTCGCATCTTTATACAGTTTTAATTCATTAGAACTAAGGCTGAACTTCACTTGGGGAAACCAGAAATTGTTCACTTACTTTTATATAATCCTGTAGATTTTGACGAGGAAACGCCGAAAACCCAAGTTTCAATCTTAGGAATCCACTGGTTCAAAAGTTACGCGTGTTTAAAGTTCAGCGATTCTCACGGTTCTTGAAGGGCGCCGCCATGTTTGTATCTGAGCCTCGGCTACGCTTGGAAATCCACTTTATCGGGTCCTTGCGGTGCCACCTAGCGGCTCCGCTCGCGAGACGACGCGCGACGCTCACTACCAACATGGCGGCACTCGCAATAACTATGAAAATCGATGAACTTTAAGCACGCATAACTTTTGAACCAGTGGATTCCTAAGATTGAAACTTGGATTTTGAGCGCTTTCTTGTCAAAATTTAAAGGATTATATGAGAAAATGTAAAAAATTTCTGGTTTCTTCGAGCGAAGTTTAACCCTTTCTTAACTATTCTAACTACGAAACCAAACATTTCTTAGAACGATTATAAAATCCTTCGATTTATTCGATTATAAAAATGTTGCAGACGCGAAGTTCTGGGTGGGCGCAGGACCTTCGCCATCGCCGCAAGGAATCAGAGTACCGGACGAAAACGGCAGGACAGTGCCCCTGCGATTCTACGACCGCAAGACCATTGTTCTGACCTTGCCAGGTGACCTGACCGTTCACAAAATCGGCCACTTCGGTGTCTGGTGCGAGGCATTCACCGTGGATTTCGGTCACGTGCAAATCCCGCAGAACGTCAACGTGCCACCATCTTTGAAGATGCTCGGAGTCTCGCCGCAGGTAAGCTGGAAAGCCTTCCCATAGTTGGAACATCGCTATGGGAACAGACGCCGCCGGCTCGAACACCTTCGAACACCTTCGAACAGAGTCTCGGGAGAAACGTCTCGACGAGATTCTAGATCGTTCAGCCTTAAAACAATTTTATGCACCAATTAAGTATTAGAACTGGTCCGCATCCTCACTGGTCCATGGCGGTGAAGATTGAACCATGAGTTCGTGGATAACAATAGGACTCGAGGTATTTTCTATTGAACATTAATAGTTGCACTAAGCTAGACACCGAGAGTATAGGATTCGTTCAGCTTGCATCGTCAGACTGCGGATTTTACGAATTTCTGATGTGAAATATGTAAGATAGAGAGAGAGAGAGAGAGGGAGAGAGATCTAACGAATTTCCGAATATGTTAATATCATTTCGACATATTAAGATTATCGATAGAAGAAAGACTATTTTTATTTAGATTTTGCACTTTGCAATCGACGAACACGATTCCACAAGAAGTCCAATGTTAAATTTCAATGAAATAAATTTTATACGAAAATTTCGAGAAAATAATTTTCCACGAATGCATAAAATCCGCAGACCAATGATCACCCGCGAAATCTTTCATCCGCGAAAACATCATTCCATTATCATCGCTCCACAAAGAAGCAGCTATACTAATCGTTAGAAGAACAAGATTAGGACAATTATAAACCTTAGAGAAAGGCAATGTAGAAGTAGATGATGTAGAACACTGTCTAGATTCTAACGCGCAATTAATCAGCATAGCAACGCACGAAGTATCTGCACCATAGGCGTAGGCAGCTATCATACTCGAACGGGTAGGGCTCTCGCCGACTGCCGATCCGAATCCCGATGCCAATCACGTCCGAGCTGACAGGAGGAAAGGGATTCGTGCAGGCTTTTACCCCGTTCCCGATCGATTTACATCGTCTTTAGCCCGAAGACTCGATGCTTCCAGCGTGTCACGTACCGCAAGTTCCCGAGCTGGGTACCAACTTCCACGTAGTTTCATATTCCGGCGACATTTCGCGAGACGATTTGCCCCGTCTCGCTCGGTGCGTTATATAGAATTCGCCGGGGCGGGTCTCCCAAAAATTTCGACGCCGAGAAAACACCGAACAGAAACACGGTAAACCTGCGACAACAATTTTTCCCGAAAACATTTTTCAACACGCACGAACTGACACAACCAATAAAAGCGCAGCCCTTCCCCCACCCCCGTCGATCCATCCTCGAAATTTCCAAATGTCCAATCGTCGTTTTCACGAGAGCTTCGTTGTCCATGATTAAAAACCAAGAAACATCGAATCGGGAAATAATCCTTCGCCAATTGATTAATATACCTCTTTCTCGAAACGTGTAAGGCACCTTCCTGAGATTTATCGTCCGAAAATATTGCACGGGTTCGCCAGGAAACAGAAAATTTGTCGACGACGCGACGCGAGAAGTCCAAACGGACTACAGAGTTGAACGATCACGACTTGTATTGGCCGACGGAGTTATTCTTCCGAAATATTGCGAGGCTGGTAGCGCGAGGGAAATTTCGTGTTGGGATCGAAGCCGTTCCTTCGTGTGGCAAACGCGCGTGCAAACGAGTCAGCAGAAAGAGAGAGAGAGAGAGCGAGAGTCGCAAACTCGTCATTGTTCGACGACGAGAGCGCGTCTGCGTCAATATTTGAATGGATATCCGTCGACGGAAGTCGTCGAGCTCGACAGGCTCGCGATTTTCCGCGCAACCGGTCCCCGTTTGTTTTCCTCCGGCGCGGCGCGGCGGTGATTTCGCGTAGGTGTCTCCCGATGATTCAAGGTAAACGCGGCGAGTTCTCGATCGACCTGACCTCGCTGCTGGTTGTGTAAGAGCCCGAAAACGTCGAATCTCGACGGCCCGGTACGGGTCGAGGCGAGCTCGGACAAGTTCGGGAAGATTCTCGAATGTGTCGGGCGTTTCCGAGAGAGAATATCTCAGAATTCCGAGATGCATCGGGAGCCCTGATGCGAATCCCTAATATTCTCGGTAATAGCCCTGAAAATGTCGAGAACCGGAATATGATCGGCAGAGTTGCCCGATTAAAGACTCCGCTCCCCATCTACCCCTTCTACGACGCTCGTCCCCCACGCTTGCGTCACGATCACGTGACGCGTTCCGTCGTGCACGCGTCACGTGACTATACTGGCAGAGTCCCGATTACTCGGGAATCCCTAATGTTCTCTAGAATCCAAATTCTTGGGAGTACCGATATACTTCCGAGAAATCTTCGCGAGCCCGTCCCGATCCCGAATAAAATTCCGGACCCGCCCCGATCCGCCATTTTCGGGTACCGCCCCCCTCCCCCTCACGACCAATCGAATCGAGTCGAACAAAAAAGAACGAGTGAGAGAGAGAAATGCATAACACCCTGTCTCTGTCCTTGTGTTGCAGAACGTGCATCGCGGAGGGCAGGGACAGACGGTCGGTCTGGCGAACCTGTTCGAGCCGTCAACTTCGTCGTCTTCCTCCTCTTCTTCTTCTTCTTCTTCTTCGTCGTCGTCGCCGTCGTCGTCGACGGTGCTCGCGAACGCGTTGCTGTCCCAGCAGCAACATCAGCGTCCGACAACCTACCGACCGATCCTACGCCGAGCAGACAAGGTCCAGACCGGCAGATCGGCGACGCAATACGGCGACGACACAGCGAACATTGACGAACCCGCGTATAAGGAACAATTCCGCAGAACAAGGCCTCAAGCGAACAGAGCCGCGCAAAGGAACGCGGAACGATCGAGATCGCGACCGATTGCCGACGAACCACAGCCGAACTCTTATGCGAGGCTCATGCGATTCCACGGCGACTCGAGACACGACTCTTTCGTTAGATATTAAACGAAAGGTTGTTCCGGTGGAGTTTTCCCTCCGTTGCGTCGCGAGTAGAGAGCCAACAAAAAGCCAGTCAACGCTTAGATTCTCCCTTCGTTGCGTCGCGATTAGAAATCTTAGGAAGCAGGCTAGAAACTTAGGAGGTAGCGACAGTTTGCTGAAGTTTGGTGAAGCACATCGGGACACATGCGATTCCATGGCGACAGGAGACCCGACTCTTTCGTTAGATGTTAAACGAGAGATTGTTCCGGTGGAGTTTTCCCTCCGTTGCGTCGCGAGAAGAGAGCGTATTAAAAGCAAGCTAAGGCTTAGGTTCTCGGATTTTCCATCGCGGAAAACTCCGGTGGCGCAGCTGCGATAATATTAGCCGGATCGGATCGTTCGCGAAGTTGTCGGGCTGTTCGCATGGCAGACGTTTCGCAAAGTTCGGGGGCGGAAGGGAAGGGCGACCCCTTTATTTATTTTACCCCGTACGCCGCCGGCCATCATCCGTTCCGAAGAGGAATCTCCGAGATACATGGATACACGATGTGCAACGACGCGCGACGGGCACTCGCGCGAGCTGCTTCGACTTCCGGTCGCCGAAAACGCGTCCGAGAACCGGAAGTCCGCTGAAATTCTATTCCACGAAAATGACGTCGCGCGAGACACGCATTCTGCGGCAAAGAGTAGGCATTGTAGAAGAGAAGTAGAACGAAAAGAGACCACGTGTAGAATGAGAGAGCGGTAATCTTGTTAGGACAATGTAGAAGCCCAGCAGTAATCGCGAATTAAAAGCTTCGATTCGTACCGTCGGCGGTAGAGACCGTTTGCGAGGGATGCGATTGCATCGTTCGCGTTCTCCTAGGACAATACGAGTCGCCGGGACGAACAGCTGCCTAAACGGAGCTGAACACTGCCACCTAAATCATCGACCCCCGTCCACATTCGGAGTACCAATTTAGACAGCAGTATCGCTATAAGTAGACAGCGGCTTTTATGCACTGATAACGGAAACGAGAGTAGGTGTAATTTAATACAGTAAAAACGCTAGAAGAATTTCAAAACGCTGTGATATTTATCATTTCCGACCTATCAAACATCAACACCAGAACCACCGAGCCCGTACAAAACGACAAATTTCAGATTTTTCTCGTTTACAATTCCGTGAAGCGCGACAGACAGACATACAATTTTCTTGAGAATATTTTCAGCATACCTCTCTTCGTACACGTTGCCATAAAAATCCCATGAAATCTGAATAAACGCTATCCTGCTTCTAGCGCGAAGGAGAATCGATTTGCCTGCAGTTTGTTTGAGGTGGAAAATATTTTATTTTGCGCGAAGCTCCGCTCTATACATAGAAAAGTTCTAATGAAGTTGCGGGAAAGTTTGTCGATCGAAACCGTAGGTCGACGGAGCTTTCCAGCGCGGCGGCGAGAACGTTCGCAAAACCTTGGGAGCGTTCTAGGCGAGAAAAATAGATAGGATCGTTGCTCGATTAACGATCGGTTAGATCTCGATCGGAGGGAGCTTGTCAGCGAGTCGGCGGCCGAGCGAGAGACCAGCGAAAGTGAACAGCGACGCGCGTCGAAACGGAAGCGTTACTTTTGTAAATAGCGTGAGAGAGGGACTGGAATATGCGATTATGACTGTGATACACCGAGGTTTCAAGCGGTTCTCATCGGAGAACGAGCGTTTAGGTACGAGCTACATACGCCAACCAGAAAAATGCAGATACTTCGCGCGAGCCACGGGAGCGCACGTATACAAATGAACGTCTAAATAAACGTCTGAACGAATCAAACGTATTTTTCTTGCAACCATCGAGTCCTTTTTTCTAACCTCGTGGGATATCGTCGTTTTGCTTTTAATTTTTTCTTTCCACTCTGCTAAAAATTATTTCTTTTTTTAATTATCAAATCGCCGATAGTATTTCGGCTTCCGACGCTCCGAAGGGTTGTCGATACACGTGTAGAATTGAATTTCGGCCAGGACAAATGGGTTTCCAGCTCGCTGTGGATCGGTTTCGCTTTCGTTCGATGACGAGGCGAGGCGGGACGGGACCAGACGAGAATGGTAAACGATTTTGTCGTTTGATTTCAGTCGAAACTGAACTGCGAAGTTCTCGAGGACAGGCTGGGCTTCGAGGTGCGTTGGGCCGTGGCCGGAGACAGCATAGTCGCCCAACTCGTCGGAAAACTTGGTGAGTACATATATTCCCGAGCTGTCCGGGCCGCTCTCTCTCTCTCTCTCTCTCTCTCTCTTTCTCTGTCTTTCTCTGCCATCCCACAAAAGGGCGAAACTTCTGTCGGCGTCGCGGCTTTATTGAAAGCGCCGTGAATCTGCCCGGCCCGGTCGGGCCGCCCGCCCGCGCAAACCGAAGATCTGGCGGACGCCCGGACTTTTAATTAACAATACCCGACGTTGTCCGGCAGATAACGTATTTTTAGGCGTGTCGACGTCCCCCGCGACACCGACAGGAGACGATCAATCGCCCCTCCGGTCACCCGCGGGAACGAGAAACACGAGTCACCGCGAAAACACTCGTATGCACCCTACGCGCTCCGTGTAATCGTTCTCACGGAAAAAAGGAGAGCGGATACATCGAGTTTCACGGTCTAATTAACCGCCCGTCCGTCGATCCTTGCACGATTATTTTACAGTCCTCGAGCGCCACCGAAAATTTTTTAGAAAAACACACGAGGTACAGCCAACGAGTAACTATCGTTTGGTTTTTTTTTTGGTTCGTTTGGATATCGCGTGTAATTGACGAGAAAACAGGAGATCGCAATTAGGGGTTGGAGAGCTTGCAGTAGATGAATTTTTTGATCGATTGCTACAATGATATTTTGACGAAGAAGGTAATTGCTTCGAACGTCCTGTTCATTCTGTGTAAAATAGGCGTGGCCTGCTCAGAGCAGGCGGGGCTTCGTGGCTCTTGACTCTTACAGAGTCGAAACTGCGCCAGAATTTTGATTTTTTGTGTCGTTCTGACCGGCAGAGAACGGCCAGTACATGTCCTTCGGAATATCCGCGAATCCGGAAAGAAGCAAGATGGTGGGCGGAGACGTCGCGGTCGCCTGGGTCGACAAACAGTCCCTTCAGGGTTATGCTGTCGACTACTTCCTCGAGTCAAAGGCTCAGTGCTCCGGTGGACGAGGCAGCTGCCCCGACACGCGCATACAGGTAAATCAATTTTTCTTTAGAGGATGTCCGTCGAATCTATTCGCTCGCGAAACAACGAGCTGTCGGAACCTGTCGATTTAATCGGTACATCGGCTCTCGCAGGAGAACACGAATTCCATCCGACTGCTGAACGCAGTCCTGGTAGACGGGTACAGCATCGTGACATACCAGAGGCCGTTGAAGGCGAGCGACGAGCTGGATCGTCAGATCCTGACGAACGGCTCGCAAGCGGTGATTTGGGCCGTCGGTCCCCTGAACGACAAACAGGAGGTCAGTTTCCACACGGACTACCTGAAGACCGACCGGTTCATCGATTTCGGAAGACCGCCATTGTGGAACTGTCCTGTTCCGGATCAGGAGCAGTCCACGCTGCTGGGTGACAATGCTGATAAGACCAGCGTGCACCAGGTGATGGACAAACGCAAATCGGAAGCTATTATATCTAAATGGCCGCGTTCCATTGTAATTATAACGACAATTTGTCGAAACAGGAATTGGCCGTAACCACGCGGAGACCCCAAAGGACCCCACCAACCCCCGCACCGGCGGCAAAGCTCAAGGCCTGGGAGATCCCTCCGATCCAATGCGACGAACCTGATAACGGAGTGTTCTACGCCCAGATGGGTCCCACCGGTGGTAAACACGGCTATCCAGCTATCACTGGTACGAGACTCGCTGCGACACGTTTTTTCCTCATCGTTTTATTAGGTTGGCTAAGTCCGGCATCGTGGAATTTTCTTCGACAGGATTATTTATTAAAATTATACAATTTTCAAATATTTCTTTCGCCATTATTTCGAACAATTCCTCGATGCAAACAGGAGCCAGCGAATTTAGTTGCCAACCTAATAGATCGTTGCGTCGGCGCGAAAGGCGTTTGATTCAGCACGTTGCTTCCTCTAGGTCACGTCGGATGGGGAATCAGCTGGTATATAAACGGTCTCCTGATTCCGGAGATCAACGTGGTCCGCGGGACGAAGTATACTTTCTTAGTGGAAGGTGGAGAGAACGAAGCAACGCCTGCTCGCTACCATCCCTTCTACATTACAGACGATCCCATCGGCGGATACGAGCACAAGACCCCCGAGGAAAAGGCTGTAAGTGTTTTCGCCATTGGGACATTCGTTTCTCGTAAAAGTGCGTAAGTATGCGTGGGCGGAGATTGAAAAAGATACGGTTTCTGCTCGCAGAAAGTAAAGATATTTGCCGGGGCCCAACGCCAACGAGGTCAATACCGACCAACAGGTACAGGACGTCTGTGCAACTGGGTGCCAGACCAGAACCAACCTCCTGCTGATGAGTTCTCATCGTTCGGAGCGTATCAACGCACTCTGACGCTCGAGTGCGATTTCGGCGAGCCAGGCATCGTGGAATGGACCCCCGACAAGGACACCCCGGACACCGTTTACTACCAGGTACCCGAACTATAACCCACTTGTTACACCCGACCAGACGAAACAATGCGTAATACAACGAAATAATCGGATCGCTGCGCGAAAATAACGATTAGTTGATCGAACACTTTGGGGACACGATCCTCATGGTGATTTCGGCTATGTCTCAAGCGAAACTGACAACACCTTCGGCGTCCCGAAGTTGTACAAAGCTAATTTTCCAGTAGAGAGATTCTTACTAACTAACAAATTTATTCCCTCGATAGTGTTTCACTCACCGATACCTGGGCTGGAAGATCAACGTGCACGACAGCTGCGA
Source organism: Lasioglossum leucozonium (assembly GCA_028454225.1). NCBI lineage: Eukaryota > Metazoa > Arthropoda > Insecta > Hymenoptera > Halictidae > Lasioglossum > Lasioglossum leucozonium. The sequence continues at coordinate 13,772,819 of CM052210.1, read as the reverse complement.
CATAGGCGAGGCTGCATCCTCCGCCAGCGAGATCCACGAGGTCCGGGTAGCTCCGTCGGACCAGCAGCAGAGCGACGACCTCGAGGGGAGCTCCAGCATTCGCGTAGCGAGCAAGGTAACGCCCACCGCGGAGTTTCTTCAGCAGCATCTTCATCACGGTGAACCCGGGCTTCGTTATCAGTATCATCCATCGACTAACCACGGCAAGCTAAGCGCATCATACACGCAGCTACTAACGACCGCTAATAACAATAATAACAACCACAACAACAACAACAACAACTATATGCGCTTGCAATCACCGTCTTCTTCATCGTCATCGTCGTACGAGGACCAGTTCGGCACGAAGTCGTCGTACGCGACGCAGCACCGTCATCTCGACGAGGACGTCCTGCAGAAGCCACATCACAGCCACCACCATCACCATCATCATCATCACCAACCGTCGCCGGTCTATCGCGAACAGCCGATGATGGGCGTTAACAGGCACATCCCTCCGCCAGGCCCGTATCCACCAAACCGTCAACAGATCGTGGAGATCGAGCAGGACCTGCACCAACAGTCGTCTAACCAGCAATTGTCTAACCTCGTTGCAGATGGGCCGCGACCAATGAGCCACGGTATCAAATACGTCCCCCAGATGATTTATTCCAGACCCGTGTCTTACCATTACGCCAGCAACTACCATCATCCGTATCATCACGCGCCGATGCACCATGCGCATCATCAACCGGAACAACGGACGCAGCTGATGCTGATCAAGAGGCCCGCGATGACGCGACGACCGATGCCCCAGAGTCCTCATCCTCAGCAGAGCATGCCCAGACCGGTCTTCCTAGAAAGGAAGAAGGCCGTTTATCGACCGGCCCCTTCTACTTACAGGCGAGCAGCCGAGAAACTAATCCCCGCGCCGCAGATCATCAAGCTGAAGAAGATCGAGCCCAAGCCACCCACCAAGCTCGAGGCCAAGGTCTCCACCGTGGACGTGTCCAACGTATTCCCGGTGGCCCTGAAACCAGCCAGAAACACAGGCTTCGATCCTGATTCGATCGTGATCGAAGGTGGCTTCAAACCGATCATCAAGAGCGTCGACAGGCCGGAGGACCTAGCCGAGAAGAGGATCTCCGAGGAAAAGGAGCCTCCGGTGCAAGAACCGCTGAACCACAGACCCGTGGACAGCTTCGAGCCAGTGTTCATACCTTCTCCACCTGTCCCGACCGTGGACGCTACCAAGAAGTCCAAGAAGAAGACCAAACACCGTCCCGGTGACGTCGACGACATGGAGATGGCAGCAGACAGGACGAACGCGTACTACCTGCCTCCCGTGGCTAGCACAGGGCCCAAGGACCCTCCGGGATCGTCGTCGGGTGTCCTGATCACCTTCGACGGTAAGAGATTGAAGGACTCTAGCCTGGCCAGGTCCATTTCCACGATCGACGATTACCGTGGAAGACTGTCGTCGGACGTTCTAAGCGGAACACCGCAGTTCGGACGATTCAAGGGTGAACTTCCGGTGTCTGTGCCTGAAGAGGTTCGCTCCGAGTTCGACAAACGCCGGATATCGACGGATTTGTCTTTGCCCGACGCTAGGCCCAGGATCAACACGAAGCTGACGCTGGTGTCGCGCGAGAAGAGGTCCCCACACGAGGGTCACGTACACGGGAACCTCACGGGTCTCGATCACCACGATCATCATGGTCATCATCATCATTCCAACGATTCTTTGCTTGCCGCCGCTGGTGGAACGGTCTTGGCTAACTTTGGGTGCATTCTCCTGGCCGTTGTCCTTCACCGTGTCATCTGAGGGGGTGGTTTTTCGATATCTAGGGGAACAGGATTTCCAAGGGTAGCTCGTCAGAGAACTCGGAACATTAACAAAAGGGCGATTTAGGATCGCGGACCGGAAGTTCGCGCGGTGATCTAGGATCGCTCGGAACAACGATCAGGTTTCTTTAGCGGCTCGATCTTTATCATCGCGGGGCGAGAACGCCACTCGTAGATAAACGGACAATGTAATCGGGCCGCGATAACACACACGGGGGAGGAAATATTAACTAACCATATTTTTTTTTTTAGATACTTGGTTTCTCCGTTTCTTTCTATTTTATTTTTCTTTTTTTTTTTTACTTATTTATTCAGCTATTTATTAAGAGATCCACACCGTCCATCGTTTCAGCGCGCGGACGGGGAGTCGTGCACGAAATTTGATAATCGAACGTTCTTGTTCTTCCATAGGGGATCGGATTCCGAGAAAAGTTAGCCGGATAGTCGTTGAGAAAAACGGCCGGTAGAAAATGAGCCCGACCGCAGAACGAAACAGAGCTAAAAGTAACGCGTAAGTTAAGGATTGATAGGTTCTAAGTCTCGAGGTGCAACCACGGAGGGGATTCCATCGATCTACGTGCTACGACAAGAGTTTGTTGACGTTTTAGCGTATACACACTTGTAGATAAGTTCGTTGTTAATAAAGATTGTAAAACGAGAAACAGAACTCGCACAGACAAATCTCTCGATCATTCTAGGGCAGAGTGAGCTTCTCCGAGATCGTTTGTTTGTTTTTTTTTCTCTTTTGCATAAATGTGTAATAACGTTCACTGACATCGTAGAATTTTTCTTGTACCCTCGTACGATTCTCACGGTGAAAATTCGTCCGTTCCCTATTTTCACCGTGAACCATGTGTCGGTGTCATGTCGTTTCGTAAACTTTGTCGATTTAAAGCGTGAATCAAGAACGATTGAAATATTGTCTTCGATTCTTTCGTGCAACTGTCTCTGAAGAGAGTGTGCGAGGCTTAATATCGTGGAGGATCTGGAGAGGCAGAGAAACACGCGAGGCTCGTTGCAGGACTTTCGAGACGTTAAGCAATGTTTTATTGTATAGAAAAAAAAAAGAAAAAACAAACAAATCTTACAAAACAATCAGCACACTAACTACTGTACACGATCGTACGTTGTCATGTAAGATGTCATGTAAGAGGGCGCGGGGACGACGACGACGATCAGCTAGCCTCGTCAATTACTCCGGAAGCAATTGTCGACTGGAACTGGCGATGAGCGAGAATCGAGCTCTATTTCCGGTCTGGCAGGAGGTCGCCAACGAATCCGCCATGCCATGGAAAAGAGTCCGTTGATCGGCTGGTCTCCGAGCTGTGTGCTCTCGCTGGTTCTTCGTCAGGAAAAAATAACGTCAAACCGTTCCAATGAACAATTGCACGATACTCCGATGCTTGCACGATATTCCTCGAAATTGACAAACTCCATCTCTCTTTCTCTCTCTCTCTCTCTCTCTCTCTCTCTTTCTTCATCTCACATGCACACAAACCACATGCTCGCTATCTCTCTTTCTCTCTTTAACCATCTCTTATTTTAAAAGTAGAGTCCCACTTACGAACGCCGTTCCTTATTACACATAATATTATTACACGTATGTATCTAAGTCGACGATGTATTTACATATGTTACACGACACTTCATCCCAGCCTTAACGATACAAACTCGCTGAAACCATCGACGCGTCACGAGTCTTGAGAAAAGGATATCGTCCCGATCCTGCTCCGAGTCAATTACATTTAGCGTTCACGATCGCTCGAACGATTATTACAACGACAGAGACACGTATTCTCGCTTCCCCGTTGCTATTCGACTTTTCTATTCGCCTCGATCTTATCCTCGACGTCACCGTAAGCATCGTTGCCGCTTCGTTCTGCGCTCTTTCTCACTCGACACGCTCTCATCTCGCATTTTTCGCATCAACACTCTCACTCTCACTCTCGCTCTCCAGTTTCAACAATTTTCGCTGGAAAGTCCACGGCGAATTCTCATCGGCGAATTGTCATCGCATGGTTTATTTGTCGTCTCAGCGCGCTTACAGCCTAGCGGTAGCTAAGAAATTTAATACTAAAGATCACGCCAACGCGTTCTCCAGCGAGGTTGAGTTGTCGAGCCACTGTTTTCATGGTGGATACACGGTTTCAACGCGGCGATCATCGCGAGCGGCACGAGCGGTCGAAGCAGGGCTTGAAACGGTTCCAAAAGTGACTATTTAAAACTCTTCTACGAAGGTCCTGATTAAAATAGTTGCGAGGAACCTTTACTGCGAAGAACCGTTACGAAGAATCGAAATTTCCAAGCACTATCTGTCCTAGAACCGATTCTTGTCTATTTTCTACATTAAAATTCATCCTCGGCTCCCGTTGCTAAATGAAAAGTCAGAAATCCATAAGCGATATTCTATCGATTCATTTACATAAAAAAAAGCACAGGGAAATATTTGACAAATTTTATGTATATCATTAAGCTCACTATGTATATTATTGTTTCACACTTTCTATGTTAAGTACGGTATAAAATAAAAATTGAAAACAAGAAATCGAAGTAAAAATTCCCTGTCCTCAATAACGTTGTGCCTGCTTGGATGTGAAAACTGTGTAGCTGCTTTATTTACTCCAAATCAATAGCATGTAGAAACCTATCCATCTTCTGTAATGATTTTATTTAAAATGTATTTATATATGCACAATAATCTGCAGCAGCCATGATTTTAGTGTTAGCAATTACAGTAAAATCGACGCAAGAATCCATTCAGATACGGAGATCGAAACCAAAAGCAGATAGTGCTTGAACATTGTACTTTCACGTGACAGTTCTCTCGGAACGGAGGTTCTCGAAGAACCGAAAACGATACTACAACAGTTTGCAAGCCCCAGGATCATCGAGGGCTACGATCGAGAAGAACAGAAATCGGCCAAGATCTCTGAAGGAGAAACGAGAACAAGTCAGGCTCAAGCCGGATCTATGGGATCCACGCGATCCCCATGGTCTTCCACCAGAAGTATGTACAGTTCTGCAGGAGGAATGTTTCTGAGATACAAGTTCCAAGTAATTTTCATTGCTTGCTCCGCGGCGATACAAAAGACAAGTACTCTGCCGTGAAAAAATTGTCATCGAGATACACGTGTGTCCGTGTTGTGTATTTGAATTACCCGTGGAAAACACTATTGGGGGAGGAATTCGGGCAGCATGCTATAGCGACTTTGTTCCGGAAAGAAGAAAACGAAAACAGAAGGTAGAAGAAGAAACGGCAAATCGCGTACACGTTTCTATACATGCGCAGGGTGTCCCATTGTTCAGTGACACACACACACACACACACACAAACGCAGTGGATGATTCTGCGAGAAAAGTAAGCTAAAAATATAGAAGTAAACTCTTTCGGAAAATTTATTCTTCTAGCGTTCAAGTTGGACTTGTTTTCTTTTTGTTCGAACTTGTGTACGAAAAGATTTTGCTCTATGCTTTCGACTTAGTCTTTTCGTGGAGCCACCCTCTTATGGGCTGCGCTGAACTGGACATTCTGATTGCAGGGTGGGTGGAGACTGATGAGAGAAAATCTGAGATCGTTGATGATGGTATGAGAAGAAATACTGCGGTTTCGGTTTTCGCTGTTGACGAGGCGAATACTTATTCATGGCAGCCATATGTAGGTCCATAAATATTGATCATCTTTCGAGCCTAGTTCTTTGAGATCAATGTTCGCGTTGATCCTTCCATTGGATCTAAGATCACTGGCTATTCGGCTTGGCTGCTAGGAAATTAGAATATCGATGGGAACTTTTTAACCCAGGGTCAAAATGGACGCCATCCGAGGGTTAAAAATCCACCAACAGCAACCGCGAGTACTGGCAGTAGTATAATACCAAGACTGCAAACCTCTGCGCAGAATAAAAATGTTGTGCAAAGACTGCAAGGGGCAGGAACAGTATTTATTCCTTCCCTTAACAATTTTAATAAATTACCAATATTTTTACTATATCGCCTAGTCTATGACACAATTTTCCATTTTCCGATTGCACAAAATCCGCAGTCAAATAATACATGAAAGGGTTACTCAGGCTATTGGCGAACCGATTAAAATGCGAAAAGTGATCCGAAACCACAATATTTCCTCCGCGATTCTCATACCTCGTAACCATCCTTTCGACTCTCCCTCATCCGTCTCCTAACCCACGGTCCACTAGATCGTCGAAAAGGACTCTCACTCTCACTAGAGATCATCGAATCTCTTCAACAACCTAGTACAAGGACTTGTTCCCTAGAGCTGGACATTCCAAGGAAAAAGAGGATCTCTAACGAACCTTACTGTACGACCGGTTCGTGCCACACGATCTTCCCGCTGAGACAGCCGGAGACGAGCAGACAGTGCCTCGGGGAGAACTTTGTGCTAACGACGATACCCGTATGACTGACGTTCGTGGCCAGCTCGTGCAACTGCACGGACTCGAACGGAGGAACACAATTGGACAGCTCTGAGCAGTCGCCGGAGAACGCTAGGAGTCGCACGCCGTAGCCGAAGGGCGAGCAGATCAGTCGTCCGTCGGCGGAGAAGCAGAGCTCTTTGATGTAGCCGGAGCCTACGTTCGGTTCTTCGATGTAGTGAGTTAACCTCGGTCTGTTCTGATGGATCAGGCGGTTCCTGGGTATGGCGAACATGGTCTGCTGGCCTTGCCGGTTCGGGTTCTGGACCCGGGTCCTGTCTCCGATGATCACGACAGTGTTGTTGCTAGACCGGGAGAGCCATTCCCTCTCCTGTCTTAGCCTGGCCTCTCTGATGGCCACGTGCGCCTCCCACACGTCCGTCGTGCTCACATGGAGCTCTATGTTCCCAGTGGAGAAATTGTCGATCATATTCGGTCGGGCGAATTCGGATAATCTTCGCCTGGACGTGCTGAAGTCCAGCGCAAAGTCCCTGTCAGTGTCGGTCGAGGCCTCCTCGTGCAGGCTCTCGGTCTCGCTCGTGTCGTACACGTCCCTGTCCTCCTGCCGCCCTTCTTCCCTGTTCCTGTCTCTCTCCCTGTCCCTATCTCGATCCCTTTCCCTGTCCCTGTCCCTATCCCTATCCCTGTCCCTGTCCCTATCCCTATCCCTATCCCTCTCCCTCTCCCTATCCCTCTCACCGGTCGGCCTGGACTCCGAGGAACCTGAACTCGAGCTCATCACGATCCCAAGGTTCGATGTCGCAGCGTTAATTCTATCGGCGAGTGCGCTTCTAGCCTGATACCGAGACGCTCGATGCGTAGCTAGTATCCAGTCCATTCTAGACCCTCTTGGAACCTGTTCGACGTTTTCGGATCAGCTATGAGTTTTAATCGTATGAAAGTAAGATCTCACTTACCCGCTGAGGCCTTTCGATGAAGAAAGATGACGGCTGCTGGATGTCGTCGAACTCCTCGACCGTTACATCGTTGAACGGCGCTCCTCCTCCTGTCTCCTCGCCATCTTTCCCCTCTTCGCTCGGAGAAGAGTCGCGCTCTTGGATGTCGTGGATGCAAGTCCACTGTGATCCAAAATGCACAGCGTTAGGTGGAACACAGGGTGGTAAGCGAGCAATAAATGTTTTTATAGACGAACCTCTGACTTCTCTCCGCTGCTAACGTTCCTCGACAAGGCACACCATCCCTGAGGGTGCACCTGCAAGCTCGATATTATCTCCGCATCGTCGCCCGACGGGAAATCCGTCAGAAACTCTACTCTATTGTGTGTTCGGGAATGGGAGAACAGATGCGTGAAGTTCGCCACATAAGGTATGGTGGTTTGAGAGGACTGCATTAACCGGTATATGTTTGGCTGAAATTGCAACATGATTTTAGAGGCAATACACTCTAGAAATAAACAAGATTCGTCAATAGACTGCGGATTTTTTGCATTTGTGGCAAAAATAACTAGATCAAATACAAAATAATACAAACATTCGAAGAATTTAAGGATACTGTTGCATTATTTTTAGCTCATTAAAATTATTAATAAAAGATATACATTTCTATGTAGATCCTGTGTTTTTCAATTGAGACAAACAATTTTTATTTTGCATAAAAGTCCGCTGGTTATTCATCGGCAAGGAAATTGAACTCACTCGGAATCCTGCCAGGTCCTGTGACAATGTCCTTAATTTGAGATTGTGGATGATAATCAGGTATCCAGAAGTAGTACTAATCAACATCTTACTCGCGTCCGGACTAAGTCTCGTTCGCATCAGTCCATTCGTGTGGAAGACACGAGTGTAAAGAATACTATTTTCGGTAAACGTGTTTATGTCCCATGTGTATATGCTGCCATCGAAACCACTGGTAAGCAACAGACTGTCCTTGGGACTATACTCTATATTCTTCACCCAATTCGAGTGCCCGTACAGTGTCCTAATCCGCTGCTTCAGATTCCTAGCATCCCACAGAGCTACGGTGCTGTCGTCTGAGCATGTTGCGAACATGCGTTGATCTAGGAACCTATTTAAAAACACGATTATAATTCCATATCAACTCGAATATCATTCTCGAGGGTATCGTACACACCTAACACAATTGACGCAGTCGTCGTGAGCATTTTCTATCGCGTGGATCAGCCTCCTCCTGAGAGGGTCGAACATTAAAATTGCTTTTCTCTCGCATGCTGCCAGTAAGAGTGAACTGAAACATAATAAAAACATTGTTGGTCCGATATCCCTGACAAAGAAGGATTAATCGTTTAATCCTTCGGAAGTATAAAATATTTCAGAAATGGCTGTAAAGTTCCAGCTCGGATAGATCGAAGAACGAAGAGTATACCGACCCGTCCGGAGAATATTCCAAATTGAAGACACCCCCGTGAGGTGGGGAGGCCAACGCGTGGTCCCAGGAGATGACAGGCTGTATCGAAGAGTACAGAGTCTTATGGAAACGATCCGCGTGTCCTAGGGGAAACTTGATGCCAAGTTCACGCTGCCTTAACCACAGGCTGTTCGGCTGCCTGGTTCTTATCTTAGGCATTTCACCCAGGTGTGAAGTTAACCAGCATTCAATCGAATATAATCAGCAGCTCGGAAGGGATAGAACACTCGGTGATTTAAAACTGAGAAGAGAGATATCTCTGCGGTCTTGGGTGATCAGAAACTGCCAAGGGTATCGTCGGTGACGTCGTGTTTGGTTACAACGAATTCCACCTCTGACGAGAAACAGTGATTCCTTTCGGAGAGAGAGAGAGATGATCACATCGGTGCCCGTTTATGGGAAACGATCCGGATATTTCAGACAATCCTGTAACACTTTGCGACTGCTGAGGTTAAGCGCTGAGGTGCGAGTTGCGGCTACTGTTACACGTGACTATTGACAGACGCGTTTACGCTTCTCCCAGAGCCGATGGTACGTGATGCGATCACGGCTGCCGTGAATTACAGGCTGAAGTGTCAGTGCCGCGTGCAATGTCAGACTCCGGAGGGATTTTAAAGGAACTTTAAACACCTGACACAACACGAATCAACGCCATCTTTGCTTTGACATCCAACGCAGTGATGAGATATTGGCCAGGCTTTCTCACGCATGCGCGGCAATTTTAACATCAGTAAAGTAAAATTCTGGATAAAATAGGGAACTTTGGTCACCTTAAAAAATTTTTAAAAATTCTCACGATCCGATTGTGAAAAATGAACGTGTAACACGCGTATTTGTGTATACATATTCCGTAACTAGTAGAACACACTCATCTCGTCCTGTGTCGTATCGTGTCGTGTCGTGTCGCCGCTCTCGTCCTGGAGTCTCTTTGTCCGGAACAGATCGTTTTGGTACTTTCCCGCCAATATCACTGTCCCACTACCTTTGCCACATAATATAGATACGTCACTGTTCTGGGCGCGCATACGCGAGAAAACCTGGCCAATATCTCATCACCGATCCAACGTCGCGTGTGTCGAGCACGTTGGATGAGGTTCCGCGCCGCTCTTGAAACGTTACTTGAGACTGCCAGCAGTTTCTCGGACCGCGAACGATGACTAATCGATCGAAACAATCCTTGTTCCCTTCTTTTAAACATACATTCTGTTCCTCCTCCCTCTATTAATTATCTTCTTCCTCTTCTAATTAAATGGAGCGGCGTCGCTGCTCTAACGTCTGCGATAAATCGAAGCGTTCACTTCGAGCAATTTTAAAAAGTTAATGTTTTTCGGTGGAATAAATTTTATTGGAATCTTGGAAGTCTCATGAACACGCAGGCGTAATTACTAATCGATATGGGCATTAGTCTTGCTTAAAAAAATTTACAAAAATTGAGAGAACGGTTCCTTTTCCGGACCACTATATGTAATACCTTATTCCTTATAAATAGACAACAGATTTTATGCATTTATAACAAAAAATGAGTAGGTGTTATTCAACGCTGTAAACAACTTAGAAGAATTCCAATATACTGTTACATTATTTTCAGTTTGCTAAGCGTATTAAGAGAAAAGATAAGTTTCTATTTCACTCCAGATTGTTGCAATTCAGGTAGAAAATTGTTATCTTGCATAAAGATAAACCACGCCTCCAGCACTTTTTCTGCTTCTTTGTCCGACTACAAATCAAGTACCAATTACCTTGATCCAACGTCAACACCATGCTCTCCGATCTGTAAAGGCTAATCTCATTGTCTTCTTGGTATACAATTTCCGAAGTTTATGTTCGGTGTTCGCGCTTAACAATAAAGAATAGAGCTCCGATATATATGGCTGGAGCGTCGAAAAATGACGGAAGCCAGTAACCATTCGTAGAAAACCGGTCTTCCATTGTGAACGAAACGTTTCCATCACCGGTCGCAATTAAGAATCAGCAGGCGTTAATTAATGTGCTCCGCGGACACGTCACGCGCTCGCTTCCCCCTAACCGTTCAATACATTTTTCTCAGCTCGGAACGACGCGTACACGATTTATGCAGGCTGCGTTCGCATCGAGACACGCATTCGTTATATAATACATTTGTTATACATCAATCGCATCGCGCCGATAAATATAATTATCTCGCACACACACGATGCAAGGTCAACTCGCGTGGAGTACATATTTCAGTTTCCGACGTCGCTGCCCGTTCACTCCTCGTCGGGGGAGACGGTGTACTTCCTGTAATCGAGTCCGCTGCCGTTTAAGTTTCTCTCTGTCCATTCGTCGAACCTCTGGGACAGCTCCTCGGACATGTAATTCCTCCAATCGCCGACCTTGCCCTTCCTGATGAACTTATTGTTCTCGGGAACGTCCTCCTGCGGTATGATGTGCTGCAGGTTGATCGCCGGGTTCGCTGCCATTTTGGAGAACTCCAGGTGCTCGCAGAGGCCCTTGATCTGCTCCTCCGACGCTGTCTTTCCCAAGAATCTCGCGGTCCGCCTGATCGCTTCCGCTTGGTTCTAAAAGCAGATCAATGGTGCGAGGGACACCTGTTTGTTATTCGTCATCGATCTTTCCGCGAACAATTCTTACCTTTTTCATCTCCTCGTATGTAAGGAACAACAGGTTTTCGTTGTCCCTCATCGACCAAAACTTCAGTACGTGATCCCAATAAGGGCCCATCGGCGCTTTAACAGAGACAACACAACGATCGATAGATCAAATCGATACGTTAAGGCAGTGCTCGCAACCTTTTATCTTCCTAGGCACACTGTAACTGCGTGTTGTTGTTTTACGTTATAATTTCGACTCGGAGAAATTACATATTGGTAAAAAGTCAGAGGAATATTTGACTTAGAGAAATGTTTAACTAATGCGGCGGTTGAAAAACTTAATTATTCTCGAGAAAATCGCGGCACAGCGGTTGCGGAGCACTGGGCGAAGGAGTTGGAAAACGCTATAAATAAATTGCTCTAGAACAATCGCATCCATCTCCGCTGATCATCGGCTACGAGGCTTGCACTCACCATGGCCTTCCAGGAACAATTCTGCGAAGTCGTCGAAGCTACAAGTGATGTTGTGGAAGATCCTGCAATAGTGATAGAAGCTGACGCAGGTGTCTTTCGGGTTCCTGGAGACGTAGACGATCTGAAAGCATCATTCCGCGTGTGAGCCTGCAATCGCGTACTTTTTCTTTTTCGTATTAAACCCACAGACCTTCGGCTTTTTCTCGAGGATTTGTTGCGGTAAAAGATCGACGGGCAGATGGGACTTGATGTATCTCGGTCGAGGCATGTTCTCCACGTTCTTCACCGAGTCGCCTAACTTCGCAAACCACTCGACGTAGTTCCCGGACACCAGTAGGCTCGAGCTCCTAAACGTGCATTCCGATTGATCTAGTCACCGCATTTTTTACAATGGAAATCGATCTATTTTTGATCTATCGAGTTCAGTTAATAAGTTCGTACGCTATTGTTCAATTTCTATCGTAGCGAGTTCTTTATAGCCGTCGCCAGCATTCGAGTTTAAAACGTTTAGAAGACCATTGAGAAGTCGGATACTCACTCGAGCAGAGGATTTCTCAGGAGTAGCATGGTTTGTGCGTTTTCGTAGTTAAAATCGTTCCCGATGCACCAGACCATTTCCTGCGCCCAGTGGCTGCCTGCGATGCGCGTGCAAAAACGAAAAACATTACAAATATTGGTATAGGAAGAATGTGCGTTCAATTAAAACTTCAGATCACAGTGTTAGATCAGATTTATATGTAAAGTCTCCGATTTACCAGTTCGCGGATAGGACACCATCCAAATGTCATCCTCGTAGATCTCTAGATCCCTGATCCTGGTCCCGTAGAAGATGAAATGGGGTGGCAGAAGACAATTGCCGGGTTGCACCCGGAAGAAGCTGGACTTCGTGCCGAAGGTTTTATCCAATTTTGCCCCTATGTCTCCATCGATCGTGGTAAGCGTGATTTGCTTCTTCTCCACTGGAATAATTCGTGATTAGAATCGAAACGACAGGCATCGTTCATCGAGCGAACGATTACGCACTTGGAAAAAAATTTGATAGGACTGTTCAAGATCTTTCCCGAAAACAGAGAAGACGTTCACGCGGCTACAGCTTCCGTAGAAATGTTCGGCTACATTTTCTCTCGGCAATCGTGTCGCCCGAGCTCTTCGTTCCTTTCTTTTCTCCCTGACGCGTCGGCTGATACAACTTTCGATTCCAGAAGTATAAGTGCTACACATCCGTTGCTCTCGAATGGCCCGGCATCGGCCAGAATTATACACGCGATACAGCAGACATCATCGCGTTCGTCGCATTGCAACGTGCAATTCTCGATTGAACGCACTATTCAAAGAACAATAAAGCGAACATGAATCGGTCGCTCGATCCGGCCGCTTTGCATCCTGATCTTATTTACTTTCTCGCTCGGCGAGAGATTTCACTTTTGGAGAAAGTCGTTGCGTTCTGAGAAATCAACCAACACGAATATCACCACGTCGGGAATCACGTGGTACCCTTGGAAGCTAGTAGAATTACGTTAGTTCTTGTAGAGGCAAAGAAATTTTCGAATTTTAGAATTTGAAATTGTAGAGGTGGAAGATCCGTTTTCTAATCGCATAACTTATCAGTTGATCATTAGAGAGACATGGTGGACGTAACGTTCAATAAATTCTGTTGGCCTGATTTTTTCGAGAAGAATTTTTTTAGTTGAAAAAAACATCGGCGAGTGAAATATTCCTAAAACTATAACATAAATCGTAATTTACACTTAATTCAAATTATCATCTAGGGGTTGAGAACGACAGAAAGATGAGGAAAAATAAAAGAAAACGGAAAAGGCCTGAAGTAGGTTGAGGAGGATTAAAAAGAGGATTTTATAATTAGTATCTAATTGTTAGTTCGATGAAGCAGTCAATTTAACTAGGAGAGTCAACAAGGTAAATAATGTATTGCGAGTAGAAAATCATTTATTTTCATTAGAGCAGTTCCATTAAAATTAAACACGTCGTTCTAAGTAGGTCATATTTTTAAGAAGATATTATATGTAGTAATCGTGACTTGTGTGTGTGTGTGCATGTTGATAACACGTGATGTACCGACTAATGAATGCAGCTACGATAAATAAACTAGCATTAAATACTCGATGATGAAACAAAACGCATGATAGATGACGCATCAGCATTCTGTTTTTTTTCTGTTCTACTAGATGAAATTCCTCCCGCGTTTCTCGTGTAAGAACTAAACGATCAACGCGAACGAAATCCTATCTTCTCAGTCAGCATGCGTTCGCATAGCGAGGCGGAGCGATTAATCTCAACAGCTTATACCTAATTCTAAAACAAACGAAAAAACACAGCCGTCAATCCAGCGAGCAACGACAGTTTTAACGTGACGCCGTTGCTTCTTGAGAATTGGTCCACCACGTGGATCTTCCAGCCCATATTGGCATGGGTGAACGAATTATAGTAAACTGTGTCCGGCCATGTGGTGTTAGGCGTCACTTCCAAGACTCCACCCTCGCCTGTCGAGAAAATCATGCCCTTGGTAAATGATTTTTATCATCAAGCGTTTCCTTTAGTATCCTTCAGTGATAAACCATCTGAAGGATTAATAAAATCCATCGCTTTTTACCTGGTTCACATTTGTGCAACAATGTCCTGTTGAAGTGCCTAAAAGTTGGAAAATCATCGTCCAGTCTCCTGTCTCGCTGGTCGTGCTTGCTCAAACACAGTGGACCAACTAAAAGAAACATTCTTCGTCAGTCGACAACGGGTCATTACCAAAAATAAGAATGTCTTAAGTTAATTTTCAGAAATAAAAACATCACTGACCCGCAGTTGGCCTCGGTTGACCGCGTCTGGTGAACTCAACACCAGCGAGCACTCTGATTCTGCTTTGCGCGGCATCGCTCAATCTGTCGTAGCCACCATGAGGTTCATCGGTGATGATCAATGGATGATACAAGTTGGGACTATGGGGATTATTCCCACCGTGGACGCGGAAGTTGTAGGTCAGTCCTCGACGAAGGTATAATTCAGGGACCAGTTGACCTTCGATGTACCAAGCCAGGCCTGTGGACGTTTGTCCCGTCATCCCTTGGTAGCCCTTCTTCCCTCCGGATGGACCAATGGTGGCCTTGAACGTCCTGATACTTCTGTCGAATATTTCTGCCTTCTCCCAGACCTCTCTAAGAAATGATCGATCATTCAATCAATTTTCGTTCGGTCAAAAATCTCATTTTAGCCCTACAATGTCAAAAGTTAATTGGTCACTTACATCAAGGACTCATCGTTTTCAGTAAAGTCCATACAGGTGTTATCAGGTTCCTGACGACCCAGCTCCAGCTTGAGGTCGCCTTTAGGATACCGATCATGGAAGGTAGGCTCCTTATTCTCGTCCAACTTGCCCAGGGCCCAAATAACGTACACAGGTCGATCTGTAGGGTACTCTTTATCTCCTGCATCGGCTAAAATTAATAAGATCCTCGTGCAATTCTTGCTTTCGAATTTTTCGATGGACAGAGCTCAACTTACAAGAGATTAGAGTGCGTCTGTAAGTAATGATGTTGATCCCATCTTCTCTGACAGCAGTGTACAGTTGATTGCTGTCCAAGCCACCGACGACTTCGTCTCTGCATACTCCTCTGTACTGTCCAAGAACCTTGCCGCACTATTTCAGAAAGAATTATTTAACTTGGGAATCGGTTTGTTGGTGTTTCGTAAAACGTACCGGAGCTTTCGCAGTGATGTTGTAATCGGCCGCGTATCCTCTGGTCCCGTCCATGTAAGCAACAGCAACGTCAGCGCCTTCCATTTGGCTCGAGGTGTCCGAACCGGAGAGTCCGAAGGCCATGTACTCATCCTCGCCTGCAGATAAAGTAGTATAGCATTCGATCTTCGAATAGCCACGTCGCCGCGTGCTGTCTGCTGAAACGGTTCTCACCAACTTGCCCCGCCAGTTGAACAGTGATTTGAGGTCCGAAGATCTCCCAGCCGACTTGAAACCGCTTGTGAAGCTGAATACAGTTCGGCAGGTTCTGCGTGTGCTTGATCACCTGCGCTTCGTGTTACATTCAATGCCACCGTTCGCTTTAATCGGAGAGACAATAAGGAATTAAAAGAGTATGTTACTTTGACAAGCGAGGGCGGCACGTTCAGGCCATCCGGTATGATCACGGAGCCGTAATTCGACTTGCTCTTCACGTCGAACACGCTCAACCAGTCGATGTTGAAGACCGTCATGTCTCCCGGCAGCTGGATCACTATGTCCTCGCCTTTGTACGCGCGTATAGGATCCAGACTGATAAGGAGAACATTTCAATAAGTACCAAAGACTATCAAGATCCGCGATCTAACGATCACAAAGCGCACACTCACTAGCCATACTCGTCAGGAACTTTCGTCCCCTTGCTGGAAGGCTGAGGACCAAGTCCTACCCAGAAGTAGGTGTCTGTTCCCTGCCCGTCGTAGGTGAACTCGGGAATTTGTATGGTCTTCGAATCTACGATCACTATGGATTCTGAGGAGACTCCGTGAGACCGTTTTGTCAGCTGCGAGATCTTCTGCGGTGCCGGGGGATCGAACTCTTCGGGGATGTAGACGTCGCCGAACGTGTTCTAATCGAGACAGACGCGCAAATTTTTATTATTTTTCCATGAGATCATTTCTGGCAGGATTTACCTGGCTCCCCAGATCGTAGATGGCGAACCATTTTATGTCCGTCACTTTCTTGTTATCCGGCAAGGTGAGAGTGAAGTCCTTGTTGAAGTATCGATCCAGGATGTTCGTCCTGAAACAAAGACTCGTTTAGCCTACCAAGAAGTAAAGGTGTGATGAAATATAATTCGGAGATTGAACTGACTTCCCCCACTCGTCGGGCACGATGAATCCCTGTGGGCCGGGTCGGTTCGATGCTCCAGCCCAGAAGAACGTGTCGGCCCCATTCCCATCGTAGCTGAAGGACGTCAACAGTAGCGTGTACTCGTCGACAACGTAGACGTCACCGGACACCTGGTGATGGTACGCGTTCAGCTTGCCGAGGTACTTGCCCCTGTACACCTCGTCATCGTCCGCGGAACCTGCTAACGGATCGATCGTGACTCATTGATCCTACGACCACGATCATTCATCGTTCGACGCTCGAGAGTCGGGGCCGGAGATGACACGAAAATGTGAAAGCTAGACCTATATGTTCCAAATTGCCTGAATCGTCAGTAGAAACTCAGACCCTTCCGAAAATTTCTTTTTTCTCGTTGTTTTTTTGCCACTCGACGGCCTTCGCGTTGACTAACTAGGCATTCAATATTCGTAATTGAATTGCGAATTATGCCAACTCCCGAGCTTGTAAAGATATCGTCCAGAATTATCAGGCATCGAGCGACGACCGTGAAATCACGCGAGTTCTTTGTCTCGCTCCGGGGTCGGGCAAGAGAGAGATGAAAAAGAAACTCGCGCAGAGATCGTGAGAAGTGGATTGCTGCACTCTGAATGCGATTTTCACGCCAATAGAGACGCGAACCGACTTCTAAGAATCAGCTATTATCTTGACGTTTTCTATTTAACCTCGCGGTGGGAGCTGTGCGTTCAATGCGTACACTTCTCTAGAATATAAATTTAGAATCTACCAAATGTTAATTGCGATCGAATTACTATTGCAACAATTTCCAAATCGAGGACTCGACTAGATCAAGAAATTTTGTATGTGCTATCTAGAGAAATGTGAACGTTTCAAATAGACTGGTGTCAAACAGAACGCCGTAGAAGCAAACTAGACCGTAACTGGTACGGTCATTACTCGAACAATGTCACCGTAAGAAAATTAAAGCATGACGCAAATACAGGTTCAAAACGAGTGATTTTTCGCTCGGAAATTTCTGAAAACCGTCACGGCCACTGCTGACGCGTGGAGACTTCAACGCTGGGTTGGCGAGATCGTTCGGCGCTGTCGTTCGACGTTGGATCATTATCGATCTTACAATCCACTATTCTATGTTGACACAATCACGAACAATCCTTCAATTTCTTAATAAATTTACCAATCCTCGCCTTCTTCAATCGCTAACCAAAAATAAAGCTTTCTGTTAGAATTACCATTAGACTGCGGATGTTCGTGCAGAATAAAAATCAATTGCAAGACACATGGAAAGATCTTTAATGATCACGATACTGTTCTTAAATCGTTTTAATCCCTTTACCATTCAATATTGTCAAAAAGTGCACAAATTTCGCTATTTAATTGTTAGCGCTGCGCATTTCCTCGCAAGATAAAGATATCCTGCACCGATTACGAGAGCCAGAGGGTATACGAACGAATTAATTTTCCCTTCGACAATTCCAACAAGTTGGAAACAGTAGATCGACGTTCAACTAATTTAATCTGTCCATCCAGCGTTCGTTTTAAGCTTCGCCAGCTCGATTTTCTCGCGCATGCGAGCAAAAAAGATAAAAACATTAATCGCGGGTCTTCCCGACACGGCACGATCGCAGAAAGATCTACGAACTGTCCTCGAAGTAGGCAGAGATCGTTGAAATCAAGCAGAACGAACGTACCGCAGGCAGGGAACAGCAGGCATGCCAGCACGGTGGCGATCGCGGTTGTTATCCATCGCCTCGTAACATCTGCCATCGCTTCATCTTCCTCGCGTCACCTCGACCTCTTCGAGAACTATCTACCTCGCGTCTCGTGCACGTTCCCGTTCGTCCGGACAGAGTCCCGCGCGCTGGCCCCCGAATTCCGATTAGAAAGTCGCTGGAGAGGATGCAACGTCAAGAATGCAACGTCGCGACTGCAATGGACGCGGGCCCGACTGGCTCTGAGCGGCCGCGGTCTTCTAGAAAGTCGACTTGGCAGGGTCTTGAACGGTTAGTATACTGTTCCCCGGTTAGTATACCGTTCTCCGGCTGCCTTGGCACGTGTTCTATTCGTCGTCCGGGTGAAAGTGTGCGTGCTCGGATATAGGCGGTTCTCGATCCTGATCCACGAACGAACCGGTGTCACTGGACTGCCGTCCTTCCCGTGGTCACTAACTTGGAATGCGTGTCAGGGAAGGAAGCGAGCGGCTGACTAAGGGGCCTGGACGTTCCGTTCGTTTCCGAGCAGATCATCGAACATCGGGAAGTCGCGTCGCGATCCTAAATAACTGGAATCGAAACGGTTCGATAGTTTTTAAAGAATGGACCGGGATCGGTCCCGAGACGGTTTTGGTCTTTTCAACGTAGCACGAGTGCTGAGCGTGACCTCGAACGATTAAAAAGCAAGGATTTTTCGAGGACGCGAGCCACGACGTGGAGAATAGCATGCGCGGAATGTTTGATCGATTAAGCTCGGTTGCAAAGTCACCGAGCTTGCGGGACAGGGATTATTGCGATGTCGGGTTTCGGAGCTGAGGACCGACACGGTGAGCTTATCTTATTTACTAAATTTTTCTTCTGTTTTCTCTTACGCTTTTTAACATCCCAGATATTTTATGCATTTATGACGAAAAAATTGTTTCGATGTTTTAGGATATATTTGAAAGTTGCGTGTTCGTGTTCGTTGAGCTTTCCTAGTATTTTATTTGCGCAGATTCAGCGGAGGAGCAGTTCATGTGGCTGCTCAAGTTCGCCAGGTTCAAAAGGATCAGAGACTTCTTCTCGAAAAAGTGAGTGGAGTCCAACAGGATGTCCCGAGGAATTTATCGGGAATTGTACATATTTTTAATTGTGATCGCAGTCGATCGATCGATTTGCGGTACCCCACGGAGGATTTAAAGACGCCTCTGACAGCGGCTATCGATCGCAACGATCCACAGATCTTGTCCCTCCTGCTGGAGAAAAATTCTGCGGATCTGGACGAGACCGTCACGCAGCCTTGCGGAAGAACTGCTTTGATGTATGCTGCTTACGTTTCGAGGGACCCTGAGGTGCTGCAGGTGCTTTTGAAAAAAGGCGCGGACCTCCATAAGACGGACATGTAAGAACGTACTGTTAAAAAAATAATCATTGAACTATTTATAAGCCCGACCGATTTTAGAAATAGTAATTTTACGGTGTAGCAGAGGCTGGACCTGTCTTCAATACGCCATAGTTGGTGAACGTTTGAAAAACGTGACCCTTCTCTTGGACTCTGGCGCTGTCATTAATCAGCGAGATTCGCAGGGACGAACGCCTCTGATGACATCGAGTAAATGAAATCGAAAAGATTCTTAGCAGGCTGCAGATTTTACAAATCTTAGCAAAACGAAGTACAAACAACCTCAAATGAAACATGGTAGAACATATAAACGATTCAATTTCAAAGGATTTAAGCCTCCTAAAAATCTGCAGCCCTTTCAAGGGAACACTTTCAGGGAACTAATTTCATTGTATTTGTACAGCGTACCTTTCAAACTTGGACATACTGATGCTCCTGTTGGACCATCGTGCAGAAATTAACACTACCGACTACAATGGCCTCACTGCTCTCCAGTTAGCCATTCTGTCGCGAAAAAGGGACGCAGCGATCATTTTAATGGAAAAAGGAGGCGACAGAGGTGTGCTCACTCCCAAAACCAAAGCCTCGATCGGTGAACTGTGTAAAACCAGCATGCCTAAAGTTCTCCGATGCATCGAACCAAAATCTAGAACACCGTAGCGCAACTACAGCATCTCTAAAAGCGAAACTATTGGGCATGTTACAATTTATCTGATATAATAATCTCCTAGCAGCCAGTGTACATTATTAGCTATTTATACGAAGTCCAGCTGAACTCTAAAAGTAGGGGCTCTAAAAGTAGAGGTCCTGCGAAGACAACTGTTCCCTGGTTTCTCGATCGAACCGATCGACAACATCCCCGTCCATCTCTCCCTGCCACTGGTTCACTTTGCCACTGCGAATGAAATCACCATCGACATCGATTAGCTTCAGCTTCCTGTTCATCTCTACCGCCTCTTCATAATTCACCGACGGATTCGACTTCATGTTCTCAAAACTGAGATGCTCCAGCAGCCTGTTCACTTGATCGTCAGACATAGTGTTCCCCAGAAACGTGGCCGATCGTCGAATCACCGAGGACAGGTCCTAAAATTCAAACGTTTCGACACCCACCAAAATTGTCGATACGACCCCCGATTTACACGGAAAGATCGACTCCTCGGAAGGAATCTGTATAAATTTTTTTTTATGAAAAACCGTGTAAATCGGGGTATAAGGTGTGCTTGATCGCTTACAGATTTCATGTCTTCGTACTTCAAGAATAACACATTGGGGTAGCTCCTTCTGTTCCAGAATCCCAGAACTTGGTCCCAGAATGGCGCGAAGCACACTATTAAAGCGAAGACGAGAGGATTAAACCTGTTGGTCATCGTCATCGTCGCTTCGTACCTTTCGCGCCTAAGAACAGTCGACAGAAGCTGTTGAAATCTCCACGGTAGCCTTCTAGCAGCCTGCAGTGATGATAATAGGAGACACAGGTGTCCTTTGGGTTCCTAGCAACGTACAGGATCTTCGGCTGCTTCTCACCTGTCCGAAGCTGACGAGGTAGCAACCGGAAAGGCAGATGGGTCTTGATGAATCTCGGACTGGTTTTGCTGCTAGCGTAACTCACGCTGTCGGAAACCAGCTGGTGAAGATGCACCTCCGGATGCCGAGGTATGATCGTCGTGTAATCGAACAGGATCGAGTGCCTGGGTCGAGAGTGCGCATTACCATTTCGCCCATAAAGCTCTTCGGGGTCTGGACTTACTCTAGAAAAGGAAACCTCTCCGGCAGGGGGACCTTGGCTCCCTCGAAGTCCATGTTGTTCGCGATGCACCAGATCATTTCCTGTGTCCAGGTTGTTCCTAGTTGCATAGTTAACGTTCAGTAAGTTCTATCGTCATTTTTTTGTCGTTACCAGATTGTGGATCTTTATGCAAAATACGAATATTCTTCGTCAATCAGCTTTCTACTGATTTACATTTTATCTACCCAATCAAATTTATTACAAATGCATAAAGTTCGCAGTCTAGTTGTCGATAATTAATACTTCAGCTACCGGAAACCTATTAATCCTTTCACTATTGCACAACTTTTCCGCAAGTTTACTCTATCCTGCTACATTAATTATTGCATTCCAAGTATCTACCGGTAGTTAAAGTGTTAGAGTGACATGTAGACAATGTGTACCGGTCTTGGGAAAACTGCAGACCCACACATCGTCGTCTCTGACTTCGAATTCCTCGATCGCTTGTGCAAACTCTTCGTATCTCTTTGGCAAACAGACACCGTTCACGGTAACGTAGCCTTTCCTGAACTCGTTCGTGAACTTCTCTTGCAAAATCCGATCCAAATCAACGTCAAGTTCGACCTGGGGAGCCATTCTTCTGTACTTTGGGCACCGAAAGACTCAAAAATCGATTGCTACTTGTAATGATCGTTGATCAGAGCCGCGAGAACCGATTTCGCAAAAATGAACCGTGGCATTCAAAGCACCGATTGTTGCATTGTTCGTTCGGACATGGCCGGCTCTCTGCTTCGTACGGACTGGCTGGAAATTCTCAGTTGTTCTTATATACAACGCGCGGCGATTAAGACGAAACGAGCTAATATTGTTAAGCGGTTTTTCTTTCTGCTTTAGTGGAGCGAGGCCGGTGTTTAGTGGCTTTTTTTTCTTTGAGCTGGCCGCTCCTTGCACGAACAAGCTCTTCAATCTCTTCAATTTTAACCCATTAATGCCAATGGCGAGCACCTGTGTGCTCGTGCTTAGATAATTTTAGGTGACGACGAGTGTACTCGACGAAAGCAGAGCGAATACCGTAAAATGCATGATGATCAAATATTTGGAAAAGAAAAATCCTAGATTAAAAATTTAACTTTGTTTCTAGAGAGCATTACGATATTTATCTTGTTGTTGTTCTAAAGCAATTTTAAGGAAAATTGGGGTGCTGAAAATAGAAAACGAAAAAAGCCCAGAATCGGAGAAAAGAATTTCAGAGTGCAAAGAGTTGAAAATGAAAAGGAGGAAATCCACTAAAAAGTTTTGAAACGTTGGAAGAGGCTAAACGAGGCAAGCCAACAAAACGGAATGTCAAAAGAGAAATCAGTTGCGCAAAAAGATGCAGTTTCCGATCTTTTTGCACAATCGCAGCGGAACATGGTCGAACAAAACACTGGTGAACGGATATTGTTGTACGGGTTGACTTTATTCTGAGTAACCGGACGAGTATAAATCGTCATACAAAAAGAGTAAAATATTAGAAAAATTCAAGAGAGACTATATGTATATATATCGTCTAAGTCTTACGAGTAATGAAGTGTACTGTGATTCAGGTACTAACAACTACTTTCGTTGTTTTTAAAGCATCTCGGTTTCCATCGAACCGGCAGTCGGTTCTGTCGAGCATTCTTCGTTCTTCGCGGCCGTTTTACCAGTAAAACACCTCGAAGAAGCTCCCGTTCTCGCTCGAATAGCTTCTCGCAATCGTATCGGATCTAACGCGCGTGCAACATCTGCTAAATATATATTCTTAGTACGAAAATAACTTGGCAAGACAAATTTCTTTATATTTGATATATAAATATCGGCAGAATCTAGACAAAAGACCGTGTCGAACAACGCGATATAATACTTCAACTCTTAGCTATGCTAAACGGGTACTCCTGAACCTTTCACGATCCGAGGCGCAGCTTAAATTAAAACAAACATTAACAGACTGTAGATCTCAATGCGAACTCATTAATAATACGAACGAAAGAAAAATCAATTTCGTCAGAA
Source organism: Lasioglossum leucozonium (assembly GCA_028454225.1). NCBI lineage: Eukaryota > Metazoa > Arthropoda > Insecta > Hymenoptera > Halictidae > Lasioglossum > Lasioglossum leucozonium. The sequence goes on along the minus strand of CM052210.1, from coordinate 13,749,443 downwards.
ATAAAATCGTTTCGTTAAAATAACATAAAAATTTCGATACTGCTGATCAATCTAAACGATTCCTCATATATTAAAGATTTAAAAACGTAAACACATAAAGATCCACGGCCAGTATAAAAATGCTAGTACGTAGTATGCACTGTCGCGAAGAAAAGAACGAGATTTAATCTAGCCTTTGCTGTGGCGAAAGGCGAACTAGTTTGTACGTTTCTCTATCCTTGGTCGACTCAGAGGACTACAATTCGCTAAATAACGGCAGACTCTGACCGAGCGCCGATTGTTCTCCAACGTTACATATTTGATATCACGCTGACACTTTGGGACAGGTCCACCTGGCCCCGCAGCACCTTCTGCTGTAGCTTCTTGCAGAAGATCTTGGCCATCAGCTTGTTGCGACGGGTCTCCTCTTCCTTCTCCTGCTGTCGCTTCTTCTGGCGAACCTCGTTCAAACGGAGATAACGCTTGCGAAGCCTCTCACGGATCTCCTCGTCGGTCACCCTCTTCTGCGTGCAAACTGAACAGAGAAAACCTCTCAACAATTAATTTTCAAGTCCAAACGATCTCCTATTTATTTTGGGGTCAGTCCTCACCTGTCGGCTTCGAAGAGGTCTTCGGCGACTTCAGCACGTTGGATGTGGTGGCCATGGCGAGTAGTTGAATCCGCTTTTCCTTTCGCAACTGCCGCAGATGAGATATCTCCGACATGTACTGTCGACGAGTCTCCGCGTTGCTGACGAAATCCGCCTTGTTCCTCGTCAGGTAGTCCTTGAATAGTACAACACAATCATTCATTAAGTCCTCAGCTATGAGGAATGATCTAATGATCAATTATTTAAAGATTATTAAGTGTCTACCGGTAGGTAAAGTGATAACATAGAGTAGCATCCTGTTCCATTTGAAATCATACAGAATTTGCCACACAGTGATCAGTTTCTTTTAATCTTGCAATGTTCAGGAACAATCGATGGCTAAATGGCAAATTTCATGCGATTTGAAACGAAACGATCCATATATACCTGCAGAGTGTCCTCCCTCGGCGAGTTCTTGCTAGACGCAGTCCTCTTCACCACGTTACAGACACAGCCTTCGATTTTGCTCCCATTAACAGCACGGTTCTTTAATGGCACCTTCTCCTTCGCGAACGACAGCTCGTACGCGACCGCTTTCGGGTAGGTCTGGCAATAATTGTTCTGCTTCGCAGCCTGGGTAGCCGTGGCAATGCATCGCCTACAGTATTTACAGCTCCGATCGATGTCACCCGCTTCAGGGTGTTGTGCCCTACCGTAAGGTTCCTCTTCGCACTCGCACATCAGGTTCTTTTGTACTTTATACTGTGTCCGTCCACGAACCGGTCGGTCATCGGCTTCCGGCCAGCGGCCACAATGATGATTCCCATTGTGCATGACTTTGCTACCGGCTCTATTCTCGCAGGAACAATCTGCGGAGCATTCGCAGAGCTTCGCATGATCGTTCTGTTTGAAACTGGAGACGCGCTCGTTACTCTCCTGATGGTACCTTGAGTTAGGTCTGAAGGGCACCCGGCCCTTCTTCGGCTGATTCTCGTCGCAGTCGCAGAGCGTCGTGCAGTTACAAGCTTTACCATTTAAATCCTCCCTCTCCTGAACGCAATACTTCTTCTGACAGTCTTCGCACTTCGAGACGCTGCTGGCCTCCAAAGTCTGAGTCGTGGAACTGGTCTGGCAGCCCTTGGACATGGGCCTTTTGGTCTGACGCTTGCAGTCGCAGGAATGCTTTGACTTCGAGGCGTTGATCTGGTTCTTGGTCTCCTTCTGCTTCAACTGGCTGACCTCCCTCTGCCTGACCACCTCGGTCGAGCTGACACTGTTATCGTTACCATGATCCAACTTCTGCGAATCGACGGGACTCTCCTCCCTGCGCACATCAGCGTGTACCGCCTGTACATTGGACTGGTCCTTCTGGTCCTGCAAACAGTATACGCAAGCGGACACAACGTTCTGAATGGTACAGTGCTTCGGACACTGTCCAGCCTCCACATTGCCCTTATAGCTATTCGGAAAGTGCATCGCGTTGTGCGCGGGACACTTGATATAATGCACGATCTCCGACTGAATTAACGTGGGGATCGCGGTAGCCTCTTGAGGATCAGTTTGGACGCCGGTGTTCACCAGCTTCATGGTCGAGCAGTGCATGTTCGTGGCGGAGACGATCTCTCCGCCCGTCTTCGAGTGTGCGCTGGTGACGTTGGTCGCGGTCTGTGCGCAGCTGTTGCGCTTCCTGATACGCTGCACCGCGCTGTTAGCTCTACTATGCGGTCGGAACGCCGCCAGGTTGCAATGCGAGGACCAAGGTTCGTCCATAGAGTTGGCCTGACCGTCAGACTCGGTCCTGCGCAGATAATCGCAGTCTCTGACACAACCGTGGACTGGTTTCGACTTGAAATTCGTGGATCTTGATTTTCTAGGCGACGTCCGAGGCCGTTCGACCCTGCGAGGCTCTTCGAGGAGCTTCTTCAGGTTCGACAAATGGCTGATCTCGTTCGTGATCCAGATCAGCTGGTTCCTTTTCTCCATCTCCGCATAGCTGAGCAGCTTCGAGTCTTCGGACTCCGAATGCCCGCACTTCTTCATCTCGAACTGCCTTTCCGATAAAGTCGTCAGCAACCTCCAGTCCATTTGTTCCTCGGTATTACTCGAACGTACGTTGCCGGACCTACGATTGTTCAGCACAGCGTCCAGCAGCATCCTGTTATGGTCCGCCGGCGTGCTGTTCGATAGACTGGAGTCTTCCCTCGAAATCTTGCACCTGTCCTTCACGCAGAAGATGTCCTGCGGCTTCGTGCCCTTGCGACCCCTTTGCGGGAAGAAACACTCCGAGCTCTCGCTCTTGTCCGGCTCCGTGGGAGTGTTGCTGCTTCGTCGACAGTCGTCCAATCTCAGTCCCATCCTCGCTTTCCTCCCGTCAGTCTCAGTTCTATCAGTATTCTTATCCGTTTTGTCGCTGCTGCTACCTAGAACCTCCTTACCCAAAACTCTCCCACTCCCTGCCACCTTGCGTCCGCTAGCAGTGCTCTTCCGATGACCCCAATCTCCTGAAGAATCGCTGGTAGTATGCTTCTTAGTCAGAGCTTGAAGGATCTCCGTCCTGTAGACCTTATTCCTAGCGTCGTCCGGGTTCCAAGGCACATTGTCCTCCAGATTATGCTCGATCTTATCATCGGTATACTTCGCAGTGATGAGTCTCTTGACCACATGGTGAATCAGTCTTTTCCTCACGTCTTTGTCGCACTTATTCGCGTCCACCAAGCTCTTCAGTATGTTCACGCTCCGCTCCAAGTCTCTGACCAAACTGTCCGAGTCTCCCCACAGTTTCTCGTTAATACTGGAGCTAGTGTTCGGCAAGGTGGACTGCGATCTTCCCGTGTCAGTCGAAGACACGCGACTGGCACTGCCATTAGGTACATTTTCGTAGACATGACCGGGGAAGTATTCGAAGCTGTTCGCTCTTCCAGTTACATTCTCGGCGTCGTCTCGAGGCGTCTGAGTCCCCGAGCCGTTCTGGGAAGGTTCCGAGCAGCTTCTTCTCGCTTTGGTAACCCGGTTAGCTTCCACAGGCTCCTCGGCCCTCTGTTTCCTGGGACTAGGAACCTTGTAGGTGCCTCTAGAGCTCTTGGTCGCCACGGTCATGCTCCTCTGCAAACTAGTTCCTCTCTTTGGTAACGGCGGCTTTTCTTCATCGACGACAGAGACCTGGACGCCGACGGACTCCTGGCTGCAGGCATTCAGGCTCGTCTGTATCAACTTGTCGCAGGTCGAGGGCTTGTTCACTATCGTGGCGATCGATGACGAGGAATTAAACATCAACGGAAGCCCGGCACGGTTCCTCTCTCTCGCGTACAGGTTCAGCTCGCTCTGGCTTCGCTTCAGCGTCAACTTCGAGGCCGACACCGCTAACGTGTTCATCGAGGTGCTCTTCTTCAACGGCGACAACGGCGGACACACGTTCTCCTTGTTCGGCTTGCCGAGCGTTCTCCTCGGCTCCGTCTGCTTCACAGCAGGGACCTTGAAGAACGGCAGCTTCGGTGTCGTGTCATTACTCCTAAGAGAATCCTGTTGCTTCAGATCTCTGGGCAGCGGTTTCTCATTGGTGCTTAAATTACCACCGGCTATAATTCCCGGGAAATGGTTCTTCACTATAGGCGTGATCTCAACCTCGCTCTCGGAGCCTGAAATGATTCCTAGCAGGGGAGTGGAGTTGGCGTCGGGCGCAGACGTTTTCGCGCTGCTCTGCGGCCCTGCAAGCTTGCCAGAGATTCCGGACTCAGTGGTACCCTCGGGATCTAATCGTAAAGCGGCCGAGCAACCTCTAGCTAAAGCCATGCGCTCTATAGTACTTAATTTTTTGTCACCTTGCTTGTGCAGTGGCAGAGTGTTGTAGTAACCAACGTCCGCACCGCTGTCCCATTCGAGTGGCTTGTGAGAAGCAATGCTAGAAGTAGGAGAGGATACTTTACGCTCTACAGACTCTGTTAGAATCTCCTGAGTCTCGTGCTTCTCCTCTAGAATCGTCTCGGGAGTGTCACGCCTCAAATCTGGAGACGGGGACTCCGAATTTGAGAGCTGGTGAGCATAGCTAACCGAAGAGTCCGCGTTGGAGGACTGTCCGATTAGCGGAGGTCTTGCCCATCGTCTTCTCTCTCTGGGTACACAGGAGCGCAAACTGTACTCCTCTCCGATGCAGTCCTGCCGGCCAGTGGCCAGCGTAGGATTCAGTTTGTACACGCTGCAATAATATTTAACTGCTTCTGGCGAGCTGCTGCTCGTGGGTAATGAAAAGTACTGATCCAGATTGGCGCTCTGAGAGTATTTCTGATAGTATTCCATTACCTGTGACGAGAGGCTTCTGTTTACCGTACCCAGTCCCAGCTTTGGCTGCGAAGCCATCACACGCAGGCTCTGCCATGGCGCGGAACCCGAGTTGCACGCAGGATTATCGTTCGCAAGCGACTCTCTCGGCCGAGACAGATCCTCTGAAGCATCAAAATCTCTCAGACGACTCTCGGACGGCTCATAATCCATAATCACCAGCTACTAGTACCTGGTCATCTCGCGTAAACGGTCCCTGGCGCTGTCACATCACGCCGGGATTCGTTTCCGTCGAGCAGGACCGGTCGCAAACGCTGCGCGAACTCAACATTGTCTGTCCACGCGGTTGTATAGCGATTTATTCGAAGGAGACACGGTTCGTGAAAGAGGTTACGACGCTATCTGAACGGACATAGCCCAGTTTGGCGTAACAAACCTCTGAGCGAACGATTAAACGTCTAAATCACCCCTGCGGTCAGCATTCCTCACCTCGACACTTGCTTCGAGCTTCTCACAGACTCTGACACTTTGTGATCGTCTCAAACGAAAAGTCTAATTATTGTTTACATTTCTTCGAAAGCGTAATCGTGAATTAGCGGCGAGTACTACACACTCGTGTCGTGATCCGCTCACACAAACACGAGGAACCCTTCTAGATTGATGGAGCGTTGTTATTGGTTGGAACCGGCAATGTGTGTTTGTGATACACTTCTGTCTTGCGCAGAATTAGTACTGCACTTTTCCGCTAGGCAAAACCCGTTGTCAAACGCTCCGATCGTGTGAGAAATTGTGCGCGTTTTAAATTTGAATTTGTACCGTTTGTTCGATCGATTAAATTCATTTCAAGCTGTTCGTACGAGAGTTAAAGTACGTAACAATTGATTCTGGTAGTGGTAAGTGTCTTATTAGAGTCTTTAGAAGTGATATTATAAATTACAAGTACTGTGTTAATCAACAACACTCTCTGCACGCACCAAAGGTGTTTCGATGAACTCTCACTCTACTCTCAAAGCGACATTGTCGCGTCATCTAGAGTGAAGAAGTCGATACTAGTTGATCAATAGCTTGAACTCTTTGCCGTCGATGCCGTTAGGGTTCAGACACGGACGAGATACTATTAAGACTGCCAGCCCCTGTGTTATTCCGCGATATAGGCAAGTGGATCCAACGGGTCCAACATCGGCCGATAACGAGTCGTGGAGGCGAGATTTTCTCGTCAGTGATGGAACCACAGACGAGGTATAAGGATAGACCTATCATCTTGTGGGACTTCGTGTCACATGTTCTGCAATACTGATTATATTGACACAGACTTAGGATCAGTACAGACATTGCAAGTTTTCTGTCCACGGTTCTGAATTACCGACTCTGTAGAAAATGCTCCTCTACAATAGCGGACTCTATCGAAATGGAGCGGTCAGCTAGTAAACTACATGGCGTTGCAATACAAACCGTATGTGTCCGAGAATACTAATTTTACAACGTTGTCAGCTTTAAAAGTGCAATGTTGCCGCATTATATTCACACAAAACCGTCGATGCTCGCATCGAAAGCGTTTGAGCGATTCCTTTCCTGCTTGTCGGAGCTGTCAAAATTCAGAGACATATTGCTTCTTAATTTAAAATGTAGAATTTTCAATCATAAACACGATTATCAAACGATCATCTGAATATTTACTGACTTATTCAAAAAACTTTTTAATTTTTTTAATTAATCTAATAAACACAATTAACTGCAACTTAAATTATCAAAATATAGTGAATTCTTATTTATATAGGCATAAAAATGCCTGTTTTATTAAACTTGCAAGTCGTTATTTTAAAAGACAAGAATAATAAATATGTGTGTATCGTCGAAATCTCTCCAACATGGAGAAATTCCGTGTTTCAAATAATGAGTCGGATAAAATTGTGATAGAGGATGGATTAAGATAAATAAACAAAAATGAAACAGATTTGAGCCGAAACGAAAGATAATTGATTTATTGGCTCATTTGGGGAAAAAGCCTTGCGGCATAAAAAACCCCAGAAAATTATATACAGTTGTTATAAAACGAACAGTGAAGGTGTGAGCATTTATATAATAATTATATCACGGATATGATCGTGTGTTCTGCACGATTTATGGTATGTATGTTTCCGCATGTTTGTGTATGATCGTGTCAAGCACGATTCGGCGGAGTGTGATTCTGCGGGATCCCTCATGTATGTAAGTGTGTGCTAAGCACGACCTGGCGGA
>CM052210.1:13431569-13742261 GCA_028454225.1 Lasioglossum leucozonium | reverse complement strand
CAATTATAGAATGAGTAATGTCAGTATTCTACGTTGATTCATTACCTACGATACTATAAGTCCATACCAATAAAACCTAAACCAGACTAATCATAATCGAAAGTAGTATTTGATATCATTGATTTTAGATAACAATATTTTATATCTTCGCGGGTTTGCAGTATAGCTATTTTTAATTTTAATTCCTACCGCTAAGAACGCTGTCAGTGTATTTCAGTTCCAGTTGGTAATACAGGATGTGACACTAAAATGGTAATGGGGTTACGTCACCCCAAAAACGTCTGACAAGAAAATGCATTGGATGATAGGTCTATCCTTATACCTCGTCTGTGCTTCTACTGTAGTATCCTCTCTGTGTAAGTTAAATTTACCTTAACCTCGTCACTGGTATACATCGACGCGAACTATCTATTGACGATTATGTTTAATGTATGTGCGTGTCGCAATGACTTTTCCATTGTAACGCGCAGCCTCTTTAAACGCGCGGGAACGAAAATATTTCTATTTTACACATTTTGAGCCTGATTCAATTGTATAACAATGTAAATTATTTTTAAAAAATTATTAAATCAGTTATGTGTGTGGATATTGGTTTGTTACTGCGTTGCGAAGTTTTGGCGCCAAAGAACGACCCAGCTGGTTGGTGAACGTCAATTTGGCGCGAACAGGAGCAATTTAATGCCGGGAGAGGGTACCTCTGGCGTCGACTTTTGAACATTCAAGTAACTGACTTGGAGGAGATCGTACTTTCGTAAAGAAGACTCTTTACTAAATAGTATCAAAGACTGTCATTGTTTCAAGCAATCCGGAGATTCACTATGCCGCTTCAAGTCTCAACCAAGGAAAATATCCTGAAACACTTCGAGGATGTTTCACTCAAAGAAAAGGTAAGTTTTGCTTTATTCCCTTATTTCATGTTATTTACATATTGTTTATCCGTTTGTCGGCAAATGCCCCACCCTGATTGCTAAACACCAGGAAAGACAAATCGTTAATTGCATTTAATTATACAAATTTATTAAAACGTTAAGGAGACCGTGCGAGACCTGGAAAATAAATTGAAAATTTTATTTGCTATTTTCATAATTACTGCCAATGAAAGATATTTATGTCTAATCAAGGAAGACAAATCAACTTAGCGCTTTGTTCTTAATAGAAGTTTTAGTAACTTTTCATTTCTTTTTATAAACAAATTACTAAAATCCTCAATTTTTTCAATAATATGGAAATATAATGGTATCTTCATTATTATAAAAAAAAATATTTTATATTGTTCACAATTGTTTGCTGTGTTCATGACTAAGAATAAGTATATATGCTAAAACATGTGCTTGCTGTATCATACGTGATCGACATTTTTATCTTCATCATTATTAATAAATTTATTGTATATGATTATGGTGGCTATCAATTATATTTACGGCTTAGAGGAACATAGTACAAACATTTTGGTTGGATAAAATTCGTGTAAAATGGTATGTACTATACAAGGTTAAGTTCAACAAAAATATATGTGCATTACACTGATATTTAGTTTCTATGTGTGTGAAATAAATTGAAAATAAATATTTTTGTAAATACAACTTGCTTTTGATTCATGTATTTGAAAATTAGACTTAATTACTCATGATATAACCTTGAGTTAGTAGGATCTTGATAATATTGCATACAGTTGTGCAAGTACCAAGCTTTTTGTTTTTGTAATTTTTTTTCTTGTTTATAATGCTGTCAAACAATTCAATTGTTGTCTCTGTACGTAGCAAGTTGAATTGGAGCTGATCAAAATATTATTTTCCTATTTTTATAAACCTCTATAAACGTGTTGAGTACTCTAAGTGAAAGAGAAAAAGTTTAAGCATTTTCAACTATATAATTTTAATTCATTTTTTCTCAGATATCCCCTAAGAAGTTGTGTGTTTCACCAACAATCTCTCAGGAAAATGGAGTAAAGAATGGGGTAAATAGTATACTATATTATCAGCAAATCAACTGTATCTTCTATTAATAATACTTTTTTATTTATGTCAGACGACTAAGACAAAAGCAGTCAGGAAAATACAACTTAAGGATAACGAGTTCAACAAAGAACTAGAACCACTTCTTAGAGACAATCCTCGTAGATTTGTTGTGTTCCCGATTGAGTGGCCCGACATTTGGCAGATGTACAAGAAAGCGGAAGCTTCATTCTGGACTGTGGAAGAAGTGGATCTGTCTAAGGTATAGCATTAATATATTTTTCAAATTCTAAAGAAGTATTTCAATTGTCTTTATTGACTACATTTATACTCTTTACAGGATATGATCGACTGGAACCTTTTAACTCCTAGCGAAAAGAATTTTATATCTCACGTGTTAGCATTCTTTGCTGCCTCTGATGGAATTGTCAACGAGAATCTTGTAGAAAAGTTCAGCCAAGAGGTGCAAGTTACAGAGGCCCGTTGCTTTTATGGATTCCAGGTCGCTATGGAAAATGTACACTCAGAAATGTATTCTTTGTTGATCGATACATATATCGCGGATGCTAAAAACAGGTAAATTTCGTGTAATTATGTTCGTTAAGAAATTCTGTAAGATCCACATAATTTTTCTCTCGTAGAGCATTCTTATTTAACGCAATCGAAAATCTGCCGTGCGTCGCTAAGAAAGCTAACTGGGCATTAAATTGGATAAACCACGAGTCTGCCACTTTCCCCGAACGAGTAGTCGCATTTGCTGCGGTGGAAGGCATATTTTTCAGCGGTAGTTTCGCCGCTATCTTTTGGTTGAAGAAAAGAGGTCTCATGCCTGGCCTTACATTTAGCAACGAACTCATTTCTAGAGATGAGGTTAGCATAATAAAGAAATTTTTTACACATACAATATTCCGTTCACAAACATCCGTACAAATTTATTCTATTTTTCAGGGTTTACATTGCGATTTCGCATGCCTAATGTTTAAACACGTGGTACAGAAACCATCGAAGGAACGTGTCACATCCATTATCAAAGATGCTGTTGAGATTGAACAAGAATTCTTAACAGACGCGTTGCCAGTTGAAATGATAGGCATGAACTGCAAACTTATGTGCCAGTACATAGAGTTTGTTGCGGACAGACTGCTTCTTGAGCTGGGTTGCCAAAAGGTGCGTAAAAATGTTTGTAATTATTAGTAATGTTAAGTCCAACTGGGCTTGCTCAAACGGTACATGAGAGCTAATAATAATCGTTGTAGAATTTATTTGATGTACACCATGAGTTATCAATGTATCGTTGTTTTATTATTTAATATGCAGGTTTATATGTCCGAAAATCCATTTGACTTTATGGAACATATTTCCTTGGAGGGTAAAACGAACTTCTTCGAGAAAAAGGTTGGAGAATATCAGAAATGGGGAGTGATGCAGGACAGACTCGAAACCAATTTCACAGTGAACGCTGATTTTTAGTTTAGTACAGAAAAATATTGGAAAAGACATTTTTTGTTCTAAAACAAATACTGCAGGGTATATACCCAATATTTTATTTATATACTAGTAGAGATACTTCGTTTATACGTGTATATTTGTGTGGACTAAGGCACTAGCTTTTCTTTTTTAGGACTTATTAGCGAAAAATTATTATATTTATTTTATTTTTGATTTGATCTTTTTTACATCTTGACGATGAAATTTATTATAGATTACGTTTGGATGGATTTTGTACGTGTGCTTTCAAAGTCACACCTAGTTAATTATATGTACATATATATTAATTGTAACAGTCTTGCGTAATGTTACTAGTTAGATAAACAAAAATCGAATGTAATTAGTATTCGAGTAATAACTGATGGACTTGAAATGAATGGAAATTCAAAACATCGTAACGCTAATATAGATATAAATTGCATTTTGTATAAAATTAATGATCTACAATCTAAACTGTCTATACGAAACACTCAGTATTCGCCTAGATAAGGCTTTTTTGTATGTACATAATTTAATAATAATTAACAATAGGCCATAATTTCATGGATCAAGGATGAATACAGGTTCTCTGATGCTGGAGAAATTTTTATTCTAAAACTGTACATATAACATTCGAATTACAAAAATATATGTATCCCTATAATATTCACTTATGTATATTATAAAAGATGGATCTGCAAAATACATCAGTTGTTTTCATTATACAATATATTAAGCGCACGAATGAGCATAAATTATTATTTAGCTGAATTCAGTACACATTTTTTGATATCGTAAATATTGATTTTCGCTATGAAAACCAATAGATTACAATACTTCCAATACAGTATTATTTTAAACAAATGTTAAGCAGTTTGAACTTTGAAACCTTGGTTCAAACGATTAATATAATTTTTTCGGCACTCCATACTATCAGCTGGTCTATTATGTGGTAACCAGATGGGTTCGCCTACAAAGTAGCGCTTTGCTTTTATGTAATTCTGTAAAACGAAACAATGACACACGGAAAATTGTTTGACCTACTACAGAAATAAAATACTTACGTTAATGTCCAAAGTGAATCTATGGTATATACCACTGGGAATAATTATTAAATCTCCAGCTACAACTTCAATACGTATCCATTCATCATCCTTGTCTCTTACATCAAAATATCCTGATCCATCTAGAACCAATCTTATTTCTTCATCGGTATGAAGATGTTCAGTAAAAAAGTTCTTCAACTAAAAATTCAAACTGATTATTAATAATTGAATTACGCTATTATACTGCGTGGTTTACACGAATCTCTTACTTTCTCCTCGTAATTTGGTAAACACTCTTTCGAACATGTAATTTCATCTTCGTACGTGTAACCACGTTTCTCTCTCAATTCTGTCAGTGTATTATCATTTTGGTAGTTCTCGTGATTGACCTATACGTTAATATTTTCTATTTAAATTTTGCTACAGATCATTTTTTTTTAGTACTGGAAACGAACACAACTTTCAACTGCGCATTTTGCATTTGAAACGCATATAAATGAATAGATATAACACGTCGGAAAGCATTTCTAAATAATTTGATTTGAAACTTGTTTGCAATAGCTACGTACAAGCATAATGACCAAGCATAAAACGTATCAGTTATCTATGAAAGAATCGACAACTGTTACACAAGAATAGTTGCGAAATATTTGTCAGATATTGAACTTTAACCTAACCTTGAAATATTCAACACCTGTCTTTTTGAACAGATGATCAAGGGTGACGAATTCTGGTGGTACTTTATGGTGTTCTAGCCGTTGATCGGCGTCCTTCTTGTCCATGTACCACGCACGAACCATTTTCACTTTATGAAGAAATTTAATCGGATCGCACGTAATTTTTCTGACTGTTATTGGTCAGTGACGTAACCTCCATGATAAAGTTCTCACGCAGTACCGGCATATCTTTTCGATGGACCATAGAGGCACACGATAAAAACAAAATTGTCAACATCCATGGTATGGGTATTTCTTTCTAATGTGTTTGTAATTACCGTATTTTATGTAATATACTTATTCATTTTTATAATGTGTAGCATTCTGGTTAGCAGCATGTAATTGTTAACACAGAATTTCTATACTTTGCTATACTAACGATCGCAATCAATTTTCAGAGATATAAAAACATAAATTCATATATACAGGAAAACTGACACATACTGTGCACTAATTCAAAGGATCGTACAAATTCGAGTGTAGTTTAATACTTGTAGCAACAATGGACGAGCTGAATGTATTTTATAAGAAGATTCAAACATACCTGATGAAGAAGGATCAAGAATGCTTAGGTCTAGAGTTTCTTACTGTACGGGCAACGTACGATAGTATCAATCACATCGACGAAGTGTGCGAAACAATATTGAACTTATTCGAGTCTTATAGCATACCCACGAAAGAAAAAAGTCTGGCCAACAATGAGAAATGTGCTCTATCATACTTGTATTTATTACTAAATTCTAAGTTCAAGAACCAAGAGCGTTTGGGAGAAGACATTGTCAGTGGCCATCTAGTTGATATGTGCCCACCGATATCTCCATATTTATTTATACAAATATTATGGAAGCTAGAATATGAAAAAGTTTTAATACAGTCCTTTTATTATATACCTTTCGATCTCTTCACAGAAGTACTGGCTGTAGTGACAAAGTGTATACAGGAATTACCGTTTCCAAAGTCGATGAACATTATATATGATACAATATCGATTGCACACGCCAAACTTGTCAGACTGAATGAAGTCGGTATACAGTCTCAGAATCTCGAAGAAAGTATAAAAAACTATGAAAATAATCTTCAGGAGTTCCTACTACTGTTAACAGATCCAAAGATTATACCTCCTGCAACATCGCAGTGTTTAAAAAAAAGCGAGCGTTGCGGTATTATGTTGAAAAAATTGATTTCCACAATACACAATTGCTTAGAGCTTAAGTTTCCATCAATTTCTATGTCTGGAGATTTAAAAAAATTATACAACATAACGTTTGGAAATGAAACGTACGAGAAATGCGAAGAAAGTCGTATGAAAATCGCAGTAACAACGTTAAACGGAAATTTGCTGGAATTGTTGTTAACTAAAATTAAAGAAATCGATTGTAATGTCTATTTGAACTGGTCAGAGATAGACGATGAAGACAATAGCATGATCTCGTTGCAACGTTCTATTGGAATTGAATGTTACTATTTTCTAGAATTTATAAAGAACAATGAGGAGCTATCGCAGAATATTCATCTCATAGAATGTTTGCAGGTTTTTTCGTCGAAACCAAATCTCAACGAGTCGAGTTTCGTTTTAAATTTGCAAGAACTTTGTTGTGCCATATCCGAAGGTAAAAAGGAGCTTATGAAGGAATTGTTATGTCGACACAAAGAATGGGATAGATCCATACTTGATTTTGTTTTTGCAAACAGATCTTTACTAGGGAAGAAAGACTGCTTTAATCTATTACAATATTTAACTTTCATTCTTGAACAGTCGACAGACGAAGAATTCAAGAATCTCAGCTATACTTTAGTCATGAAAATATTGTCGCTTCAGGTGATACCAGATATTTACGAAATCGTAATGATGTATCTGACAAAGCATGATGGTAGAAACTATTTAGAATCTCCGCACACGGAGGAAGCATTTAACGATTTCATCACACGAAATTCCAATTTGCAGACATCGACGAATTTAAGAATTGTTTTATTATTCCTATTAAAGAATCTTAGATTAATATTGACTATAATTTTAAAGATAACTATCGGCCACCAAGAGTATGGTGGCACAATGATTCCTGCCAACGATGCGCTTCTTCTATCTCCGTTTATGGGGATTAGAGGGGACAATAATGAAATACTTTTAACTAGTATCCTAAGAACTATTTGCGTAGGAGATGAACAATGGGATGGAAGAAAGTTCATGAAGTTTATAGTGGTTCTATTGGAGCATTCTATTATCGAAGAGGATAATCTGATGAACAATGTCTTCGTACCATACTTGGAGAAGGACACTGTCAATCTAACAAACGTAAATTATGTTCTCTACAGTATTCGTAAATTGCAAGCTCAATTTACCAAAAACACAAATTTCAAGAATCTGATTATGGCTCTTGCTAAGAAAATGTCTTTTCTGAGACAGGATAAGTATAATTCGAAATACGCGAGCAACGAAACTTTTCATCAAATAACAAAAATATTGACGTATTTCTTGGAAACTAAGAGCCACCTAATTGCTGATTCTACGAAGAGGGAGATATTCGATGAGATTCAAGCTGTGATCGAACCAATAGACAAATTACATTTCACGCCTCTTTGGCTCTTAATGCAGAGGAACCCGAGCGCAATTGCTATAATAGAAGATTACGAAAGACGCTGTTTCAATGTGATAAACAGATTGAAAGAAGATCCTACGACTCCGGAGAAGCTGCGGGACTATTTGTCAAACTTGAGTTTGTTAAGGGAAGACTTTTTGCGGTACTTAATTACTCGGTCGACCGAAGAAGAATATCGCAGGCTAAGCACAGAAATTATCGAAATATACTATTATGGTTTTGGATGGAAAAACTACTTAGAAGGATATGATCACTTCTCCCGCTTGATGATAGAAGCCTGTTGTTTGTCTCTAGAGTATCCGATCATTGGTGGAACCGATCTATTTCCATCGTTATTCAAGTCTTTTACAGACTTCGCGAAAAAGCTTCTAAGCGAATGTCCGGAAAATCAAAGAAAGCTATACGAATCGTTGATGAAAAAGCTTCGTCAACTCGAAAGAATTATATGCCAGACACATTATGCGAATTTGTATAGCAGTTGCTTTACAAACTGCAACGGAGACATGCAGGACGATGATAACAATTTTATGGAGCTGGTGAACAATTTTAGCCGATTTTGTGATCAGTGTCTCAACTTTGAGCAGGATTATAATGATATATATAAAGAACTTCCTATGAGATCTCATAATCCAAAAATTTCTTATTTCTATGTAATTCATGAAATCATTTCTGCCTGTATGAAAGTACCTGCAACAGAAGCGTACGAGTGTATCAAGCGAATGAATGAATTATTTGTTTCAAGTTAAACTTTCTCTACGTTTTAAGAAACTTATGTTACTGTAACGAATTGTGATTTTTTTTTTATTGTCTTAATTTATAAGTCTTTTTTATGGACTGTTGCGACTGATTCTATTCCTAGACATGGGCGTGTCCGTTTTTGTAATGGTTTCTTATGTTGGTAGATCAACATTAAATCGAATTATGGTTTTCATGTTTTTTTTATGAGGATTAATTGATACCACATGTGTTGTTCATTTTTATTCTATATTATATTTGTGCGATATTGCCAAAATGCCAGTACAATGGTTAGTAATAAAAAAAATGTGAAAAAATTGCGTACAAAGAAAAAATGTGCACCAGTTTTTCAGACAAGGTAAAATCATTTGGGTAGCTATCGCTGAACAATAAGCTCAATGTTTCCATGGAAAAAATTGATTTCGCAGTTACAAAGCGGAAATGTTCGGTTGCGTATCCACCTATTATTTCTGAAATCCAATTGTAATCTCTCTAATGTCGGTAACAATAAGAACGATGTACCGTACAAATATTTGATTTCATTCGTTAAATTAAAAATAAAAAGAACCACTTTTCAAGGTATTATAATCATTTAGAACAGAATTTATTGGACGATAGGATAATACAATTGTAAAAACGTTCCTTTTTGAAGCTTTTTGGCTGGCACTTTTCTTTTTCCATGTCATTGAGTTACAAGAATTCTGTAGTGACTAGATTCTTATGCTGGTAATCATAGCTAAATGCGCCAATACAATTATGCGACGTAAAAACAAATGCACTATAAAGAAAAAGAAGAAACATTGCCACGCGTTGTTGTTATTGTTGTTGAGTGTTATATTCTTCCGCGCAAAGAAAATGCGTTTTCGTGATAGCTTATTCGTTTATTTTCACTCGCATTAAATAGAGAAATATACAAATAATACATTCTGGTATACCTTTCTACTTCTTCTCCATTCTTTTCTTTTTTATTCTGTCGTTACTACATGTAAAAAATAACGCGCGTTGCCTTCATGTATTTCCCTTTTCGACGCAAGTCATAATAAACGAACACACGAGAGAGATTAAAATTACCAGCGAATAAAAATTTCTCTTATTTTCGCAGATGGTGTCGTTTGTAAGTGTCTCGAGTATCCGTTCTCTGTCTACCCAAGTGATCATGCGAACGATAGTCAACGAAAAAAAAAAACAAAAAAAGAAATAATCAAAGAAAACGCTAAAAACTCAGAAAACGTACCGCGTCCCGCGAATATTAAACACAAACCATGGTTTTTTTTCTTTCTTAACGGAAATGCACATTTTTTTTTACTGTTAGCCATTCTCATTGTTGTCTTTTCTCGGATGTCAGATAATCATTTATCGGTATATTCCTTCTCGTTATTATTATTATTAATATTATATATATATATAATTCGACGCTATAATATTTACAGATTCTTCACATTGTAAAAAATATAACGTATTTCGTACTCAATATCGATACGCAGGTAGTACTGAAAGGCCGATATACATCTAAATCGTGGTGTTTTTTCGAATTAATGTGACCCAGTTGCGTAACAAATCTGTATGTATACATATATATATATATATATATATCGTATATATATATTTTTTTTATTTATTTATTCATTTATTTATATCTAATTATAAAATCGTATGCGAATCGTTCTTCTTTTTTCTAGGTGGTGAATTCTTGTGCTTTCTTTTCCTAAAATTATCGTTTTCCAAAATTTATTCTCTCTTTTTACCCCTCACTTTCTTCCCATCTCTCACTCTCTTTCTTTCTCTGTCTTTCGAAAAAATCGGAAGGATTTGCTGACCAAAAACGAGTAAGTAAAATTAAAAAAAAAAAACGAACCTGGTCCTTGACACTGATATGCTGACTCGGACATAGCACGACTTTTCACGTGTCGGTTAGCCTTCCGAGTAATTGGACAAATTTCATTTCGTCTTGTACAAAAGTCTCAGAAAAACGCGCACCCTTTAGAAAAATATTCTTAAACACGATTGGATGTATGTGCGTATTCACGTATCGATAGGCGTACGCGTGTGTGCACACGCGCGCGCATGTGTGTATTGCGTGTACAGAAGCGATACAAATATAGAAACCTCTTTTTTTTTTATTCCTTATTCGTTTCCGTGGAGGGCTAGCTACTCGGAAGGCTATCCTCGGTCAGTTAATAAGCCCTTTTTCCTCTCCTCTCTTTCTCTCTCATTTTTTTAAGTCCTTTTGCCAATCCATGGTTTTCGCGAAGCACAAAAAACCCAGGAGGGCGGAAAAAACGTAACGATAATAGAGCGAGAGGCGATTACACGTTTCACAAAGAGGCCCTTTGATTCGCCGTTGAATGGCTTTTACACGCGACGGTTTATTATCGTCGGTCGTTTTTAATAGAAAAACTGCGGTTACATCTACGGGATCACAGCGAGACTATGAATTTTTTCCGAGTGATAAAATAGAGAATACGAATAATTATCTGTTGTCCCCCTATACCCTTTCCCCTCTCCCCATTCCCACCCTACCCCCTCCCTCTACCTATCCACTTTTCCTCCTGGCCTGTTTTCAATTTTTCTTTTTTTTTTGTTTTGTTTCTTCAGTTGAGTACAGAGTAACGAAATTGGATGGCCGATTCGCTACGTGTCGGTATACATACGCATCGCCAATCTTAAACCGACGAGTGGCGTATTAGCACCCTTTGTCGGTCGAATACGCGTGGCTGTCTCCTATTTTCTGGTCTCTATAGGTCCTCGAACCGGTATTAATTAGCAGACTGCGGATTTTTCGATTTTCCGAAGCGATTGCAAGAAATAAACACGTCGAATAGAAATTCTCGAATTCTTCTGAAGTTTCTACTGTTTTAGGTGTAAGTACATGAAGTCCGCAATCTAGTAATTAGCGTTCGTGGCGGTGTTACAATCAAATCTGTTTCAACAAGTCGATTCTCACCTGGCTTTGGATGTTTTCGTTCTCGTAATAAATTATGTAGTAGTTTTGTGCGCTGCGTGGAATTATCTTTCGAAGTCCTCTCCCTTTCTCTCACTGTGTGTGTGCGGGGCTGCAGAGCCGCGCGTACTCGACACGAAACGACCGTTACGAAAAGTGCACCGACAATTGGAAAAGAAACGAATTAACGTACATCCGATAGCTCTTCCCGCGCGGAACGGGTATCGTCGGACTCTCCTCTAACTACCCATGATAGAAATACTGTACATCAGTTCGTTTGAAGCTTTTTCAGTTCGACTTCGGGGTCCTCCGATACTGCGGTTTGCCGGGAAGCGATATCGTTTCGTTCAACATCGCAATGCGATCCGAAAGACGGGTAAAATCTATAGACGAACGAGTAGATATTATACAAACTATAAATACACTTTTTTTTTTGTTTTTGTTTCATCTCTCTTCAGAAGTCTTACCGTATTAACCCTCGCTGAACGACACGCGGATCTGTACGTGTATTATGTGTACATGTATGTAAAGCCATCTACACACAGAAGGCGGCTAGCATTTATCAATTTGTCATTCGACGACCATAGGAATTACCGCCTTTGACGGAACTACCGTTCGAGACAGGAGAAGTTTATCAAAAATTCATTGTTTCGACGGTAAAAATGTTTATACAAGTGAACAAAATGCTACGGGCCAAGGTGGACCCAGGCACAGTAGTCCGTGTTAATTAAAATTGTCGAGTGTCTCTCGGTGTATTGGCGAGGGTTAACGTGCTTCGATTAGACTCGATCTAAAAAGAAAAAAAAAGATAGTCGAGCGAACAACCCTTATTTTGCTTAACGGTACGTCGTGCGACGATCACACACACACACACACACACATACATACATACACACAGAGAAATTAACGAGTTCTTGATGGTGGCGTGTTAAATAATAACGTATCAGGCTAATGTAATGACTGTTATGGTATTATAAATATGATTTTTCGACTGTTTTTTCTTTTTTCGCTTTTTTTTCTTTTTTGATCACACGAGAAAAATTACACACGACCTACTGCTACTTATAAGGGAGTCCATTGCTTCTTTTTCTTTTTTTCACATCCATCGGTTTACGTTCGCGCTAAACTCAATGGCAATCGGCGTCGCTAAGAAGATTCGAGGAGATTCAAGTGAAATTCTTTGTGTTCAGAATAAAGCAATGGATATATCGGATATTCTTCCACATAACGTGTCTTGCAGTTGAAGGGATCAATGTACCAGCAAGCCTTTGCGTAAAAACAGGTGTTCGCAGCCTTGCTTTCTCTTGCTGGCTCGAAAAATTCACTAAAAAACTTATCGGAATTGTACAAAGTCTTTGTATTATTTTTTTTTTGTTACTATCGTACAGACTTTACCATATAAATCCTATAATTAAGTTTACGATTGACATTATGTACTAATATTTTTACCGTTAGATTACCACGATTCTCCTTTCTGTCGGCGTTCGCTCCTCTTTAGTTTACATCCAATACATTCCCCTCGAATAAAGCACCAGATACCACGCTTCCAATTCCCATTCCAATCGATGCGGCCGAAAACAATATATCCGGTGTACAAAAGAATCATATTAAAATCAGAAAACAATCATCCGGGTATAAAATTTGAGTCGTGGAGACAATTTTAGAGCTCTACGCTTTTTCCCTTAATAAAAACATGTATTTTTGCTAATAAGAACTGTACACGCTCGTTACCGGAAACATTAACAACACACCGTTTCGAAACTCTTTTATACGGAATATTCTTTACCGCAGCCTCTGACATTTGAGCATAGATAATATATCTTTAATGGATATCATTGCACGACGCGTACACAAGACCGTTTGCCTTCTCTAATAGAGCTTCAGACTATACACTGTAATAAGAACGTTTACTCGGTCATTAGAATTGTTTCTGCTATGTCGAACGGCTAACCACCACAGTGATTCCTTCAAATATCTGCAAAGTAGTACGCCGGATGCTGCGTCTGTTGGCATCTAGCTCGCGAGAGAGCCGGCGCAGGTCTTTTTCGTATGGATCCGAGGAAACGCACGACGTACGCTTTTGTTGAAATTGAGCAGAAAGCTAGAATTGTATCGAGTTTGGTTTCGCCGTTGACAAGCCTAACAACTGTCGCAGGGCAGTCCTCGATGCCCATTCGAGAGTCCATTCCTAATCCCTTCCTGTCGAGTATTGGTCCTTTGCTGACGGAGTTACCTCGTTCGTTGCCCGCTTATCGTCTATCATAATATATTACAATAATATTACATATAATACTATCCATGTATATTAAAATATTTAACAGCGAGCCCCGTGGCAGACTGCGTGATCTTCCGATAGAAAAAGAACCAAGAGACGGCGTTAGTCTTTGACGTAGTCGAATTCACAAGGATCCAAGGTAACACGTTAGTCTTACGGATTGGCGAATTCACAGCACATGCCCAAAAACTGTTGAGCCGAATAGAAACAGCGAAATCGACTCCCGGCGGACTGCGAGAGAGCGTGTTGTCCGTCGCGTCTGCCAGCTACGAAGATTCTATTATATCTTTTACCTAACGTGGCTCGGCTAGCCCGGTGTCAGCCAGGATTTTGATTAATCATTAGAGGACACTGCAACAGCAGTAGCTCTTCTTCTCTTTCTCGGGGCTGAAGTTCATCTCGCGTACGATCTCGGCGAACACGTCGTTGACGTTCGTGCGGTTCTTCGCGGACGCCTCGACGAACGGGCAACCCCAGGCCTGCGCCAGTGCGGTGCCCTCAGCCGTGTCCACCTCGCGCTGGTGCTCCAGGTCGAGTTTGTTCGCGACGAGCAACACCGGCACGCGTTCGGTTCCTTTCACGCGGGTGATCAATTCCTTCATGGCTTTGATGTCCTGGAAGGTCTGGTGGTTCGTCAGACTGTAAACTACCACGAAACCCTGACCGTTCTTTATGTAGAGGTCCCGCATGCTGGCGAACTGCTCGGTGCCGGCGGTGTCGAGGATCTCGAGCACGCACGGCGAGTTGTCCACCTCGATCTCCTTCCGGTAGAAATCCTCGATCGTCGGGTCGTACTTCTCCATGAAGCATCCCGAGACGAATTGCACGGTGAGCGCGCTCTTGCCTACCCCGCCCGAACCGAGGACGACTACCTTGAACTCGCGCATCTCTTTGCCAGTTCGCCTCCGTCTCTTCCTCCTCCTCCTTCTCCTCCTCAACGTGTCCAGGACCGAGAGGAAGGCTGGCTGCTGCCGCTGTTGTTACCGCTACCGCTACTCTCGGTGTTCTCTGCTCTCTGTTCTCTCTCCCAGTGTGTAGATCGGACCCCGATCGCGCACTCCGCCACACCGCCGGATTTGCCGATTCTTCTTTCTCGAACCGTATAGCCGTGCGGTCGAGAGCCAACCGTGGCTGCTGCCCGCTACTAACTGCGTCCTCGTATGCTCGAAGCTAACGCGCTCCAACGAGAACAGCTCTTATTGCCGAACAAAGGCATCGATACGACCGTCTACGTACCAAAGCACACGACACGATACAAATCCGTATATCATCCACGCGTTACGTTTTCACTAAGGCGACCACCACGACGACGATATTAATCGAGACGCAACCGTTCCTCAAGCCCGAACAGGACATGACAGCACCGTAATTCGCACTCTCTGTCACACACCGCAGTCCCCTGGCGACGTTCGCGTTCGCAGTCGCAGTCGCCTGGCCTGCCTGTCCGCCTGCCTGCCCGCCTGCCTGCCTCTTTCTTCCTGTTCTCTGTCTTTCCTCTGCCCCTCACTTCTTCCCTGGCTCTGACGTGCGCGACGCCATCTTATCGCGCTTTGGATTTTCTTCGAACCTCTCCGACTGGTACTCGAGCATCGAGCACTATACGCCTCTTCTATCTATCACCTCCGCTTCCTCCTCGCTAACTACCTACCGCTACGTACGAGTACAGCCTGGCCAATTGTGTACGATATATCGGGCCCACGACACTTATCTCGACCGAGCCGAAATCGTGGCCCTTAAGTCGCGTTTCCAACCTCGCCGTTCGGACCACGGATTTCCTCTCGATACGGGAACGCGATTGGCCGGTTACCGACCGGGACTGCGAACACGGACGAATAGCGGCGCTGCGACGAGCACAGTCCGTTCCTGTCTCCTTCTCTTTCTCTAGTTCTGCGTGCATATAAAACAGTGCCCGAGGAAAATAGTAAGAGAGGAATCACGGAAACTCCCTTTACCGGATGCAAGTGTCATTCTCTTATCTTCCAGACAGCATTATCCACGACCTCGACGCTCCCGAGCGTTCAGTGAGTTTTATTAATATTACCAAACGTTCCTTTCTGATGTACGAATCACAATTTTACAGCTATATTCTTCGCATACGTGCCGAACACGGCCGTACTTTGGACACGTTTCCCGGTTATTTGCAACCGATGCTTTTATTAATAACGATGAGTCAATCGTTGCGGTGTCTTCTTCTTCTTCTTATTATTACTATTATTATTATTATTATTATTACTTTTATTAATAATTATTAATAGCTATGCGTGTTGGTGTTACGTTGCCAGAGTAATAGCGTAAAGATCGCTGTACGAAATATTTGTAAATAGTTCGCCACGTACCGAATAACGTTAGGAAGACGGACGTTCTCGCGAGAGAGTTAATTGAGTCATCGTGCATTGCACAAAACTAACGCGGCTCGTCCGTGTTCGTGTCGATGATGTGCAGAAGATTGCTCATCACATGAGAATACAGCATAAATCTTGCCGCTCCTTAAAATAGATCGGAAAAGGTACATGTATTTAGATATCGAGATGGGCAGCAGAGACGTGCGTGCAATAGGAAATTCGATTTTCAAACATACACGTACAGTAAATGCTCATTCCTAGTCTAAACGCTATGTTTGGCACGGACAAATACGGTGGTGGGACATGCTTTTTGAGTTATATACGATCGCGTCTAAATATCTATCGCACCGACTGCGCCGAGCGAAACTTCAATAGAGAAGGACAGAACGAAATACGGATCGTACGACCGAAGCGTGTCGTCGTCGCCGGCACAGTTTAAAGGCCCGCGTGCTCTCCCATAAACAATAATGAAAATTAAGAGATTTGTAAAATCGATCGATGGTGTCGATGTAGCGGCGTTCGCACCGATATACCCGAGCCTACATCAATCGTCGACGCCCTGCGAAGCGGCGCGGCGTTGACAGCCGGTGAAGCGAGTAGGCACTGGACAAGGATTGCGCGATTACTGTACTAGCATTTTTCCCTTCGAGTGTTCCTTCTCTCTTTTTCGATATCATCGCGTTCGGAAACGGGGAAAAGGAAGAAGAAGGATAAGACGATAAAGGTGACCGAGAGAGCATCGTACGTATAATACATACACATATATGTATGTATAAGTAGCATATATTCGATAGTTTTCTTTTGATGGGCGTAACCCTGGTTTTCCGTAAAACAGGAAGCGTGGCATCGTCGCCGTATCTTGTGGTCTCTAACATTCCGATATAATCCGCGTCGTGTCCCTTCTTCGGCGTCGATATATGTCGCATAGAAATATGTGATTTCAGCTCTCGCTGACGACCTTGTGGTATGCGAACGCAGACACATATGAGACACGATGACATCATCCGATGAAAGTGTACATAACTGAACAATGCATCACTTTGGCGTTGTGTTCGGTGACGAATTGACGATAATTAGTCAGCGAGAGAGAGAGCGAAGGAGAGAGAAAGAGACAATTCTGAATGGACCATCGAACAAGCACGATAATATTTTGTTGAAGCATTTACGCGTAGCTTCTCTAAACGAAAGCAAAAACTACGAAGTTTAACGGAACTCGTCGCGCTAGAGATAAACTAGATATTATTTAAGAATTTTAGCTTAGAAATACGCGCGTACACGTTGTTTTTTTCAGCGTAGTGGACACGGTTGCAATTGTGTAGAGTTGTAAGGGACAAACGAATCGATTTACACATTGCACTGTACCGAATCAGCTGTCACCGGGCACAATTGCATCTGGCGCTGGTGATGCACGCGCATGTATCGCCCCGGTTATCAATGATTTTCGATGTCGCTAATTAGAACGTCTCATTGATTAACGACTAATCCAGACCGATTATCCCGATTGCTTGACGGTTCGTTCACCGTGCCGAGAGTAATCAGTGCGTGATCGACGGTACGCGGAAAAAAGAATAGCACGAACGAAAAGTTATCGAGGTTGTACACAATAAACGAGGAAACTGTCGATTAGGGTCCATGAAACCTAATTCAAGGCTGTTAAAAAGTAGTGCAACAGCCGTGCCGGAATCTAGTTTAAGGTGCCATCCTAAATAGTATTTTTTCTTTACGTAACACCTGCGATTCTTGATTTCGATCGATCCATATAGCCTTGTTCGCGTAGACGTATCGATTTGTTTATATACGTGTATATTCTATCTTAACATTTACCCAACTTTTACTACAACTGCTGGAATAGAATTTTTATAAAAATAAACACGTGACATCACCGGTGGAATAATTCGTTGTATAATAATAGAAATATAAGCGATAAAACAGCGGGCTTTGGTACGGCATCGACGAGAATACTGAAAAATCTAAAAGCGTGTGTTCCTTTAATATGTTCCGTAGACCAATTATCGATTTTTAATTATAATATGTTATATAGTTTACGCGATGCTCGAATTAGGTGGTTAATTTAGCGAAAAAGTTATCGATCATGGACGTGCCTCGCGAGACAAAGGATTGTTATCGATAAAAAAAGTGCCGAGTTATCGGCTCGTAGCACTCGTGTCCTCGCGCAAAGTTACAACGACCTTTGCCAGGGGACAATGACCTGACTGTACAATAACATTACACCGTCACGATTAGGAATTTCGTGTCATCGTGTGATCCTTCTCGTAACTAATTACCACCGTGACTAACTCCGTCCATAAGGATGCTGTCTGCACGCGGAACATTACCGACCGAGCGGTTACGTAAACATAACCTAAATATCAAAACAACGCACAGACCAAGGGGACAGAGTAACAATTCCAAGTAATCAACTGTCAAGTGTTATCGGGATACTTAACAATACTGCTCGTTCGACTCTTGTTTTTGACTGTCGTCGTTCCATCGTAGCGCGATACGCGCATCTCGAACGTTCGTGGCAATTGCATCGTACAATGTCAAAGATGTCAGTTTTTCTTTGTCAGTAACACTCGAAATTTGCCAATGAAGATCAATTAATAAGTTCCGATTGCACGCAGTTCGAATATTGAACAAATAATCCTGGTATAATAGACACGATACGGATAATATTAAAATAATGCTCTGTTTTGGTTGAAAATTAGGTGTATTAATTGATATATTTGGGATGGGCGGGTACATTGATCGGATCGGGTCGGATACTCGAAAATTTCTAATGTTCGGGTACCCAAACGATCCTCGGGTTACCGACCCGAACCCGAGATTTTCGGATGGCTTTTTCAAGTGAAATTTCTTCGAAATTCAAGTGAAATATGGCTTCCCCGTATGCGTCGCAACCACCCCCGCCACCATATTCGCCGATGCAACCGATTGCAACTGCACCGGCGCCCGGCGGGTTCGCGATGCCTCAACCCGGTATGCCGTTTCCTCAACCCGGTATGCCGATGCAGTCACCCGGAATGCCGATGCAGCCACCCGATATGCCGATGCAGCCACCCGGTATGTTGAAGCAGCAGCCTGATATGCCGATGTTACCACAAGGTAAAACATTGATGCAAATCTCGATTCGATTAACGTTTCATTGTACGGGCTCGGGCATGTTGCGATCCACGAATTTAAATTGTACTGTTATCATTTATTGTATTGAAATTATCTTGAACATCGCTGCACGACGAATTCTTGCTTTACCAAGATAGTTTTATGCAATGTACGTTCGCTATGAGAATGTTGTCTAAAGCACTGCGTTTATCGTTTCGAATCACTGTCTCATAGTTACAGCGCGCAATAAAAATCTTGTTTACGTCGCGCTTATCGCCTCGTATCAGATTCCGTTTGAGTCGTATTTTTAAACAATCGCATCCTTGCCGACTAGGCACTATTTGCACGCGTCAGACGAGTTAATTGCTTAATTTGTTTTAAAAAACGAAGGTACGCGTGACGAGAGTGTAATCGAAAATATGTACAAATCAATGTCACAATATTATATACATCGTTATTCTACAATGTTTTTAGCGCTATTCCTGTTTTAAGTTGCACCGATTTTTATTATAAATGCATAAAATCCATCGGTAAGAATCTTTCGTGTTTGAGACCTTCGCGTGGTTCTTTCCTCCTCTTATCAACAGGAAAATTGGTTATCTTTCGATTCAATTTACATTTTACTTTGTGGTAAGTGTGCGAATGAATCATTGTATTAGATTGAAATTTGTTGCTGACTATTATCACTTTTGAAGCGAAGGGATTTCATGGCAAAAATAATGTGTATTCTCGAGATTTAAACGTATCTGGCTTGTTTGTAAGCGAATCGATTTGAACACCTATTAATCGCGATTTAATCGAAAGATCCGAATTACAAATTAACACGCTGCGATCGGTTTACCTTGCAATTCCTGTGGGAACAGGTAGCCAACGACGAATGCTCGATTTCGCTGAAATGAAGGTTAATAGAGTAAACGTTCCCGAATATTGCTCCGATAACTGTTGGGGCAGTTACCTCGAGTCCGAGTTTATCGGTCGACCGGCATTATCGGGGTCCGCGGTGCAAGAGAAAAGAGGCCGTAAACGAGCCACGATAGAGTCTCGCTGTTTGCCAAGTGACGATCAGTAAGTAGATAATAGTCGTCTTCGTTGATGGAAGCGTCACGTATGCGGGATAAGTGACATCCAGTTTCGTGTTCCCGTCGGCTCAGCTCGCCCTCTTATCGGCAGTAAATACACCCGCGCCATTCAGTGCGAACGGTGGGCCCCTTTTAACCGAGGGCCCGCAGCCTTCTTTCCTCGAGGATTTCAGTGCAGGGAACAATTAACGTTAACCGACCGGTTAATACCTGGGATTCGTCTTTCTCCGTGATCGCGATCCCACCGTGCCGTACCACCGTGAACTTCTCTGGTCCGTGGACCAACGAAATCGATCGAGCTCCTCTTCAACGCTGCACGATCGTCGTTGACGAGATTCTTTGGGACGTGGGAAGAATTCCATCGGAAGAACCAGACAGATGAACTCGAGGGACGAGTTGACTCTCTCCGGACGATAAACAGAACCGAATTGAACGCATCCGACCCGTCGAACGAGGAGACGGACGATTAGAATGACCGTTCAAATGTTCCAGGAGAAAGAATCGTATATTTTTCATAACCGAGTGCACACTTCTCGCGTTGGGTGACAAATGGTGAGCCTATCGATGTGAATTATGTCTCCAGATATACTTGTCTGCCTCTGCGTACATACGTAACGGGCGAATAAGAGGACTCGTGCTCAGGGTCAAAGTTGCTGGAAGATTGTCCCCGGTAACGTTACGTTATTGTCCCGATAAATAAACCATCTTATACGGAGATAGATTCTCTTCAGGCTTTCCTCTATATAGTTCAATTCTCTCGCGAATCGTTAGAAATTCCCGTTTCGCCGTGGGGAGAAGTGGTGTTGCGCGGACGATAAACCATGGAACTCTGGTTAAACATAAGCGGAGACTCTCCGATAGAACCGCGAATGCTATTAGTATAGTTCACTTTGAACCGTTTGCACTCCAGAGGCCAACTGAAGAATCGCCCACGTCAGCTTCGTCCGGCAACGCGTGGCCTAATTGCTCGCGGTGCAAAAGGTTAAATTTCCATATTGCCGTTACACCTCGTTATCACTGAATTTTTCACGTAATACCCTTCTGTTATACACAACGCGTGTCGGAGAAAGTCCAAGCGTTTTAAAGATCGCGTTAATTTCGAGAGAACGCTCGCATAACGGCGGACAGAGATCGAGGGGACGAGGCCGGTTGCACGTTGAGGTGATTCATGGTTAATCAACGGTGTACGAAGATTAAATAATATCCCGGCCAATCTGCGAAACGACGCGACACGACGCGGCGCGGCGCGGCCAGCCGGACGTGCGTCGGCGGATTCGCAATTCGCTGCTGTCGAAGGGCTGCAATCGTGTTGCGCGACACGGCAAACCTTCGTTTTCGCGAGCGCACGTGTACCGTATGTTTGCCACGGTGGTGCTCGCGGCAATTAAAAATTACGCTTCGATTAGGAGCAACGATACTCGGATCGAGGCGGTAATTTTTACGAATCGCGCATCTAAATTCGTCCGAACAGATAAGATAATGTTCTTAATTGTGCGCTTCGAGCGTCGTCGGAGCGTATCTCGTATACGAATAACTGTAATTGAACGAACAGCGAATTACTAATCAGTGAAGAGGTATTTGTTTACCGAAGATACAGCCCTTTTATCGATAACGGTAATGCGATTGTTTTCGTCGGCCAGTCGAACAGATAATCGAGTTTTCGTGGATGAAAATAAATAATTTTTCGTTAATCGTCGCGGCGTATGTACGTATGCGCGATACCAGCAGCGTAACGCAAGTGAAAACACGACGACAATGTTGGTTGCTCTAAATACTCCCTACCGAACAGTTGGAAAATCTTCATCGCTCGGAGAAGTATTTATTGTTTTCTTTATCTACGATGATAACGTCGCGAAGCGGAGCAGCCCGAGGAACTAAACGTGTCCCAGGAAAAGTACATAAGTTTTATCATTTCATCGAGTCGGGGGATCGCACGAAAAACAACTGTTTCTTAATTTAGTCCATCGAGCGCTGTCGATACCAGAGGACACAATCCCGGACGATAATAACGTCGCGAGATATTCGGCCGTGTGATACACGCTGGAAAATAATTTGATGTTATATCACCGATTAATCACGGACGGTCTCGTTAACGGATGAAATTGATATTATGAGAAACTTTTCGAGTACAAATACGGTTGTGAGCTCGCTGTCGAGTATCGTTGAACGCGAAGAGTTTTTCACGGAGAGATCGCGTCGATAATAATGAGAGGTCAAGAGTGAAATGATTTGTGCGCGATGGAATCCGAATATTACGAGACTTCCTGGAAGGTAAAGGTGCAACAAGTACAGAGGCGACTCCGCGCTCTGTTCCGTGACACGCTGGAGAGGTACCGCTCGAAACGGAAGAAGGGCTACACCAGATTCCTCACGGACGAGGAGAAAAGGTGCCACCATAAGCTCCTTATGCACGAAATTTCATCAATACTGTGATCAACTTTTATCATTTTAAATAATTGTATGGAAGTTTATAGAATCGCCATTCGAGCGTTGAGGTTTAAACATTTTTATAGCGTCCGTTCGTCGGAATTGTCTTTTTGACGAAAATCGCCCCAACAAAATGATAATTTGTTTTGAGGAACGACTGTAAATTTGATTTCAGGTGGCTGGTTACCGCCGAGTACGAACTGTCCGCCCGGCTTGGAGTACCTTATGGCCCTTGACCATCTTTTCGTCCGGCAGAAAGTCGAGCTGATCGAAGGTTAGTTGCTCGTGCGTGTGTCGCTAACGTTATCGTCAATTTTCGTCTTCGTGTCGTTCATTCGAGTCGAGTGTAACGGGGTCGCAAATGGGTCGTTACAGCACAGTAGCCGGCCGTCCATTAAATCTAGAGTGCACAATTCGAACGAGCTTACCGAGTTCAAGAGCTTGCCTATCGATCCAAAGATCTGGGGGGGGGTGTGAAACGCTGGTCGCTTCTACAAACGTAGACTATCTCGATTGTCAACACAGCTCTGTTCCACATTCCGCAGACACATTTCCATTTGGCCGAAATATTTTTCGAATATAGTGCACCCTTCAAAAATAATATCGTCCAAGAAATTTTTACTTCGTTTAGCTGCAGACCCTTCCGTTCTTAAAATAGAAAGATAACGGTGCGGTAAAGGTATCTCTGTTTGAAACGCACCGTTGCTTTTGAGAAGATTTGCACAAGCAGGAAAAACTGTCGGTGCTGAAAAACGTAAAATTTACGTTGAACAATGTAGTTTTCGGTGGTGAGGGAGCGGGGAATGAAAATTGATTTGAGTTTCTGCTTGTTCGAAAAACAGCTTTCGTCGGATTCGAGACGAAAAACAAGTACAGTGTGGTGAACATCAGGGGCGAGCCGGTGTACTACGTGGCCGAGGAATCCGGGATATGCGCGCGTTTATGTTTGGGCGCGTATCGGAACTGCGAATTTCAAGTGATCGACGGTGCCAGAAGGGAAGTCCTTCGAATGGTGCGACCCTGCAGGTGCACCAGCTGTTGCTGTCCTTGCTGTTTGCAGGTATGTATTCTACATCATCTTTTTGCACCGTCTGAAACATTGGCGGCGAGGAGAGAGAGAAGGAAAATGAAAGAGAGCGTTTCGTCTTAGGCCCGCTACAGGACTCATCGGTAAGGCTGTCTATTTAGCGGGCCCTGCCCTAGACGCTGGGATATTGGAAGGCAGTTGAGGACGGTATATGTATATGTACTTATAGGAATCGATGACGGATCAGGTAGAAGCGAGAAAGGTCTCGAGTATCTGTCCATCTTGTGGCAAACGTAGGTAGCCGCCAGAAAACAAAGCCGGGTCCTTGACGGGAACCGATCGTGCCGGAAATGCTAACTACCGTCCAATAAATCCGTACGTCGAAGTTAACGCCTTGATTCCCGCAATTTATCATCGGCTCTTATCACGGCCATTTAACTCCAGTGTTGCCCGTTGTAACTAGCATGTAGACATTTCCAATTTCAAGCTCTAATTCACTCCTACGAAATTACTGTTTACCGTTGCTTCTAATTCTACAACATAAAATACCCGTGTTTCTTCACGACGAATACAATTTTCTCACCTGATGCTCGTTTTGAAACTGCGAATTTCTACCTGCAATCATTTTGAGAAACCTGTGCGTCAGCATCTCGTGAGTCACTGTATCCTGCTCGATGCACGAATTTATCGCTTTACTGGAATACTGTTACAGCGAAAGTCCAGCTACATCGAATTCTTATTATCTGTCTATCCAGAATTGAAAGTTGAAGATATACGTTCAAATGTTATAAAAATGATATGCATTTGCATTTGGGAAGGTCTATGGCGCACTACGGAATTGTTCTATTTTTTATATATTTCTTTATCTATACTCGTGCGAAGAATCTTTATAATTACCTAAAACAGCTGATATTATTTATATTTGGAAGATTTGATGGGTTATCGGTTGACTTGTATCAAAATTTGTTCAAGATACGACACTTGAGAAATTCGATTTCGGCCACGAGAAATGAGTTTCCAGTCCGCTGTGCATAGGTACGGTCGATCGGTTTACGAAGGTCGCATGGGTCCCGTAATTGCCCCCCTTATTTATGGCGACCAGCGAGTATTGCTCTTGCGAAACGCCTCCCGTTAGCGGCTTTGTCGAACATGCGGCGCGCATATGACGCGCGCGAACTTGGCCGCACACGTGCGCACCATCTGCGACGATCACCTTCGACGAAAATGTTAGTCGTCCCATCGGGAAGCCCGGTCACGATCGCTTATTCTTTGAACAGCGCCGACCGCGGTCACCGGCCACGATTTCTTGCAGCCGCATTGTTCGAAACACGTTCAGCCTAGAGAGAGAGAGAGAGTCGTCTGTTTGGACAGCCTGTGTTATGGATTGTTTTCGTGAAATTATCCAGTGATTTGTCTGTTTAGGAGCTGGAGGTATATTCCGGTGACACATTGTTGGGCTCGGTGTCGCAGGATTGGAGTTTATGGCGGCCATCGTTTTCGGTTCGCAACGCTTCCGGGGACACCGTATTGACCATCAAAGGGCCATGGCTTCGATTTTGCGTGGAAGTAACGTTCAAGGTAATTTTCATGCACAATTTGGAAAACCCTGTTCCCGTTGAAGGGATGTTGAATGGTTGAATACCGCGAAAGGGACATCGTTGACCGGCTCTCTACATATAGAGTTACTTAATCCTCCGCGGGCACTCTGGATCATTTATCTCTAGGCGATAGTTTCACTTTTGAATCCCTTCGAAGGACAGAAAACCTTTATTATTAGAGTAGAGGCTCGACTAAGTATCCTAAAATTTTTTCGAATTTTTAAAAAGCCAAAAACAGTAAAATAAAGCTCTGAGCATAAACGATCCAATGTACCTACGGAAAGTGCGAAAAATAAGGGTGCTCGCGGAGGGTTGAACGATGAGTTTTGTGTTCGTAGGTGAAGTCTGCCGATGGCAATCACACGGTTGGAGTCATTCAAAAAGAATGGAGCGGATTTGGTAGGGAATTCTTCACGGATGCCGACAATTTCGGCATCTCTTTCCCCCTAGATTTGGATGTGAAGATGAAGGCCGTTTTACTTGGTGCTTGCCTGCTAATAGTGAGCTTCCTTTTATCGTTTCGTATTCGGTAACGATTTGCTGATTGGATACTAATACACTTGTGTGTTTCAGGACTTCATGTACTTCGAAGGACAGAACAATAACAATCTATAGAACTTTATGCGCTGGACAATGCGGGATGTTTTCTGTTAATGTACATACATACATAATCGAATGCGAAATGCATCGCGCTTTTCTATTCGCCATACTCGTCGATGTCTACACGTGTTATAGTTTCTCATAAGACAGGATATCTTTGTATGCTCGTGAGTAATTTATTGCGTTCTTCAATGCTGGTCAGTTCAATACTACTATATTAAAGGTTAATGATCCCTGTAAAACTTTTAACTACAGGGAGTCACGCTCGAACGTGTAATATATTTGAATCTGATGAATTATTTTTATAAACGTTTAAAATGAGTCGGTCGTGGAATGATTTTTTACAGATCTGACGCATAATCGTTGTTGATTATTATTCGGTATGTTTGCATTTAACTGTCAGAATATGCTTTCGGTAGAGGATACGATATACAGATGTACTCATTGGCTTCCGATGTCAAGAAAGTATAAAGCACATTTATACAACAAATTTTGCTAAGCGCTGGAAGTTTTGCTACGCGCTACGTGCTAATGCAACTAAGATTACTTTATACGTGACCTCTAAGCGATCGATATTAGTTATTTTATACCATATTTACAAATTGTAAAAACTCTTTATGATATTTTTGTGAAGTCTTATAAAGAATATTCAGAATTGAAGCGACAGCTGTTTTCATTGCCGTATCGGTAAGCCGTTGCAACGCGTCAAAGCGGGTGTTAATTGATATATATCTTGTCTGCGACAGAACATTAACTTTATTTTCTCTTGTATATGCTGTTACATGAAATAAGTGCATCACAATTTATCTTAAATCCGGCCGGAAAAACTTAACGCGAGACACCCTTCAACACTTCCGTGGACAAAAGTAACAACCCTACCGTAAAACGTTTATTCTTACAACACCGACACTATACATATACATATAATCTCATTTTGTCAACAGATCCTGGTCGTGTAAGGTACAGCCTGTACAAAATATAAGTACATCCATATTTATAAAAGTACAACGTTCAGCCGCCATCGGAAGACGGTAGAAATAATGTTTCATTTAAAACGTCGGAGCAAGCAAGGCTTTCGATAGCGGTGTTCCAAATTGCGGTGAAATTAAACATAGAAATCCAGTTATTCGATCGATATCGATCGTGTATCCAACTCGGATAACGCCCTGGATTGCCCTCATGGGCGGGGCTTCGTCAGGGCCAGGACAGTGCCCCGCGAGGCAATCCGTGACCAAGCCTGATCCAGCCAGCATCAAATTTCCACCTTGTTCGAACTGATTCGTCGATCGATACGGGGCGGGATCGTCGAAACCTATAGATTTAAAATTTTGCAACAACCCGACGACGATCCCACCGAGAAAGAAGTTCCTCGAAAAACTTGCCCGCGCGGAAGATATTGGAAACCAGTCTGTTGGGAGCATTAGATCCTTAATCCTACGAATATATCAATACCGTACATCGAGTTCAATTATTAGGTCACAGATAAAGCGTATAGCTCGGGTTCTATCGCGATCTCTGCGGCGCCACGCGAAACATTTCACGATTATCGTTCGTTAACGCGTCTCTCTCGTCTCTGTCCCTAGGAATTGGCGAACGTTCTCGCGCGACGGTAACGAGGGAGGATCGCGAACCGGCGGCTGGTACTATACGAAACGTCTAGAACAAGTTCTGCAAAATAAAATCGATTGTGGCATAGCTCGCGGCGCTCTTCTCGAACTAATCAGGTACTCCGTCCAAACGTACTTCTAATCGTCGAAGTATACGCTTTAACTCTAACAAATCCTACGGCTACCTTTCAAGGAATGACTCACGATTATCGTCGACACACACGTCGATTGGCAAAGGATATTGTATATATATATAATGTATATATCTCTCAAGATAGAAACGGAGCGCGGGACGAGTCGTGTGTATGTCGCGAAATGAGCGGCAAGGCTTTCACTTAATTTAGCACTTCGAGAATCAGCGAAGACGTCGTCTTTCTCAGAATTCTCGAACACGAACTTTCAAAAATTTGTGACGGGGGCAGTCGCGTTCGCTTCCGTCCCTATGGAACGGATCTCATAGCAGTCGTGGGCGGCAAACTTGCCGAGTTTACCGAATTCATACGAGTAAACGTTCTTAGAGGATACGCACCGAAGACAGCGCTCGGTCGAGTCGTAAACAAATTCCAGCATTGGACATCGAGAAATCGGCAGATCATTTTCGAAGGAGACATGGACGGGATATTCATTTCTGACTCGACCGAGAACAGTTGGAAGCATAAATTTGCGAGCAAATAATGGTCCGCGGCGAGTCTTATCCAAATAAGATTACAGAAGCCCTTAAGTAAAGCAGACGTCCGCGAAGAACTTAACGAACATTCATTTTGGGACGTTAAGAAGAAATACAGATATGTCGTGTGCAAATATCAATGCACTCTCTACGCAAAATCCAAGCCAGGCACGAGCACCGAGCGCTCTTCGCTCACCGGGAGCAACGTCTCGGGGCCAAGCGGGCGTGGCCTTGTTGCCCGCGACCGAGCTCCAGGCCGCTCGTACCTAACCAGACTTCGATCTAGGTTCTAGAGCAGTCCCGTTTAGCTGTCGTCCGTGCGGGCAGAGAATTTCGTCCCCTGGGTATAAGGACGACGCCTATTCGGGCAACGTTGCGCGTGTTCGTCGCACGTATTGTCGTTAATGGTCGAAGGCAGCGACGGCGATCGACGGCAGATTATCTCGAGACTGACTGGGACAGAACGAGCGACCGTAGCCGCTCGCATTCGTTTGCGCGTGAGACAATTCACAAATGACAATATTTTTCTCGCTGACGTCACGTTGCCCTCAGATATTTGCCTTGCCCGCCGCAAGCTCGCCGGCTGGGACTGTTCTAGAGCGTCTGTTTACTTGCTATAATTATATTGTAGTCTGTTTGATCGGTCTCGAGTTCACCCACCAGTTACTAATGGAATGTACCAGCGAATTTCGAGTCCACTTGGATCGGATTAAGATACTATCGTGGATCGAGCGCCTCGGAGTAAATTGCGTTGAAGGCTGCCGACCGTTCTCGTCTTTATTTTATTACGTTTTGAACGAGAAATACGGCTAAATTTTTCGTGCAAACGGAAGGATCGTGAGATATTCGTAAACGAGTCGAGTCGAGTCGAGTCGTCGTTGCAAAAAAGTTGCATGAATCGGTTCCGGCGGCAGGCATAGCGCAATACTCTCTTCTCACAGTTTCAACAACAAAGACCGACAAAGTGAGGTGTGTGCCACGGTAATATCACATCGAACGATCTTTAATGGAAACATCGTCTCTATCCGTAAACTCCTCTGTTTCGTCTTGGACTTGAAAAAATCTCTTCGAAAGAAATACAGCGTGTAGGAACACCGAACACTTAAAAAATAAGATCGGTAGCGATATCGCTCGCGGCGATTGTACCGGCAGGTGGTACAGTACGATAATCCCTTTTTCCGTTTCCTCTCGTCGTTAATTAATAATCGCGCCTCGATACAACATACACCAAACGTTCTATGAAAAACATTTACAACCTTTCTACTGTAACATTTATGAGTAACGTGACCAGAGTTGTCGACCGTCTCTCGCTAGATCCCAATTGCCATCCGTTAATCTTGATTCGGAGACCGGACGTATCGGGGATTAATAGATCAATCGCCGCACGAGAAAAAATTTACGTTCAACGCGATCCGATGTAACGACATTGTTTAACCGGAAGATTTCGACTTCGTCGAAAAATTGAGTCGGACGGTTAACGCGGGAAATAAACGGTTAACGAGGTGTAATGTCGACGACGTTATTAAATAAGCCGCCGAACAGCAGTCTCAATCGGTGCAGAAACGGGCGTAAAAAAAAAAAGAAAATACATCGGGTGACTGTTCTATTCTCGCGTATCATTCGAGTTAATTAGTTTCAAATTGTGGTGTCGATCGGGACCAGGGATCAAGTAACTCGGTTAATTAGTTCGTACGATTGAACATAGGTAGCGGCAACCGCGGGTTCTACGTTTGCATGCGACTGACAGATGGGGTACCGTTGGCGAATTCTTTTTTCATTTCTCGACGGAGGGGGACAAACAGGTACATTTTAATGGCAGCAGGTACGAAGTTCCGTCGATCTGGTCACATTAATCGAAATCATCCAGTCAACGATCCACACCAACGGCGTATTATCGGATCCGGTGTAAACATGGCTGACGCGAACGAGGGGTTGTTCCTCGCGTACCGCGTAAAAAACGGTTTGCATCGAGGGGCACGAGCGAACGTTCGACCGTGCACCGGCGGCAACCGGTAAATACGCGTTTCGAATCCAACCGGGACTGGCCACGGCAGTATCAGACCGTCGTCTCCCGAAATATCTTCACCGACGAGTCCGCGTGCTTGATGTGAATGTATCTGGTGATCGTAGACGCGGCGTTGTTGTTGTTGTTGCTGCCTCCGACGCCGCCACCGCTGCCGCCGCCGCCGCCGCTGTGATTGTTGTTGTTATTGTTGAGCATCTCGCGACTGGTCAAGCCGGACATCACACCCGATTTGGACCCATCGTTCATCGTGTCTGCGGTCAGGAATCAATCATTCGGTGGATCGTCTTTCGACCACAGTAGAGCAGATCAAGGTAAGAACGTGTTTCCTAAACGATTTCAACCAGAGCTTTACCAACCCTTGACTGGACTTTCAGAATGGACGTCGAGAATGCAACATCTCGACATCTAGGGGTATAATAGACCGTGGATATTTATGCAAATCATTATTTTTAGAAAGTTCCCCTGTGAAACTTCGTGACAGCATTGTCTAGCGTGATGTCACCTCTCAGCAACAATAATTCTGTTCGTATTTTGAGACGTTCAGGCTTCGCGCGTGCATAAAGATTCACAGTGCGTCGATTATACATCGGGAGATGATCTAGCTGTTGATTTTTCTCCGGATAATGTCGCAGTAAATGTTGATTCGATCGCGCATTTCTATTCCCGGCAATCTAGAAGCGTTCGTGACATGAGAATTTAAAATTTGTTTTTGCGTCGTGAAGGTAACCGCGCATGCTCGCTGGAACGCGAAGCGCGCGCACAGTCCACGCGGGAAACTGTCGCACGTTCGAACGCGACGTTAGAGTAGAGCCGCGGGGATTTTAAAAATTTACTTCGATCTGCTCCACCGTTTGGTTTAGCGTTGACCGGTAAACACGTGGAACACCGAAAGTACACTGCGATGCAACGTGCAGAAAACAGCAACACGTAACATCGAACGGCATACACATCGAGGTTATAAATAGAAGGAAGTTGTATTAAAAATAAACGAGTGTTTACAAACGGGGCGGAGATTGGGGGTGGGGGGTGGGGACACGTAATCGATAGCGTATATGAGATTGGAGAGGTGAAACGTAATTGTAGCGGGACGTTGGGGATCAAAGCGTAATAACTGAACAGCTCGAATCTGCGATCGTTTATTGGGTTCCGGTTCGGAGATCTTTTGAGTAGGCTCGATCGAACGAAACTTACAAAATTAAGATTCGACCAAGTACCTATGGAAACGTGACGTTCTCGATCCCTTGACCGATTGTACCTCGAGTACGGAGCAGTGACTCTTTTTGGCAAGACTCGAAAGAATAGGCTCGTCTATGTAAATACTAACTTCACTTTAACGGCACTGACTATACTGCGAAGACTCGAACGGACACGAGGGCCCATTGTTCGTTAAGGCACTATCGTTAATGTCGTCCTCGCGTTTGCTCGACGGTGTCTCGAGTTAATTAATAAAAAAAATATATATATAAGAGGAAAGGCAAATAAGCTACGGAACAAGCATCGAGAACTGAACGTAAATAAAAACTATTATCTCGTAAATAAAATTAATGTATATCTCTCAGACACACATATATATATATATATACGCATACACATTCTCTCTTCTTACCGCTAGAACGAAACTAACTTTGGCAGTCGAGTCCAAGTACCGGGCTACATGTGCATCGCGCTAACATGCTACGGGTAGACACAGTGAACTTGGCATAGGATACGATGCACAACCGGGTGCGCATCTCGTTTTTCCGTGCGATGCCGCTCGTAGCCGAATCGCGTCGTTGACAGAATCGCCGATCGATATTTCAATTTGAATTTTCGCGCGATCAGCGGCTCCGACGACGTCGCGACCGATCGAGAGCGGCCCCGTGCGCGCGGGTTATTCGAAGGTGCAATGTGAACGAAAAACGATGCTTCCTAGGAGAACGAAGACGGAAGGGTGCGGAATCTGCGAGGTGTGATGCGATCGAGACTGAGAAAAAGACTCGACGCAAAGTCTAGAAACGGATAATAGTACAACGTGGGATCCGGTGAAACAGGAAATTAGGAAAACTTTCTTACAAGTCCGTCAGATATACTGGTAACGCTAATACATCGTACGTAGTGGTCTGTACCAGGCATGCGCACGGATTGCCCCAAGCCACGCCCACTCGGTGCTCTACTATCTGTTTCTATGACGTCGCTGGGCCTCCGGGGCAATCCGAGTCGCTCCCAGGGCAAAGAGCGCGCGTTGCCTATGCCTGGTCTGTACTGGACGCAGTCGTATTCGAGTGGTACCCTGTTTTGTAAACTCTACACAACACAAGACGGAAACACTATGCAACAACGATATACTAATTATTCAACTAGTGTCCATGGAACAAATACATCTCTCGCGAATAGAACAGAATTCTATCAAACTCGAGAAAATTTATTCACGATTCTTCGAATGATACCGAACCCGAGAGTCTACATGTATTTGCTCCATCGACGATGCTTGTGTGGAGAGAGTCGGGCGATTAATCTTTAGACCACGGTGCTTGGGTCTGTTTTAACCCGGCGAATGAAAAAAAAAACATTCGTTTGCGAGCCTGGGTGAAAATGGACACAAGTCCCGAGGTTCGGTGCCCAACTCTATCCAGCAAGAGTATCATGCGCATGCAGAGACGACACTGCGAAGGTGGAAACGTTTCGCGACATGCACTTACAACGGAACAAAGCGAAAAGGGGCGTGTCCGAACATGTTCGCGGAGGCGTGGCTCTGTAAAACCAAACCGGGGAATTGCCTTCTCCGGCAATAAATTACATGTCCTCGGTCGTACGTTGAGGATGTTCGAAGAAAGTTCGGATGGCTAACGGTGCGTTAAATAAATAAGGAACATAAAACGCGGTGGAAAAGCGACGTTCGGGATGTGGATGTGTCCTTTTTTCACGACACTATGCAGCAGCATTTCCGGCATCTGCTCTTCTTCCCGACGATGTTGTGCTTACACCGCTCCGTCACTTTGTACGCTTTCGTCCTCAGCTTCGCGTTCCCAGCGTTATCGTCCTGACTCTGCGCGCGATTGCTCCTCGCGAGAGCGTTCGAGGCCAGGATCTCGCGTTTGCCCTCGCACCCGAGGAACTCCATTTCGTTGAATACTTCGATCTCGCTGCGCCTCGCCTCTTCAGCCTCCTCTTTTCCCCTGTCTTCGGCTAATACTAGAGTTCCACTTTTAATACTGCATGCGCGGTCCTCGAACAACGCGTGCTCGCCTCTCTTCTCGTCGAAAGTGCTCGCCTCGCGATCGGGTGGCTCCTTCTCCTCGTTGTAAGCCGCTCGACCCGTTATCAGCTCGTCCAGGTCCTGCAAGTACAGTTCCTCCTCGCTTCTCTTCCTCAGTCTGTTGCTCTCATCGTCCAGCTTCTCGCACAGCTCGTCGGACTTGTCCGAGCTGATCGCCTCTCCGCTCAGACTCTTCGTTCGCCCGTCCGAGTAGGTGCTCAGCTTGTTATCCGCGTAGCCAACGTATTTGTCGTCGTGCATGTATACGGAGCTCTCGTTCGACTCGAAGTTGCTCGCGTTTATGATGGATATTCTGGGTATGATCAGGTCAGGTGGTAATCCCTCCACACCGTCGGGAGGAGTGGAGGTCAGAGACGTTCTGTCGACGAATCCGTCACCGAACGAGTGGTACGCCTGTTCGCCTTTACCCTGGACCCAAGCATGGGTCAGCAGATGAGACCTCTGCCAGGACACGTCGCTGTTCGACCTGTTAGTCCTGGCTGTCCACTGGCGGTCCTCGTTGTTAGGCCAGGAGCGGAGGCAACGATCGCTTGGACTCCTCCTGATGTCGGTACCCGGATCCTGATCCGTATCCCCGGCATCTTGCTTCTTGTTTCGCACGATCAGCTCCAACTTGGACTTGAGCAGAGCCGGCGACACCGCTCTGTCGACGCGTCTCGACGAGTTCGCTGCCTGAACGGCGTGCAACGACGATTCCCGCTCGTTCTCCGCGTCTATGTCCAGCGTTTCGGTCGTGGCGACGATAATCGCGTTCGGACTCGGACTGTCCATGCTATCCGGGGTGTAGGGATCATGCTTCAAGGGTGCCGCGTGCAACAAATTAGCCGACCGGTCCGTGTAACCGATCCGGCCCGCTCCGCAAATACTATGGTAATCAGGCAACATGGACAACAACTCCAAGTAATCGTCTGGCACTCGAAAGCAAAGCTCAGGTGCGCGCGGCAAGCTGCAGCAGTTTATCATACCTTCGTCCAAGGCGAGATCAGCCCTCAAGTAGACTGGCTGCAAAAGGGGAAGAAAACACATGGACGATCCTTATGTATTATCGTGCATTGGTTTCGGTGAACAAGTGAAGAAGGGTGGCGGGGGGCAGGGGCAGAGGTGGGAGAGGGACGTTCCTCGTGTGATAGTTCGGGCTCCAAGTCTCTAGCTAACGGTTTACGTGATTTCAAGGGAACTATGAGTAATACCAACGGATATACTGTTGAACACGGTGAAATGTATGGTCACGCGCACGGTGCCCGAACGTTAAATCGTTCTTATTGGCCCGTTTTCTTTTCGGACGGCTTTCTTTTTCTGTTGATCGAAGGGATCGGCTAATGCTTACGGGAGCTAATGATCGTATGGAACACACATTTATAGTCCGTGATTCCACATAGAATTCGTGAGATCGAGACTCGGCGAGGTCCGAGATGAATCGAAAAGTGGTACTACACTGAACCAACTACACCGAGCAAGCCCCTATCGTATAATGTAGTTATATGTAGAATAGAAACAAGAGATAGTGGAACGCTAGCAGAATTATAGGATATACGGGAAACCAAGATAAGAACAGGCAGACAGTTCATAGATAGGTACCTTAGTGCTTAAAGATTCATTCGAAACTCCAGAAAAACAGGCTGCACCATAATAATTAAAAGAATGAATCATCAGAATAAGAACTAGGAAGTGTGTAAGTATATGTACCCAGTATAATAAATAGAAAGGAAAGAGTTTCTATTTCGCTTTTTAAAATAGTAAAAAAAATATTCTCGCACCTTATGATCACCCATGCACGTAATCGGACCTACTATCCCGTATTCCATTGCGTCCGGCGACGATATCTACGCAGACAGAAACAACAGAGGACGCGTAAGATCGGCTGCTCGAAACATGTTCCATAAATATAGAATGTTAAACGATGATATTTCATACATCTTGGACCAGCATTTTCGCTGTCGTGCTCAGCAAAACTCGGTCGCACCAGGCCGGGACCCGTGTTTGCATGTAATGCGAGCCCTCATTGATATCTTCCTCAAACGGGTAACTGGGCACAAATTTAATTGGAAATTCAAATAATCTTCCATCAAAGTCTTCCAGCTCTCTGTCATATTCACGTAGCTACATAAATATATCGGTAATTTCATTATGGTCTTCCTAATTGTCGATACACCGCCATAAGCAACATTACAGAACAGATATATAAGAGCCGACGACGGATCGCTTACCCATTCTCCGCTGTTCTGCATGAACACGTTTTGATGCTTGCAGTGAGAAAACTCCTTCTTTCCTAACGTTAAAATGAGATCATCGTCTTTATTGTGAAACTGCAGCTTCGAAATGTTTCCCTTGTTCGACAGCCTTCTTTCTTGAGTATCTTCCGTGAGTTTCTGCGAAAGTGAAACGAAATCTTAGCTTGTTTGAACAAGGTAACGCACAGTAGATAAGAGCTGTTTAATGTTTTTTAGCTTACTTTTATCACACCGGCTGTGTCTGTTCTAAAATTAAAGTCCCCGAATAAAAAGTATGGTACATTTGGATACTTGTCGTTATGAAACCTATCTAACGTATGCTCCAGCGCTCTTCTGCGCGTTTTACTGTATACGGATGGAAACTGTAAACGAATCGTATCGAACGATCAACGACTCTGTCGTGAATTTCGCTTTTTAGGTGATGGCACCGCGCTCTTACCGTTTCCATAGCGATAAAGTTACTGGCATCGTGAAACAAGTGTATATTTATGAGATCAAAAACCGTTCCACCGATGTTCCATCGTGTTCTCAGAAATCCTTTTCTGGACCATTTGCATTCTGGAAAGAACTCCTGCGGGAACTTTGCCTTCTCTTTGGTCGTCACTGCCTCTATGTTACCCGAGTGAACTTCCTTCCCACTTACCGGTACAAAAGTGCATTCTGTAAATGCAGTTCTAAATAGATACATTTATAGGTAGCGTGCTGGATGTCTCGCTTAACTCGAGAACTTTTAATATCTCGCTAATTATTGGTAAAAAGAAAACACGATCAAATTGCAAGAGGCATACATTGAACTGTATAGTATGATCATCCTGTGATCTCGAGGTATCGAACATTAACAAGCGAATGCTCAAGTTAGGTGGGACAGTCCAGTATACTTTGAAGAACGGGGGTGTACAGTACCTTGGAAGTCCCATAGTAAAACATCCTTTAAGGATTCGTGCACAAAGTAAAAGTTTCCAAGTGCCTGCGAAGGTAATTAATGATTGAAGCAT
Organism: Lasioglossum leucozonium; assembly: GCA_028454225.1. Lineage (NCBI taxonomy): Eukaryota > Metazoa > Arthropoda > Insecta > Hymenoptera > Halictidae > Lasioglossum > Lasioglossum leucozonium. Next base: position 13,705,572 of record CM052210.1, on the reverse strand, counting down.
TTCTTTTTACTTCTTGACAAGTGTAATCGTTCATTTACTTTCCATCTACATACCGTAAAATGTTCAGCGGAGGAGTAATCCTCGTCTAAGAATACTCTGATTTTGTCGAACAGTCTTAATTCTTCGGATGACATAAGCAACCTGTAAATGGAATTAAACTGTGCTCTACAGAGATCTTGAACTTTTCCTACTAGCTAGAAGACGAGCTATATTCTCATTCTTTTTTTACATTGCTCCCCCATGAATATCACTCGATAAACTCTTCTTTTGAAGTGGCTCGCTCAACTGTAGAGTCACGCGTGACCATGCTATTTTTATCCCTTTCTGCCAGTTGTGCGTTAAACCACATTCAATATTGTAACCAAGGAAACCTGTTTGTCTCGGTGTGCAGTTTATAAAAACTTGTACAAAGCCCTCTAATGCATAAATTCTTTAAAATAAGACGTATCTTTTGTACCCGCAAAGCATTAGCTTCCACCCCATTAATTCAGTTAGGCTCTCAAATAGGTTCTGTCAATGGAAACCCTTCGACCGAGTCTCTAATAGGATTTCCTAGAGAATCTTTTCCACGGGTCCCAAAGAATATGTGTTAACAGAGGCTTAATTACCTAACAAAGTCCTCGACGTGCCTCATGCTTTTCTCATAATTTTTCCCGCCCACTTCTTGGCAGTGCAGTGCAATAAACTTTGGATCCAGCCTCAGTATAGTCTGTGAAAAGCGATCAACACAGTCAATGTAAATATACGTTGTCTCTGTTTACGCGATGACAGTGCATCTTATCTGCAATACTTACAGATAAAAATTCCTCCGTCCAAATTTTCAACATCACGCTAGGCTGCGAAAATAACAATAAAAATTTCGCTGTTATTAGTCCGATGCTGGTTACCGACGTATCGACGGCCGGTAAAGAAAGTTTCACGATTTCTATACCGATCGGGGAAAACCGGAGCCGGTAACGACAGCCGGTAAATATCGGATAATCAAAAATACTCCTGTCGCTTCTAATAACAAAGTGTCATGTAACTAATATCTATTAATTTATTCGACTAGGTAATCATTTGCAAAAATCGGCGAAATCGAACAGATTACGAAATTAATCACTTTTTGGACACCGGAAGGAGATCGTTTTGTAATAAATCATTGTTGGATCGTCGGTAATAGAAGCCAAAGGTAATTCTATTATTTATCTACACTGATTAAAATGGCAAGAACTTTCTTGCCGCCTAATAATTTCCGTGTTCCGAGTAGATTTACGCGGACAACGTGGGATCTGGATGAACTCGGCGTTGCTTTCGCACGCGTAGCATCGTGTCGGACAACGAGGAAAAGAAAAGGCAAAAGTTGACTAAAGCAGGAAGGAAGGAAGGAAGGAAGGAAAGAGGAGTTACGTTACGATGTAACTATCCTAATTTTTCATTCCTTCGGACAGGTTCGTTAGCAAAGACAACCACCCCTTTAGGTAAGATAAAAGTTTCGCGGAATAACTTCCCCAATGGATCACGGTAAAATAAAGTGGCATCGCAAAAGTACGAAGTATCGTGTAAACTCCCATGGAAGCCATTTACCAACCAGAGAGCCCGTGGGAAAATATCAATTTGAAGAATTGTGTTTTAGATCTACGGTTGCTCATGGAATATGTGGTGTAAAACGATCAAGAAATAGATCAAGAAATAGATTTTTCCCGTGAACCCTGCGATCGAAAAAAATCAGAAACGTTTAGCGGTTCGATTCTTCGGTAGTTCGACAATCGAGATAGATGGATTCGCGCGAGACAAGAACCTAAAGGAAGCTTTTGCATCGTAGGTACGAAACTCGCGCCAACCGCGCGTTCAGACAAAAAGGAAGGTGCAAAGAAGGGGGGAGAAAGGAAGAGAGAAAGAAGAAGTAGGTCGTGTCACGTAGGAACGTGTAAATCGTGAGGCGCGATCGATCGTTCAGGGTCGCGTGCGGTCGGCTCGGAAGAAAAACATGGGAAAAATCGCGTGTATTTCTGTACGTACCTCCTCGAAAACGCTGCCCACGTTCGCGGTGACCAGTAGTACCGGAACACTGTCACCCGCCATGCTCTCGGATCCCGTGGGTCTCGTGCAGAAGAGGAAACGAAAGAAAGGAAGAGAGGGAGAGAGAGAAAAGAAAAAGAAAAAAAAAGCGAAAAGAGAGGAAGGTTCCGAGGAGGCTAAGGGAAGAGACGTTTAAACGCGTCCCACGACGACGTAGAAGAGGGACAGGGCGACGCGCGAGGCTTGTCACGAGCACACTGTCCACTGGCAACTGTGTCGAGAGTGGCAGCCAGCTAGCGAGCTAGCGAGCAAAGCAAAGCGAAGCTAAGCTAGCGAACGAACGAACAAACGAACGAACGAACGAGCGAGCGAGCGAGCGAGCACCGTCACTCGGGGAATTAGGTTCCCGTGGGCACACTGGCAGCACTCGGCACTCTCGGCACTCTTGGCACTCCGTTGTACAGGTTCCCAGTAGAGGTTTCTCGGATTGGTTCCCGAGAAAGAGGCGAAGTCTCACCCCTGTCCGCGCGTTCTTAGGGAGCGATCAATCCCTGTGGCGAGCTGCGGCCACGGTTCCGCGGCGTGCACCGGTCGCATCAAACCTCGCACTGTGAATACGACACATTATTAATCGAATAACGCGAGGCTTGTTCGCGCGCACCAGAGAGAAAAGTTGTGCGGTGCGGTAAATATATCCCTCTATCGGGCAGAGCGAAACCACGCCTACCGCAGACGTCAATAGGCAGTGCCGTGCGCCGCGTCCGAGAGAGGAGATCCCGGGGCCCCGACCTCCGCGCGCACACCTCCGCCCAAACGAATCCTCCGATCACCGCACCGGGTTCTCTCGAGCTTGCAATCTACCCGACAAGCTCCTCAACTCTCCAGCGAATTTTCGATTCGTCGCATTCCTACGATGTATACGAGAAATAATAAATTTTTTAGACACTTAAATACGACGTGTAACGGCGTGAACAAAACACTTACGGCACCGCTAAGTCGGTGTAATGTAAAGCAGAGAAATGATTAGGACATTCATTCGCTATTATTTACGAGAAGACAGCGACCGAACAACAAGTTGCTTGGAAAATAGTATTTAGCTAACGAAATCTCTAGCGGCAAATACAGTCTCGACCCATCTATAACGCGATTAATTCGTTTCCTTTTGAACAAACAATTCGAACGAACCGCCACGATACAAGCGCCGAAAAACAGCTCTTCGAGTTCATCCGAATGATTGCAACGCGATCGTCGATTCGATTACGTTCTGGCACTAGCTCGATCATTTTTAATAATATTATAGAGCAGCTCGTAATCGAATCGACTTTTAATAACGCTCTTAATAACGTGTAATCGTATTACATTTCGGCCAACGCTGGTCTTTCCCGGGAATCCCCGGGAAGCCTGTATTACCAAGGATTTACTGTTCGCGGGCTGGACTCTTTATTTCTGATCGTTCCTGAATCGTGTAATCCCCGGAGTACTTCTCGAAGCATACACAGAGGAAAATGTTGAAGCATAACAAGTCCTATATCGACATCACACTCTTTCAAAGCGAAGCTGGTGTATTCTTCCTTCCCGGGGTACTATAATTATATGTAGTTTAATAGTATGCGAACAACAAAGTGAACGTCGAGAAAAAAACAGGTTAAACAATAATAAACAATATCGTCGCACAGCGGGCTAGAATTTCAGAATACACGAGCAAAATTCGTGTCACTGATAATTCTACACTAAACACCGAACCTACCCCGTCACCGATCAAATGACCGGGTTTTATTTAGCAAGACTTTTCGTGGGGATCGAATGAATAGATTATTTCATTCAATTACATATTACAATAAGAATTTGTGAAAATTTTTAATACATCCAACTTTCTCATTTATACAAGGGAACGCGCGTGCCGGTTGCTTTTAGTGCTCGGTAGGTTTAGCGTTGATTATAAATAGAACTGTTTTAGGGGCTTTTCGGGGTCTTGGAATCGAATTCTGGCCTGCTAGAATGACAGATTAATTCCATCTATTTTACAGAAACAAGCCCCTTCCCCGCCCCGCTGTGCATCGACTCGGTTGAATAGGATTTCGCGTTACCCGCGGGCCCGTTGCTTCGCGAACCATGTAGCCCAGTTATCGGATATTACCAAAGGCGTCACGATAATGAACAGGACGGAAGTGTTGCGCAGATAAGGGCACGTGCGCGTCCGCGACACGATGCTGTACACACAATACGCGTCGACAGAAACCTGTAACCGAATAGTTGAAGATCGCTCGAGACACGGCATTCGCGATAAAATTGTCACGGTAACATCTCCAGTTATATCTGCATATTTTATGTGATATTTTCGGATAGGAAAAACCGAGCGAATAGGTTCGTCGTTCTCTCGACTGGTACGCTCCTGGGAAGCGTTGTCGGAAACGATGTTCCAGTTGCGCATGAGAAGGGCGAAACGCACGCGCTCTTCTGCTCCGTTTACCATTACGTACACCTTGCATTTGTTTTTTCGGCAAGCTCTCGAATCTGGTTCGGCGGTTGAGCGCGACGGCGACGACGACGACGAAGACGACGCCGACGCGGACGGTGCGCGATCGTCGTCGCGACGTCGTAGACGCGTTCATGGTAAACAGAGTCTCGGGAAGCGGGTCCTTCTCGCCGGTTTCGCTTGCGGTCGTCTTCCGATCTAGCCAAAGACGTCGGGAGTGCACGAACCGGTGTGCGCGGCTCGTGCAGTTTTTCCGGCGTGCGCTCGCGTTGACTCGCGTGCATCGCGCGTCGTCTGCTCCGTCGTCTGCTCGCCGCAACCCGGGACCGGTTTGACTCTCTCGTAAACCGATATCGCGAGCTTGTCGGTCTCGCTCGCGGGTGTCGCAGTCGAAACGCGATAGACACCATAAAGCATCGTGCTCGGGCGAAACGCCGCGACGGAGCCTTGAGAACAACAGCGTGTTCCCTGTGTTCCTTTGATCCGTTATCCGCGCGCGTTATCGAATCGATAAGCGTCGCCGGTGATCCAGATCGGCGACACCCTCGATCGGGAAAAAGCAAATCCGTGTCTAGATACGACGGCGGCGGCTCTCCCCTTATCTCCGAAGTCTCGCGATCGAATCGAATTCGTTGAATCGCTTTCGACGTCCCAGAGAGAGCGACTCGGTAGAAAATCCGTCGGCCGGGATCGATGACCAGGATTCGCGGTTGCGCGCGATCCTGCACGGAAAACGCGCACGGGAACGCTCCGATCGGCTGGTAACCCCAGTCGCCGACCGTTGTTTATTGACACGCGGCAAACCATGCTCCCGGTCGCGATGCTGTCTCTGTCGGCGACGATGGTCCTCGCCATCACCGCCGAGGACATCCTGACCACCGAGGTGTTCGTGATCCCCATCAGACCGGAGACGTTCGAGTGGAGCAGCGGCGACGGTAAGACGAGAGAAACGAAGACCACGCCGGACACCACGAACAATGACCGTGTTGCGTCGCGTGGGCGTCGCGTGCAACGGAAATAATCCGAGAGCGGGGCGAGAACGACGCCCCACACTCGCGCGTTTCTATAAAATAGCCTGGAATTGATTCGAAAATCTGCATATCGTCGAATAGGTTCACGACGAGGTCTTCTCTCGTGAGCTAGTGATTGAGATAGATCGAAAAGCACACGGACCGTAAGTCGGTCGTGTAATTTATGGGACACCGCGCGAAATCAGGCCTCCGTATCTGGCACAGAAAAAGGAGGAAGAAGAATACGAGGATCGGAAAGACTGCAACGAACCGGCTGAAAAATCGTTTCGCAACGCGAATGTATGTAGTTAACGATGTAGAACGAGGGGCGTCCTTATGAATAATTTATGGTTTATGTTATGAATGAAATGGACGGTGTTCCGAAGAAATTCGCGATCGTGTTCACCGCGTCGAAATCGAGCAGCGTGGGCTCGCGTCGCGAATAGCAATCGCCCCGGGACTGTCGAACGTATCGCGTCGGCCTCTCTCACAGCTGACGCGGTCACGTGTATCGATGCTTTCTAGCGCGACGTCATTCGAGAATCGTAAACGACGCGCCTCTTCTCGTTTTTCTCTTTCCGTTTGCCCCTCTTCCTCGCACGATACGATTTCCTCAAACCGTTCATGAATCGTCGTAGCTTCTTTCTCGGAAGGATGTGTGTGAAATCCACGTCGCACGAGCTATAAACGATTCCGGGAATTCGATTAATCAGAATTTATCGGGGAGGACTTGGTCCCCCGATGATGGATGCGCGTCTCGATGATTAATTCCGAGAGTACGTGTTTCTTGGGTTTTCTTTTTTTAGGACGCGCCGATCAATTCTCCTATCAACCCTCTTTGTTGAACGCGCCCGATCTCCCGCCATGGATTCACTACACGTACAGCAAGAGGGACCATCGGGGATTTTTGTACGGCGTCGCGCCCAAGGACCAGAAGTACTTCCAGGTTCGATCGTTCGGTCCCATAAGTGCGCAAAATCTTTTTAACACGCTCCGCTTACCGCCGATTATTCCATAATTTTTAAAAGCCAATGATCCAAAAAGATTTTTAGCTTAAACGGCAACGTTACTTTCGATTGTGAATCACAGTGGCGGCTCGTGTGTAGGCACTGTGGAGCCACAGCACCCCCTATTTCCACTTGATATTGTCGATAACATTTCATATAATGTGTCCTTTTTTTCTTTAATTCTTTCTTTGTTACTTGTACAATATACAGGGTGAAGATTATAAAGCGTTACAGACGAGTATCCCCAAAAAATATTGATTATACGCAACAATGTTTCAGATGAAAGTCGTTTAGTACCGAGAGGGGCATCATGTGGTGAGACTTTTATTCTTCCCGGTGGACGCTTCAAGGTGAGGTGAATGAAATGGACCGGGTTAGCGAAGGTCAATTTTCTTTTTCTTCAATGGAACGATATCTCTTTTTCATCCACCATCAAATTGTGCGTTTTAAGATGAGTTCAATGACTGATGACTCAAGGTCATTCAAGGTCAAACTTGCAGGGAAATGCAGAACAGGTGTGATCGGTGGTGGATAAAGAAACATATCATTCCATTTAAAAAAAACCGAAAGTTGACCTTCGCCTCACCTTGGAGCGTCCACCGGGAAAAATAAAAGTCCCACCACATGATGTCCCCCTCGGTACTGAACAACTTTCATCCGAAACCCTCACTAATTTTAGCCACGAGCCGCCATTGGTGAACCATCTAACAATTTCGTTTCCGATTATACTAATGTGAAAGAAAATATCTAAGCTTCCCTTTTTGCTACAGTACAAATCAGTGGCGGATTTAGCACTCGAAGGCCCCAGGCGCAATTCAATTTTCAGGCCCCTCCTCTAAATATTTTCACTATTCCTACGCCCTGCAGTGTGCATTATGAAAAAAACAATATTTAAATAAACTAATTTTTTTTAATTTTGAGAACTGAATTTATGAGGCCCCAGGCGCGCCCTTTGAGCGCGACTGAAACGAAAATTCTATTATTCGGATCCCGGTTGACAAAGCGATATAGTGGATGATGAAGAGTGGACAATTGAAGAAGCGTGATTTCAGCTGGGAATCGTGGGCTTGAACAAGCACACGTACGAGACCAGGTACAAAGTGCTGGACATGAACGTGATGCAGAAAGAGAACCTGACCAAGTACGAGGTCCATCTGAAAATCGATAATTTGAACGTGGAGGACATGTTCGACCGTAACAGAACCGTGGAGCTCCTCGATATATTTAGGTATGTAAGTGTGTCGATAAAAAAGCAACATTATAGGCGCGCAACCTTGGTAGATACGCGAGCCCGACGGCTAATCCCTCATATTTATAGGAAAAAGCTGTGGAAAGAAGCCACCGATTTGTACGTGACATTCCTCGCATCCGCGATCGAGTTGGGCGCTCGTCTACCCTTAAAACCCAGCGAAGGTGAAGGGTGAGTGATGAAACGATAGACGATTGAGACGAGGTTAAGTCTCGAAGGAAATAGGCAGAAGGAGAGAAAAGAGTAGGTACGGAACAGTGAGGGAAGTGAGAAAAGACAGAAGGAATATAATGAATAAGAATATATTAAACCAACACTTTAACAAAAGGTACACGATCGCGAACGGAGAGATTTAAAGTATAAACGCGAAGCCCGCGAATATACTGAATTGTGAAAATATCACGAATGATCGGACGATCGATAAATGCGGTATCGAGATCGATACGAAGGCGAGAGCGAAGATGACAATATAAGACGGTGCTAAGACAGTGTTAAGCGCAAAACGGAAGCGAGGACGATTGGCGCAGTCCTATTTATAAGGTGGCGAGCCATCGGTTTGGAAGGAGGAAGGAGTAGGAATTTTGAACTTGATTTGAAATTACGAGGAATTGACAGCACCAACGTTCGACAGAGCAACGACCCGGCAATCGGTGCTGCAGGGGAAACAAAGGAATTGGGTAACGGATTTGGTAACAGGAACATAGAAGACGATGGCTCGCGCGACGACAACAGTGAGGCGAACGCACATTCGACGCATCGATAGTTTACAATTTCGATCGTTCCCTCGTCCGTTGTCATCGACAGCAAACAGCTGAGTTCGCTGATGGGGCAAAAACTCCCGAAATGCGAGCGACGTTGTATATTACCGGCGGCGTTGAGCGGATGATAAATACGGGGTCGATGCCCGTATTATATCGCGAGCGAGGATCGATTTAAACTTTTAAAGAGTTTAAACAGTGAGTGTTTGTGATTCTAAACGCTTCACAGTGTACAGGGTTACTCTTCAAGTTTGGTGCTCGTAAATTACTTTCAGCCACCGTATCGTCGGAACGGAACGAAACAAACGACCAAGATATAAACTAGGTAGAAAGAGTAGAGCTCGCTTTCCCAAGAGTAGCTAGTTCGGATGATAGAATGAAGAAAGTCGTTATCGCGGTTCCGTTAGCGTGGTTGCGGCAATCGAACGGTTCATTGAGACTGAATGTGACTCAATGTTTTCATCGATATACCACTGACGCATTAGCCGTTCGATAAACGGAAAACAACACGAGTGACGCGCGTCCCACGCATCCTTCGGCTTCTTTATTCCTTTTTTTTTGTTTTAGAAGTTTCCTGCGCGACTCGGAACATTTTTATTCCGAGTATAGCTATAAAGGTCCCTCGGAGGCTTCGCGTAACTGGACGGTTACTTCGATGTGACTTCGGGTCTATGCGTTCTATCGAATCTTCGGGATCTATGGGATCCACGGTGGATCGGCGAGATACTCACCAAACGCGATAGCAATCGGAACCGTGACTGTCCGTCTCGGTTTCCCGCCAAGTCGCGAGGAGTCGTCCGATGCACTTATCGGCTGCACTTCGTCACGAATGAGTAACGGTGTCAGCAGTCGTCACGGTACCAAGCAGCGGACACCTTAGTTTCCGACGAAATGACTCGTCAACGCACGACCATCATCGGTTCGTCGTTCAGAACAGTAGGCGTCTCGAGACCGTTGCTCGCGAGATCTCTGGCATTGTCACGCGTCGGGCAGACACGATGTCAGCGGCGATCGATTAACGAGAATCGTTCGTCGAATTGTTTCCAGTTAAATCGAATCGTTAGCGCGTTCACTGCCGACTCAGCGGTCGCTATAGATCGAGCGGATATGTCGAAATTTACCGTTTCTCGGAAAATTGGAAACTTATTACTGGACTGCGGATTCTATGAATTTGATGAATTTGGATAAAACTACGTATAATTCAGATCTGTCACGCTGAACACGTGCAAGGTTCGATTCCTATTCGGATGTATTCTAATATAGGGTGTTTCAAAACGACCTGACCTCGTTTGACGAAATTTTCAACGACATGTTCGCATAATTGCGGACTAATTTCAGTAATTGTGCGTCTAATTGCTTCCTTGAGCTCCGGAATGGTCTGTGGATTATCGACATACACTTTTCCTTTCGGAGAACACCCCAAAGAAAGAGGTCTAATGGCGTCAAATCGCGCGATCTTGGTGGGCAGTTCACATCGCCGCGGCCTTAGATAACACGACCATGAAATTTCGCGTTTGCAATAAAAAATAATAAATTGTGTAATTTTCTTTAACTAAACCGCAATACTTCCTGGTGCCACTTGTCAAGGATTAGTACTGTATGTTCGCCACAAAAAAAAAAATGGCGCGCAATTAAAAATGTCAAGTCATTTCCAGACACCCTGTAGATGTTTTAAGAGCTGGACACACGAATCGTTGAAGAAGTTGCGGAAACGTCTTTCAACGTAACGCGTCTGCATCGGAAACGACCCGGCGCGAACGTGCTAATTACTGATTCAGCTTGGCGGCGCGGCGTTTCGCGGTTCTATAGGAAAATAGTCGCTCCACCAGCACAAGGATGACTGTACAAGTCTGGACGACACGGCAGTGAACGTGTTAAATCGCAAGAACAACTGTGCGTCGATTGGGACGAGTGGAAAATACGAGGTGGCGTTTCGTCGATCGGTATCGCAACGACGCGACGGCCGAGGCTCGCGAAACAGTTAGCGTCGCAAGGAGGACGGCGGCGAAACGACGCAGATTAGTCGCGCGCGTAGCCGAATGTTGTATAAGCTTACACATATAAGTAAGTTGCTAACGTAAGCGCGACATTGTCAGAGGGCTCTCTCGTACGAGTCGGCCGACTGAATGGCTTCCGGCTGGCTCGCTGGCTCGCACGCACGCACGCACGCACGCGTATCTCGTGTATATGCTGTCCGAAGACGTCACCGCTTCCCGCATTACGCGACGATGCACCGTCGGTGAAAGTTTGTCATTGACATCGTTAACTGTGAACGCGACGAGGAAACGATCGTTTCGGCGCGCGACCGGACCGATACTGATACCGTTTCTGAGAACCAGACCGTCGCGTCGCGTCGCCGTCAGGCCAAAGCGATACATGCATATGCAACTCCGATCCACGGTACCCGAACCGATATAGCCAATCAACCGATAAGATCGCTTTATCTGGCCGCCGGATCGCGTCGCAAACAATACTGGAAGCCGAGCGCGTTGCCCGGTTTCTATGCCGCACAGCGAAAACTGTGAAAGTATTCGAGATGCGTCTGATAAGATAATTGGCAAAAACACATGCATCGATTCAGCTTGAACCCAGAGAGAACAGTTGGATCATTGACGGTCCGGAGCGTAGCGAAAGATCGGTGTGAGAACGAAGAACAGAACGGAAACGAAACGCTCCAGATGTTACAGTCTCTGCTCGTTTCGCTAAATTGGAACAAGGCCCGTTATTGTCGATTGCTTGTCGGAGAAGCATCCGGTACAATTAGAAGATATAATGACAAACAATTATCTTTATGTAGAAATTGTATTGTACAATGATTGATTTATCGCATCTGAAGTATTAGATAATCCGCAATAACGCATACTCAGAATTATTCAATTAAACAGATCGGAACTTATTGCGTTCTTATTTGATCTTTTACGCTTTTCTATTAAATATGTCCGGGTGCTTCTTTCTTTTGAACTCTCTCCTTCCCTGTCTCTCTTTCTCAACTCTAATCCCTTCGGGCGCTTATCGCTCTATGTTTATACACCACAGCGCGGAAAGAATAAACATATCCACGACCTAATATTTTGTCCAACGAGACGAAGCAGTGGTGCACCAGCGTGCGTCCTTTGCCAAACGTTCTCCGCTTCGTTGGACAGATTATAGTCTGGCTTCACTGGAATAGCGATCCTCTAACCCAGGGCTAACGTACTCTCCCAGAATCGGCGATCGTTATCGGAACAGCGCATCAGCGTTTCGCGCATGCAACTTTCGACGGCGGCATTGGATGACGCAAACGAGCGCGCAGAGTCCCACGATGATTCTATCGAGCAATTGTCGGTGCACCCGAGGAATCTCCAGCTCCGACGAGTCCGCGTTCTCTTGACGCACCTAAGGCTTGATCTGTCAACATAGTTGCGAAATGAATCAATGGGACGTTGTCGCTAGGACGAGATCCCTTGCCGATCGTGTTTCGTAACTGTTGCTCGGATGTGTTGCGCGTAGTACGTCGAACGGATGGTGTTGACCGCGTAAAGCGGAAAACACACCTCGCCCCGGGATTATCCCTAACTTTCGACCGAGATAACGGGAACCAGTAACACGCAAGCAGGAAAGCCGCGTGTGACGCACTTCGAATGCCGCCGAATCGTACGTGACTCGATCCACGCGGCCGCGGCGGCTCTCGCAAGGTGTTTCCTCCGAAAACGAGAAATTCCCACGAAAACACCTGCGCGAGATCGTCGCGATGCGAACCGCCCTCGAGGCGTCTTGTCGCTATCCGCGGGCGTGCGTTATCTTCAAGCTAAATCACTACTTTGCGATGTCGGTATCCTGCAAATGATTCTCTCCATCGTTCGTAGCGTCGCCGCGTTTGATTAACTGCCGCTGATAACGTTTCGCTTCGAGTTTAATCGATCGATTGTTTACATTATTAAATAAGTTGGTATCTAATCAATTACTGAACGTATTTTATGAGGTATTATATCAATATCATATCCATAAAATGAAGCATAATAATATAGAATGGAATTATTCTAGGTTGGAAGAAATGTTTAATTTTCAAGTTAAAGTAGCTGCTCCGAGTGCGAACGGTTAACACTCTCAAATGCTTTTAATCGTCCTATTAATTAGCAGGACCAGCTGTTATCGGAGCACCAGCAGAAACTCGCCCTAAAATGTATCCCCTAGGACTGTAAGCGTTCTTTTCTTTTGTATCAGCGTGGTGGTGAGGCTGGGAAGTTCTATGCCTTTCTCGCAAGAGCTGAACGAACTGCAAGAGGAGGTGAAGCCCCTGTGGAAGCTGCCTTCTTGTCCCCGGGACTTCAAACGCACCAGCGTCGAGAGATTGTTCAGGGAATCGCGATTCGCTCTGGATTGGTGTTCCTTCAGGCTGGTACGGTACTCGTCTTTGCTCGACTCTATGCGTGGAAACACGGTACACCGACGTTGGTTTCCTTCCATCAGGTGGAGCAAGAACAGCAGAGCCTGCAGCACGAGAGCGCCAGGCGAGGACCTAGCATGAACGTAATCGGAGCAGACGTGTTCGAACACTCCGAGTGGCGATGGGCTAGGTCAACCAAGGCCAGTATACCCACTAGGAGCTACTTCAAAGAGATCGCCACCACAATCTTCGTGCCCACCGTGCTGCTTCTCGTGCTGGCCGCGTTGCTAAGCACGGTACTGTGCCTGAACCACGAGAAAATGTAAGTGGGCCGATCTAGGTGCCCGTTTCGACGATCCACCTCAACGTTGGCCCCGTCCCCGGAAGTTCTTCTTCGCGCTGTTCGCTCCCTTTCGACGATACCCGCGAATATAAACGGCCAAACCGTGCCTCGCAAGAAGTCATCTGACAGGAATGCGGCTGTGAGCAGCTCGATTGGGTATTTCCACACGAACTTTCGATTCTGGCCGAATCGTTGGATAAAGTCTGCGACGTTGAAACCTTAGCATTGGGTGCGAGCAAGGACCGACCACCTCTGCGCCGTCCTGCGAGACTTCTTGCGAGGCACGGGCGGTACATTGCGCTTGTTCGAATCAAAGAGGAGACCGATCGTGAAAGAAACGATTGGCCACGCGATGGGTCGCAACGTTGAAATATTTGTCATTCTTCCACGGACCACGTGCGCTCGGGAAGTGAATTCCGAGTGTGATTTCTATCTGCGTGCAGGAACAACAAGCACAAGTGGTAGGGGCGCTAAGAACCATATAGAGGGGAGGGGGGCGGCTAGGTACTACGACGACTGGTTTCATTCATAAACGACCACGATATCTGGTCAAGCGGTGACGCGGCGGCAGCGCCGGCGTGCATGCATGCACGATCGCAGAATACGATCGTGAGTGCGAGCCGAGAGCCGCGTTCCACGATAAACGTAATCGATGCGCTGCGTCGCGCCGCGTCGTAATTGCCAGGCGCGGGCCCGGATCGATCGGGAACCGGCTTTGGAACCTGTAAGTTTGCTGCGCGCGATCGATCACCTTCGCCGAGATCATGCTCGCAACTTTTCTAAAAAAAAAGAATGTTTAAAACATCCGCATGGAACCGTATACAACGCTTTCGCGGACGCGAGCGTACAAGGATATTTGCGCGCGGCTGGTATACCGAATACCGATTCACGCAAGCGAGCGTAATGATGTTCAGAAGCAGCAACAAATAAGCGATTTTTTCGTCGGACGCGCACGTTTACGTCCATCGCGGGTATTAATAGATGAGAGGTTCGGCATTTCGCGACCCGTGCGCCTCGACTGTTGCTTACCCGCACAATGTACTTATCGGCGTACCGCTTGCATGTATCGTGTACACGCGACACGGGATCTCGCTCAATATGACGTGAACGCTATGTAGAACCGGCGAGCCGGAACGTTCGCGTGTGTCGACGCGTACGTAGCTCTGCTCGATGCGCGAATCATTCTAATTTTTATTCAATCCGTTGCACCGTATGATTTCTATCACAACTTCTTGAAGAATAGTATTAACACTTTGCGCTCAACGCTGTCTCGCAATTGACCGAATACAAAATAAGTTTAGCACGGTATGGTAATTTTTAACGGGCACCGGAATCGCCGTTCGAGTGCAAACTGTTAATAGCTAGTCGATTCCGTTCGAGATCTTCACCGTGCGAAGACAGACTCGATGTTACAAGGCGAAGGGTTAACAAACAACGACGCGCCAAAGAGTTGCGTAGGCGTCGAGAAATGTGCGAAAGGTCTGCACCAGTGTCACGCGACGCAGCGGATCAATTGAGCCTCGTCGCGACGGTTGAAGAGCAGATCGGAGCGCTCGTCGTCGGCTTAATCCCTGTTAATAACTTGCGCCGCGCTAACAGAGTCTCTGACAACGCCTCTGTATCGGCCCTGGCAGACAGAAGCTGGCGCTCTCCGAACACGCATTGTCTATTTATAAGCAGACGAGCCTGACGATAACGTCACCGATTATTCGCGCCTGTTCTCGCAATTGGTTCCAACCTTTTACCAGCTCTGTTTCGAATTTAAAGAATCGCGAGGCGTGGCCGTGACATTCGTCAGAGCCGTGCGCGCGCGTTTACAGCAGCGCTCGTTAGAGGCATAGAACGGCTTAGGGGAACACGTGGAAGGCCATGGGAATGATAAACTTCCGGTGTTGTCCTTCGCAGCGTTAATCGACCATGCGTCCGTACACGCCTCGATTCGTGCGCGAGTTTCATTTACAATTACCCGCATAGAAGAGGCGGAACGGATCGCGGAATACATAGTTTGTCAGTGACAGTGCTTCTATTTAAACCCTTGTGTAGGCAACCGGATATACGCGTTTGCGACGTTCCGCTAAAAATTGTCCATGTTCTTGACAAGGTATTGCGAAATTGTTTTGCATTTTTTATTCTCTTTGTACTGTTAAGTCCATCCACATTGTCCAAGCAAATGTTTTTATAGAATATTGCGAATAGCGAAGCTTATCGCTTGGTCACACGTCTGGTTGCCTGCTCGCAAGGGGTAGGCTACAGCAGGATGAATAGTGTTGCCGCAATTGAGGACCGTCCCGAGTTAAAAACTAAAATTTGATTGGCAGAAATGATATTTTGTCACACAACCTACAAGATTATACTATCGAAACTTGGAAACTACAGTTACGTAGGATAAAGCTTGTCCAGACTGCGGATTTCATGCATTTATAACAAAAATGGTACAAGTATTAAAGGAATTTGAGAATAACAATACATTACTTGCAACTTAATAGGACTATTAAAGAGGATAATAAATTACTACTTGGACGCGGTGTCTATTTTGCTCGAAAATCCGCAGTCTACTCACAACTGTTTGAATCAGAGTCTTTACATAACAGTTTCGAACAGTTATCTTCGGAAACGTATCAAGCCTTGTCCGATACGAAGTTACCTTGCCGTTCAAGGGTGCCGCGGCTCGTGATCGCACGCAAACAAGGTAATTGTCATCGGACCCGCAGATAATGCGGGTTACGTGAAATAAAAAAAAAAAGAACCAGCAGAGATAGGACGTCACCAGATTATGACTCACGGTAGAAAAAACGCGAATGATAACGCGCGCGCGAGCGGAATCCATCTGAATGATCTAACACGGCCAGATCTAGACCCGCCCTGTTCGATTCTTTAGAGACGAGAGCACAACAATGCGTTTTGCAATTCCGTAGGGACGATCCCGAGTCCGAGGATTACTTCGACGAGTTGTTTAACGTTCTCCTCAGCGAAACGCGGGGAGCAGCCAGGTACACGCGGTACAGACCCATTAACTCGTGTATACTAATTACTTTGACGATCCCTCTATAACGCACACGAGCTACTAATCATCCGCGTGCGTAAGAATTTTAACGAGCGCGATTTAAAGAGACGATTCGCGGCTCCGGCTATTGCGGTTTTCTAACTGTTTTCCTGAACCGAGTTTCTTGCCTGAACAGGAAAAGAACATGCGCGGACCGCAAGTTTGGTATGAAATTAATAATAATTGAACGGCGGATTTTATACGTTTATAACATTGAGAAAATGAAATTTATAATAATAGAGCGAAATAGGACTTTGTATTCGGATTCTATTTCGTGAAATGGATGGAAAATAAAAGATATTGGCAATGCATAAATGCATAAAATCCGCAGTTTAACGATGAACAATCATCGCTAACGAGCAGTCGACGATTTGCAGTAGTGGTGTTGTTGTAACTGCCTAATTTTTGCCACACGCTTCGGCTAATCAGTCCGTAGATTAGCCAGGACTGATTAGCTGAAGTGTGTAGACTGATTGGGGATGAATCAGCGGTTAGAAAAATCTTTCTTCTCGTTCTGTTCCTAGCGGAGAGGAGGGGGAGAGCAGATCAGAAGGAATTGGCAGCAACAACATACAAATGGTCCAGTACGCTGCCACGGAAAGGGGTACCTTGAAGTCTCTCGCCGCCCAGCCGCCCAGTCCCAGTGATTCTTTAATGAGAAGTCCTAGGTAGGCACATTGAAACGCTCTGTGATTCGTCTTGGTTTTGGCTCTCACTGGATCCTAAACAAGAATTATAAATTCCTATTCCAGGATCTCCGACGAACGGTGCAACCCGTACATTCGGCCGAACCCGCCTCCCTATACAGGTCCAGGCAATTTGTAAGTTCGGTGTCGTATGGATTTTTTCCCGTTATCTTTATCAGTTTTTGTTCATGCGGTTCGTTTGTTCTTCAGGACCGGACTTCGAGCAGATTTCTGACTACACGAGGAGCCAGCCAAGACGTGGTTCTGTTGAGCGAAAAATTAGCTCCGCTGTTTATCCGCTGCGAATCTCAAAACCGTCGAAACTGGCTCCGCGCATCGTTTGTTAACTCTTCAGGATTACTCATCTTTGGTAATTAATTAGTTCTGGCCAGAACATGGAAACAGTTATCATTAGACTGCGGATTCTATGCATGTATGACGAAAATGGGTAGGTTCAATCTAAAGGTGATAAAAAATAAAGAGAATTTAGGGACATTGACATATTATTTTCAAGTTATTGATTATCAAACGAATAACTTTTTACTTAGCTCCTGTGCCTTGCAATTGACGCAGAGAATCTTTATCATATCGATCTCCGTTTCCGAAACGATTATGAAGAACATTCGTTCTGACTATAATATATGCATTTATAACAAAAACGAGTTGATGCAATTTAGAACAGTAAAAACATTCAAGGAATTTAAGAATGTCAATATATTGTCTTCGACTTATTAAGATTGTTAGAGAAGAAAAGAATAGTATATATATATATATATATATATATATATATGCGTTAATGGTCCTTGGAATTGATGTAGATATTGTTTATTTTACGTAAAGATCCGCAATCTAGTTATAATGAATCGAAATCTTCAACTAATATTGTCTCTATTTCGTAACAGTTCTTCCGAACAAAGGTTCTTTGTAACTCTTTTAATGAAAATCTTTATATAACAGTTATTTTTGGAACCGTTCTATACCGTGGTTCTAACAATCGTAAAAAGAAAAAAACACGACGCTTAAAATCACATAGTCCTGCAGATAGTCCTTTTTATACTACGTCCGGCGCCGGATTATCGGCGCAGCGAATTAGCATTTAAATGCAACTTATTCACAACGAATCGGCGTACACATGTTGTTCAGTGGTCTCTCGATAGTATCGGAGAATGTGTTAGCGTGACGTTTTCGTTTTCTTTTTTTTTTCAGTAGTTAGTATACTTAATTGCAACATACTAAGGTACATACGAATGTTTGTCAATTGTATACGTTAATTATGAGTAATGATAGTAATGCTAGTAATGCTAGTAATGACTAATGATATATTTATGCGCAATAATAAACGATAAACGACGCCTGTGTATATGTATATCTGCGAATTGCATAATTGTATACAATTACCGACCGATTCCCTGAACTTTAATAAATGAAAACAAATTGAAAATTGTTTTCACTTTGCGTCGTGTCGCTCTGTCCGTCTTTGGTAATCTCCGTTATTGTCTGATTTACTTAAAGTTTCTTCCTGTTTTTTTTTTGTATTTAATTTATCTTCGCAGTTATTTCTAAATAGACTGTAAATTATTATTTGCATACGCCGGCAGGTGTTACGGGATAATGCCTGTCGAGGAAAAATTTTGAAGTGTGGGAGGGAAAATCGTTCGCTTTCAACAAGTTCTTCGACGAACCACCTGGTACTGGTACGCCTTGACGGTTCCTCGAGAACCTAACCTGTTTAGAATCACGCGTGCGCTTTGAGCAAACCATGCTTGAACACTGCGATTTTCTAACGGTGGCACCGTCGAGCGGTCTTGAACTTGTCTTCGGCTAGGAGTTTTCTATGGTGAATGGTTGATTAGTGTGACAGGACTGATAAGAAACACGTCGGTCCGCTACGCAGATTCTTGTCAAACTTACCGAAATCATGGCTGGCATTGTACCATTGTCTGGCAGATCTGGTCGAAAACAATGGACACTTCACGGTAACATCATAACAATGTTCGGTTTCAATTTTTTCTTCGCGATTCAATTTTATCTGGTAGCTAATCGAATTGGTCGCGGGGAAATATTGTAATATTGCGATAACTGGCGTATTTTCAAAAATTCGCTTGTCGCGAGCGAAATGTCAGTCATCTGTTACGTTGTTCTCTCGGAACGAGCGCCCGCTCGACAATTGACAGATCGTAGGCGTAGGACATTTCAAAATATTGATCATTTCAGATGGACCGCGAGGATCTCTCAGAAGATTGCGATCACAGCTCGCCGAGGACGGATGCCCGGAATCCCAAGTAGTTTTAGCCAAGCAACTGTTAGAGGAAAGATGTGGTAAAGTTAATATTTTCATTAAACTCCATGCGCACAGTACCATTGGAGATTTATAAGTGTGCAACATGTTTAGATCTAGACGTCGATAGAGAGGAGAATGCAAAGTTGGGCGTGTATTGGCTCACAAAAGCGTCGGAGCAAGGTAACTTGGAAGCTACCGACATTCTCAGAAAATGCCTAGCGTCTGGTCGTGGTATCACCGAACACAATTACTACGATGTAAAGAACTGTCTGGATATGACTCAAGATGAGAAACTGGCCAGGAGAGCAGCAAGAGAAATGTTTACTAGGTAGGAGAAATTAAATTTGTTAAAGAAACGACGCAACATTCTTTTTAATGGTATCGGTATTGCGTAGTCTTTCGAATGGAGAAGATTTTATCACGACAGAGCAGCTGCAGAGACGAATGAGGGACCTATCGAACTTGACCAATAATGCCAGCTGCTCTCGTTCGACCAACATGTCACGGAATAACGCACAGAAGGATGTGACAGATGTTCCGACCGACGACTTCCCAAAAGATGGGTCTCCCGAGGAGTCGGTACCTAGAAAAGAAGAAGAAAGGGAGAACGATGTTCATGGTCGGTGAACATTCACAGCTACACCGCTTCGCATTCCCTTAAAACCGTTTAATTACTTGTTTCTCCACAGATTGGTTAAATTGTCAAGGAGAGAAGATCACGGAGGCAGCGTTAGTTGCTGCTGCTGCCAGTTATGCTAGAGGAATGCTTCCCATAGTTTCACATGCTCTCTGTATGGTAGACACATCGCAAATGGCTTTGGACACCATACCGTTGCTACAGAGACCTTTAATACATCCTCTCGCGTCTTTAAAGCGACTTTATATTTGGTTGGTAGAAACGCTAGGTCAAAGAGGGATGTCGATCAGAAAGTTTCTCTTCACATCGAACGTTCACGTGTTATTGTTGCTATTATTGTATTCGTTGGTCGGCACGGAGAGCTTGATACTCTTCATACCGATGGCTCTCTACTATCTGTCTTTCATCGTGATGGTCATAGCCACTTTCCAAATGCTACAGCGGAAACGGGAGTTTAATAATTTCCGCGTTTGGTCGGGTCTGTTTCTCAATTACTCGGGTGGGAATCTGAACCCCGAAGAGGCCGAGTATCAGCACTGCTGTAACAACTTGAAACCTTACGCTCATTTCTTTCTCGCGTTGCTTCTAAACTTGATGATTTATCCTATCATCGCCCACCAGTGGACGCCACAGTCGGAGTTCACTATCATAGCGGTCACGTTGACACTGGTAACGTTGTTGAACTTCATGTGGAAGGACTCCTCGAAATTCCCAGACTTCTTAGCACTGTTTAGCTTTAGCGTTCACGTTCTAGCTAAATATCCGTACGAAACTGATATCGTGGTCGCTCAAGGTTGGAGATTTCTGGACATCAGAGTGCCCACGTTCGCCTCGTACGTTGTGGGCAACGGTATCGAGTTCTGTCTCAATTTCCGCGCAGTTTTCTACCTCTTGATTCCAGCGGTTTTCGCGAAAATGGCTGCTCAGGACAATTGGCGAGGCACGTATCAAATTTTGATACCACATTGCGTGACACTGAGCTGGTGGCAAATAGCGATCTTCAGTTCTCAAGGTGCGACCTGGTACGGGTTAATTAGAGGTGCTCTCGCGTTAGTTGGTATGGTCCTCTTCCTGCCACTGGCAGGTCTAGCTTCCATTATCTTGCCAATTGTGGCTGCTGCTAAATACTTATCCGAGAGCGACATAGCCATGAGGATAGCAGTGACTACTTTACTCGGAGGCATGCCGTTTTTCGCCTCCTGGTATTTGAGGAAAACCAGAACACCTAGGTTCAATTGGATCATCACCGCTGTCCAGGTAAGTGCTCCGCAACATATCTATCAAACATGATTTTCCAAGTTCTGACTAATTTTTTGATCGTTATAGCTGTTGCTGGGCATCGGCGCCGGCATGTTTCTGTGCTGGCCGATGATCATGGAGTACAAAGAGGAACCGGACCGATTCAAGGTGATATCGACGCTCTCCTGGGAACAGTATCAGAATCACTGTCATCAGCCCGCCTGGGAAGAATTATCGTCCAAGGCCCAGGTACAAATACAGTGCGCCGATCTGGAAGGAATAGTGGTCTCGTGGGAAGGCTATGTGACCAATATTAAATTAAGAACGTTGAAGAATAATGTAGCGACGGTCTTCGACAAGTTACCGGACAGTATTAGAAACGCGATCGGCTGTATGTACGGTGAACCGTATTCGAATAATTGTAACTCGGTCGATCAGCCGCGACAAAAGAATTGCAGGCATATCGCGAGCATTCAGAAGAGGAAGAGCAAATGCCACTTTCCTGCTTGGAACCGGTACGAGTTCGAGATCTCCGTGAAAATGAAAAGCGGCATGTGGGGAAACAACGCGGAAATCCTGCTCATAGCCGACCATTCGTTTACGAATTTTAGCTTGAACATCTATCCAGGGGACAAAATCTGGTTCACCGGTAGCCTGTTGAACTACGGTTTGGAGGAGGAATCGTTGTTAGGCGGCTCTGAACCGCACGTTCAACTCGAGGAGATCGGTTGTCTCGCGTGTCACTCTATCGATCTGAAGTCCTACAAACGCTATAAGTATCACATAACGTTGAGTTCGATTTTAAGCGACCTTTGTCTAAGTATAAAGACTGTTCTAAACTTTTTGTTTAACCCCATCGTGATGTTCAAGTAACCGTGCGCCGTGTGATCGTGCAATCTTACGTACACGCAGGGCGTATCGGGACGCAATGTTTCTCGGAACGTTCGTTATAATTAGAATCGTCTACTGGAAGGTCTTCGAACAATGTATGTATCTACAAACAAGACAGAATTTAGATCCTAGTTATTCTTTACGGGGAGAGTGTATGTGTCAAGGCGCAGAACCGTCGAATTCTCTTTGCTACAATGATTTTCCTGTATTACTGTTTTTCTTTTTCTTTTGATAGTAAAGTTGTTATACAATTGATACTAGTTGAATTGGAAATTTATTGTTGTTTAGATAACTGATATGGATTAAACGAGGGAACTTTTCTTTAACCGATATAACCCGAGTCTATGTATAGAACGATACAAATATATTTTGATGTTATCAACACCTCGGGCAATTAGAAGTCTCGGTCGAGAAGTCGCAAAAATATCTATGTCACAGAGTGTACACTTGTATACATACATACATGTATCGTATGTATGTATATTTTAAGATTGACATATTTTCGTAAGCCTTACTGCCAGTTATAGAGACAAATGTGCTTAATATTTTTCTATTCCTTGTACGGAAATTCAAAGGGGTGAAACCTCTTCTAATTTATTTTAACGGAACGGTTACATAGTTTTTGTAATGGAAAAAATTTCGAAGAGAACATCGTTCGCATCCGAGAAGATTCGATTCGCGTTATTAAACCGGTGTGTCTACAACGAATGTGATGCGAGTACCTAATGTATTATTGATATTCAGTTTCTTAGAAGTTGACGTTGTATCTTCGAAACGTTCTTGTAGATCTGTGAAATTCGATGGAATTACGAGGAAAATTGTAATTTAGTTGTTGAACTATCTTTACTTGTGTAAATCTCATGAATATTACATGTATTTGAAGACATAGGAAAGATATATGTACATGTATGTTGCGTAGGAGTTACAAGTTACTGTTAAATCGATGTCAAATGTCTAGACTTTGAAAACATAAACAATTAAAGAAGTCTTGTGAACTGTCCAGAGTTACCGACGACAGTTATTTTCATGTCATATCAGGACAATAGTGACAAAAAGATAAGTATAGTCGACACAGAAGACAAATATAGATGTGCCTTGATGTTTTCTGTTCGATTAAATGATTTTATTATTTATAATAAAATATATTTCAAAAAGTACGATCACTGTTAGATTGAATGACTCATCGAGATGAACTATCTCACGATTTTTATTATTGCTGTTTTATTTTTTTTACATAAAATTGTTTATGTTTTTCCAAGAAATTTAATTTTCTTTATATAATTCAATATACTTTTATTTCGTATTTGGCAACAGATGATGTAC
Source organism: Lasioglossum leucozonium (assembly GCA_028454225.1). Classification (NCBI taxonomy): domain Eukaryota; kingdom Metazoa; phylum Arthropoda; class Insecta; order Hymenoptera; family Halictidae; genus Lasioglossum; species Lasioglossum leucozonium. The sequence continues at coordinate 13,682,262 of CM052210.1, read as the reverse complement.
ATTATTTCCACGAATGATAACATTACGTTCTTTTCTCTTTTTAACAAGACAATCGTTTATTCAGAGATTTTGGTTCCCTTTATTCTTGCTTTTTTGTATAAAAAAAAAGGTCGCACAGTACGAAATCACTCTGCAACCATTTCATACCGACGGTTTCGTTTGTTTTATATACAAATATAAAATCTACATTAATAAAGTCTTTTCGATCATGTAAAGATAAGTCAGAACGAGAAAGAGCGATCTCTCATAGAAATCGACAATTATTCCTAAAAAAAGGAGCTCATTTCTTCGATCGGATATCCTACCCACGTGTGTGTATGATGTCTCATTAAAAAATCTTGCAAGTTCCAGACTCACTGCGAATAAATTATCGTATCCCTTAATTTAAACTGATCACATTTAAAAAAAAAAACATCATCGTCGATGCTTCGGTTTCTACGTGTGTTAAAGAATGCAACAATGTACATTGTACTGATAACTTAGGAGCTATGGGGATTGACTGCAGCAACTTAAGAGCATGAAAACTTTGGCAAAGGAACTGTGTGCACTACACGCATTAACATTATTAGGACCAGAGTAGCAATAGCATAATTCGACACGCCTTTTAACTGCTGCAACAATTTACACGTTATTTTAATTATTGTTTAATTGGTTGTTGCTATGTATAACTTCCTGTTCGAATATCCATCGAGAGTGACGCGTTTCGGAAACGGGACTATTGGTTAATACAGTAACCGTCGTTCTCTTTACACTAAATATCCAAATAAACAGTCTTATGAACACTTTACAACGACACTTTATCTCATTAGAATGAACATCCGATATAAACGAGAAATTCGAAAATGGAATAGTTCGTGGGCTGTCGCCGCGCGGCTGGTTTAATTAATAAAACCGTTTCCTACTGTTCTCTTGATGCTTCTGATACCACATAATGCCTATCACGATGCAAGCGATTATCGCGAGCACACTCACGAGCATTAATAGGAAAAACATTACTCTACTTAATGTAGATTGCTTCGGGTCGTCTATGTGCTCTGCAATGAGAAACAAATCATTTTCTTAGTGATCAAGAACGACAATTCGAGATAATCGTTGTCCGTTAATCATTACATTACCTCGTGGTGATTCGTAAAACGCTGCCGAAGGCAATATATTGGACCTATCTTCCTGATCTTTTGGCTAAAAATCAATACACGTTATTAATAGTAATAACATACGAGGAGATTTTATAGTGTTCGAAGATAATGCTTACATCGTCTGGTAGATCCAACTCGAACAAACGAATAGATAATATATCGTGATTGTCAGATAAATCTCCTGTCGTTGCGGAAAGTCCAAAGTAGTAACCAGTGGGAAGTTTTATTTCCTTCACCGAGAAACATTCCTTCCACGCAGCTTTATTCGCAAAGTCCGTGGAAACTAAATAAAAAACAGCTCTGTTAGAGAACATCTTAAACAGGTTTACATTAACGGGTATAGTCTGTGTTATTAATACGTTCTACAATTTTATGTTACATTAAATAAGTGAAATGGTTTCTTTTACATGTTCGTGAGATAGCATGCAATCTCGATAATGAAAATCTAGTGCAAAGAATAAGCAATGCACGAAGGATGAAGATGTACCGCTTGCCGAAGTTGAGGCACTCCATGTTGTAAGCCAGGAGGCCTCGGGGTAAGACCTTACTGTAATATTAATTTGTACAACACCATATAAAACAATGTAAATACATAGAAAGCATTACCATGAGTATGTTTGATCTACTTCAAGTGGATAGATGCACATACATACATATACACATGTTTGAACAATGAACATTAACAGGATGTTCGAGTACTTTTCATTTATCCCATGATAGAACATTACAACAACATATTTCTCATGCTCTGAAACTTAAAATAACCCGAGACCGAGATTACTTACCCGTTAATGTATCTCTTTCGTATCTAATAGCGATATGTGTATCGTGTTCTAAGTTTCTAAATTTTGCTTCACAGCCTGCAAGTTGCGTATGAGTTCCATCACGATCGTGATCATAATGCAAGGAGCCATTATTAACCATGGAAGAGATGTATGGATGTTGGTGCTGAAAAATTTAATAAATTTATATATATGTTTACTGTCAAGTGTGCTAATTAATTTCTACTGTAATTTAATTACATTGCACCTCAATTGTATAATAATTCATCTGTATGTAAATTGCAATATAGTTGTATTTCAATTATTACCTTCTAATTGAGTTACATAATTCAACATTTTCATTTAATTCAGTTACTAATGATGTAATTAAATTACTTTGTAATTATATTACAAAGAGTAGTTCAACTGTAATCCTGCACAACTGGGGTCATGATACATACATTGTGCGGGCCATTGTGATTGCTGTACGTGTCTAAAATAATAGCCAATCCTTGGAAATAATCTTGATTTCCAAATACTGGACCAGGCTGCATCCTTTCTTTGGCATACCAAATGACAAAACCATCTCCAAACAGATCCCTTCCTTTTCCATGAACCTTAAAGTGGACTTGTAGTTCCCAATTCCTCGCATGGCATGGCTGTGATAACAATACAAAGAACATTAGCTTTGTGCTTCCACAATCCCAATTAGTCTTTGAAAAATCGACTAATCATTCTTTCTTTTTGGTAATCAACCTTGTACCAGCATGATATTGTAATCTCTGACATATGGACTATGACTAATTAAACAAACACGATCAGAAAGAATTTGGAACTTACAACAGAATTCCATATGGCACCTTGTTTACTTTGGAGGTCTGGCGTTAATCTGATATAATTATTTGTTACCATTGTACTACCATAGAAATCCCAATAAGGTATTGTCATTCCAGAACCTAAACATAAATGTATGATTTTGTACATATATGCAGGACAATGCGTATAGATTTTTTACACGCTTTAACAAGCTGGTGAGATTGCTTTAACTATGTTCTAAACATGTCATTCTTGTGTCATAATAACAGTAGTAAAAAAGCTTTTATTATTCATAAAATAACCTCTTAGTCATCGGTGCGAAGATTTACATTATAACTGCGCAACGTAACATGCATTAATTGAATTTGAATTAGAGCGCATTACACGTCACGGAATTTTACGTTACTCAAACGTAATTTCCGTAAACCAATCCAAAATTTACAAACCTTGATACGGCCTGACCAAAGAGTGCTCCCGTTTCATATAGTCTTTTGTGTTCCATTCTGCATTCGCTAGTTGCCAAACGCTTGCAACAAATAAGAAGCACGATATCACATTCATTTTCTGTATATTATGTCTACGCTAAATATCAACTCTATTGTTCCAGTCACAGAGAGGATTAGTGATTAGAACTCGTAATCCACTGAAGCCACTACCGGAATTACAATTCTGTTATCCGTCGAGTCAAGCCGAGCTATATAAGTTAGTCAGCAAACTAACAATCCATCCAACACAAAAATGTAAATATTCCAACGTTAACATGCTAGGAATTTTAATATTGCATTTCAATAATTATACTATAATATTGTATTATAGAACAGCGCATTATTCGAAATTAAATAAACATCATATACTTCATTGTTTATTTCTTTTCATTTTTCTCTTCAATTCGCACCTCTGTGATTTTAAGTAATAATTAGTTTGAAAACCCGCAACCGTAGATGGCGCCACTGTCTCCATTGTTTGAATGGTTTGCCGCTACGATAAAGTTATTATCGCTATGATCAGTTATTGCGATGAAAATGATTCTTGCCAATGTTTGCATGCCATGATGTGGTCCTGAGTGGAATGTTTTTAACAAATTTTTAAAGGGCATTCTTTCCACGACTTTCGGTAACGTTCAAATGGATTACCAATTAACGTGACAATACTTAATTAGTTCAAAAGGAACGTGCAACATGGACGATTCGGATGCGCGATTAGACGTCGAGGTTGAGCACGAGGAAGAGGAATTAACAGCTCAGAGTGCTTTAATAGCGATCGAAGAAGCTTGGCTGAATGAAAAATTTGCACCCGAGATTCTTCCTCATCAAGCCGACTTGGTAGATTGTATGTTGCAGCAGATTGCTCACATGGAAGACAACATGAAGAGGTTAGACAAAGGGGATCTAAGGATAATGGTTCACAGAATGGAACTGGACAGAATTAAGTTCGTGATATCCAGCTACCTCAGGGCTCGATTAGAGAAAATCGAGAAGTATACTATTCACATACTTTCGCAGGAAGCCAACAGATCACCGGAAGAGTGTTATCTAACTCCTGCAGAATTACAATTCGCCAAGGAGTTTCTTGCTAGCATTGAAACCCTCTTCAGAACAGTGGCTCTGCAGCACATGCCTGGAAACTTTCAAACATTTGAAGTTAATAGACTGGGCGTGAAGCCCAACATGCAGGCGTATGTGTTTCTAAGGGCCAATCAAAGAGTCGATGGAATTGTATTGCCTGGGTCCATAGACGAAGAAATAGATTTCGAGCAAGGCTCTCAACACATTATACAGTACAGCGCTGTCGCGAATTTAGTTAAAAGCGGTGCTGTTCAATTAATTTAATGTTTAGGATACATTATACAGAACATAATATCTAAATTTTTATACACAGTATTTTTAATAAAGTTCTGAGAACAATTTTGTATAAGAAAAGATGTTTTATTAGAAAAATTACAATTTATTTAAAAAACTTGGGAAAAAATACAGAACAGTATAGATAATACAAATAAATCTCTTCACTACATTGTATGTATAATGTTATTCGTTAAAGTATCTGTATAGACATATTTTCTTTGAAGCAACTATATATATATATATATATATATATATATATATATATATGTTTGTATATAGACTATATTTCAATCTAAATCAGTAAAAAAATATTGGGACATGTGTATAAAAGTACTGTGCCTGCTTTGTTCTACATTGTTCATGAATACTTTCTCTTGTATTCATAAAATGATGAACTGCTTTTAGTTTTGCTTATGCAGCTTAACAAATAAATTCTAAGTACCTTTTAATAACTAGTTGTTAGAAACATACTTGGAAAATTATTTGTATATCTCAAAAATTTTGTTTTTACTTGTCGCATACTTTGTAAAAACATTAGTGCACCACAATATGGAAAAACCCGTATTGTATGAAGAGTAGGAACAGTATACGAAGTTATGAAAATTATATAAAAGATTATCTATTGTCATAAGTTTTTGGTGCCATTATTTCTGCATATAGTATGCTGAAATGTTATACTCGTTCCAGCGAGAACTATATACAACGAAAATTAACTATAAAAGTATTAAGTTGTTACAGATGCTAAGTACTTTCTTGTATCAAGCACATGTCATTACGCAATGCACATTCATTCTCTCAAGCATCATCCGCTGTGGTATTGCCATTGAGAGACTTCAAATGCACTTTGTTTTCCTCTATATGCTCAGGATGATCTTTATATGCCTGAAAACGCAACACCACTTTTTTAGGACACCAATATCTAAAGCTATGTTCACACTGAATCTACATCGAGCAATTTTTTGTTGCTTGTTGCCTTCCCCTTTTTTTTTAACGAATAAAAGAAGAAGTCGACAAAAAGTTACTCGATGCTGCTTCAGCGTGGACATAACTAAAGGACAAATTACTTCACAAACGAATTAAGCAGATGTCTACCTTTTCAGCCACTTTACTCAGTTGCTCGAACATAAGTTTCCCAGTTTCTTTCAACATGCTGGTGAAATGTCCTCGTGCGTTTTGAAGCAGAATATGCGGATGATCGAACTCTGCCACTTGCCCATGATCCATGACCAATACCTTGTCGCTGTCCATTATCGTGTTCAATCTGTGCGCTATAGTTAACACTGTGCACTGTTTAAAATTTTGTCTGATGGTAGTCTGGATCAAAGCATCCGTTGAAGGGTCTACATTGGCTGTAGCCTCGTCAAGCAGGAGAATCTTATTGTTTCGTAGAATAGCCCTCGCCAAACAGAGCAATTGCCTCTGACCGACGCTGAAATTGGTTCCTCCTTGCTCGACAATGTAGTCGAGAGACTCGACGCTCGATTTTAATTCTACATCTTCCAGAGCGGCCCAAAGACTGGCATCGTCGTAATTGTGGAATGGGTCCAGATTGTCCCGGAGAGATGCCGAAAACAAGATCGGTTCTTGCGGAATAATAGAGATCTTTTTTTCTCAAGTCATGAAGGCCAATTTGTTTAGTGTCCAAATCATCTATGCATATTCGACCCTCCAGCTGGGCCAACCTGAACAGCGCTGAGATCAGAGAAGTTTTTCCAGCGCCAGTGCGACCGACTATTCCTACCTAAAATAAGTATTAAATTAATTTTATTGTTCTCGTTTCGTTTCCCGCTATTTTCCGGCAACAAGAAATTACTTTTTCTCCGGACTTGATAAGAATGTTCAAGTCCTTGAGAACCGACGGCGAGGATTCGTCGTAGCGCAGATACAGGTGATCGAACTGAATGTCCCCCTTAGAAGGCCACTGTGCCGACGGCTTCTTGTTAGGCTCGCTGTCGAACGGCCCCTCCTTATCGAGTTGCGTAAATTGTAAAATACGCTCCACGCTGGTCATTTGCGCAATCGTCTCCGCGGTTTGTCGCATTCCGTGTTGGAGCATGCCGCATAATATTAGAACTTGCGATATGGCCAAACCGACATTCCCGGCAAATGTGTTCCCTGATAAGATTAACGTAAAGTAATGACATGAAATTGAAGTATCGGTAATGACATGAAATTATCATGTAACAAATTACCATCGTCTAGGATAATGAAGCTATATGTAACGAAGGTGATGAAACAAATGGACACTATGTCCAATGAGAATCCAAAAGCGGTACTTGCTGCGATAGTCAAGTAATAAGCACTGGTGTGGAGATCTTGGTGAACATCGAATTCTTTGCGAACCATATTTTGGGCGGAAGATGATCGAATCGTAGTTAATCCTAACAACGAAGAGCTGACATGGGAGAAAACGGGGCTTTTCGCTAAAAATGTTCATTGTTAGAAGAATGTTATGTGATAAAAGAATAATAATTGTACATATTATTTAAAAGATATATTGTTCTTACTGATTCCTTCGAAACGTTTCATATCCTGTGCAGTTTTTAGATAAATATTTCGTATTTGCCAGTACAAGAAGCCCACGATGAGCATTGGAAACACTGTCCACCAATTAATAATAAGTACTTGGGCCAGAATTCCAACCATCACCGCGAATATCTGTATAGACTCTATCATTGTTCTCGGCATGATTTCATCGACTGCTCCAACGTCTTTCGAGAAACGATTTAGAATACGACCTGAAATATTATACTATTTTGTTAATACGGTCTTTACGAATTCGTTAGCAATTGGCAATTTACAATATTGCTTTGATACCTACCGGACGGATGAGTATCAAAAAATAGCATTGGCGCTTTGAGCAGTGACGAGAACATTAGATTATGGAGATTCTTGCTAGAGTTCATACATATCTTGTAAAATATAATATTTCTGAAAGTAGTCATGACTATACTCGCGATAATGAGAATTCCATAAATCCATAAGGCAGTGTCAACGTCAAGGAAATGTTCGACGCGCGGTCCAGTGTTAACGGTCCACATCTGCGATAAACAAAATGACGGTAATTGTTGATTGTACAGCTGTTAAACGAGCGAATAATATTACCAACATTATTATTATCTGAACTGCTGTTGTCTGAGATGATTAGGATTTCCGGGTTCAAGTCATTGAAGCTATCTACGGCCGAAGCAATCGTTTCATTTATCATTTCGCTTGAATTTGTTATAATCGAAGAAGACGTGGTAGTATCGGATTCTTTCCATATTTGTAACGTATGATTAATATTGTTTTTCACGCGCATTTCTTCTTGTTTGGTCCTGAAAAATAAAAACGGAAAGTAAAACAAATAACCTCGTACAAACGACCCGTATTACCATAAAAAAAATTTGTCCAAACGCTAACCAGAAAGCAACAAAATAATCGCTACCACTACTTCCTAGTTGTCCTAGAATTAAAGTGAGTATGAAACCTAGAATCATTAGAATCGATCCTCCAGCACGGAAGTATCTCCAATACAGCGATTTCGAAATGCTTCCTTTGCCCATTAATTCCTCGGTTTCTTGAGGTTCTGCTTCATCTTCGTCTTTGCTGTTATTGAGAGAACTGACAGATATCTCGGGCGTTTCATTTTCATCCATTTGCACGCTCTCTGTATCGGTTCCTTGCTCTTCCGTCGAGAGCATACTTAGAAAATCCAAGTTCTTCACTTGTAACTCTGCAAACGTCCCTTCGAATTCAACTCTACCCTGAAAGAATCATGATCCCTCTTGTATCGTTTCAACGGCGTCTGATCAGATTGTTCAATCGCAGTTACTCACATTATTCAATACAATAATGTAGTCACAATTTTTCAAAAATTGTACTTGATGCGTCACGAGAATTCTTGTTTTATTGTGGAGATAGTCTTTGATGCATTCTTTGAACAAGTGTTTCCCAACGTGCGTATCCACTGCGGACAACGGATCATCTAGCAAATAAATATCCGTATCTCTGTACACAGCCCTGTAGTAACAAGCGTTCGTGTTGAGTTTTAAGTTAATCGTGTATCATTGTGACAGAAATTCTTTATGTAGAGCACCTAGCCAGATTAATTCTTGCGCGCTGTCCTCCGCTAAGCGAGGCGCCCCTGTCGCCGACCAAAGTTTTATCGCTATGATTGAACTGTTGGAAATCTTTTTGCAGCGCGCACACTTTGACAACCTCGTTGTATTTCTTTTGATCGTAAGACTGTCCGAAAAGTATGTTGTTGCGCACCGTGCCGGAGAACAGCCATGCTTCCTGGCTAGCGTACGATATACTACCGTTCACCTGAATATCGCCGCGCGATTGTTGTAGTTCTCTTAAAATTAGTTGCAGGAACGAGCTCTGAACAAAGCATACAAGAGACATAAGAATAATATTACTTCGATTAATTGTTGAAGCGTTTTCCCTTTTTTTTTTTACGTACCTTTCCAGCGCCAACCGAACCAACTACAGCATACAGCTTTCCAGGTTTTATATGAATACTGACATCGTGTAACGTGCTTGTAATCGCATTGTCCACCCAAGATGCCGTAATGCATTTCATCGAGATACTGCCATCTCCGAGAATTGGCTTGGCATCGACAACGGTGTTGTTCTCTTTTAACAGCAAGAAGTGCTAAAAATAAATCATTCAAAGCTCAAAGTTAATTAATCGCTGCTGATTATCTAGCTGGTAAGTATTGATAAATACTGATTCACCTCGAGTCTTTTAATGGATACAGAGGCTTCTGCGGCAGCCGAGACGGCCATTGGGTACAATATGGCCATAGTCAGTTGTAATACATTAAAGTACTGAGCCATAGAGAATACTTTGTCGGCAGATATACTATTTCCGAGAAGTACGTATGCCATAACCGTGAAGTACAATGTTGTTCGTTCGGTGAACACAAAGGTAGCTAGAGTGAAGCCTCTCAAGTATGATGAAATAGTAAGTACGTCCACTTCGCGACTGAAAAGATCATTCGATGCGTATACCCACATGCGATAATAGGTAGCTTTACATAGTTTCTAAAAAAAAAACAATAAAAAAAAAAGATAGACAAACCTTCTAACAACACTAACAAGTTTTTCAAATGGTATTTCCCAAGTGTACATTTTAATCACTTGGATTCCATTGATGATCTCTGACATTAAGCGCACTCTTTCGTCTGTTTTCACTGCGATTTTTAACCGTAGCTTTGAAATCCATTTTCCCATGTATCCTAAACAGAAGAAAATTACTTTAGCGATGTTACTAATATCTTGGAAAGTAAAAAAAACGATACTACACCTTGCAATGGTATAGTTTGAACACTTATTAGAAAGACACCAGCTAAAGAAGCGATTTGCACGCTTCCCCACATCATGTAGGTGATTAGAACAGCTTGAATGGGGAGAATCCAAATGTAATGCAATGCTATGAACAGCTGATCGAATCTGGCTACATCGTTTGACATTAAATTTACAATCTGACCCGGAGTTGTGACATTAGTGGACGACTTTGATAAGCGCAAGATCTGAAAACAAACACGAAGCGTGAGATATATTGGTAGTCGTCGATCATGTAAATATAACTGCATACTTTTCTGTACATCACAGAGGAACATGCTATTCTCATTCTCATTCCAACTTCCAACAAGCCTAAGTTCGAATGGTGTATAATTAGAGCACCGAATATAGTTAAAACTATAACAGCCAAGGCATAAATATATGCTTCCGTGACAGTGGATATTGATCTTGGATCAAAATGCCAAATAAGTAGACCCAGCACAAACGGTTGTAAAACTCTGCAAGATCACAATAGCGTTACACACCGGTGAAACTTCTGTTTGCTTTAACATAATAATGCGGAAGCAAGGAATGTTTACTTTATGACAACAGCCAATAAGAATTGCCATCCTCCATGGTAAGCAAAAGACCATAAAAATGTTTTTCTTAGAGCTCTAAAGAATTTAGGCTTTCTCCCAGATTCCTCTGCTTCTTTAACTTCCCTCAGCCAATTCCTGAAGAAAGAGACGGCGAACAATAAATTTTCAGTAAGATCTTTGTTTGCGCAGCTCGATTGATATTAGACACGTGTCTACAACATTGTTTAATATTTACTCACCTCTCAAGTTTATCTCCCAGGCGTTGACTGACATCCTCCGGCAGTACATTGTATATATCTTTGAGTTCAAGATCATGGTTCTTCCCATACAGGAACAGTGGTTTCAACCACCTTGAATCAAACGCGTGTTATTTAAAACACAGTTAAATCGGTCACGACACTTGGACAACGTTCGCTACTCACCAGAATAATAATTTACTAAGTGGGTTCGCCGATAACTTAGGATTAGGATTCTCGTGCTTTTTACTCGCGTCCATTATCGGTTTTATTAAAGTATACTAAAACTCGACCGTTCTAGAGCACAGCACCGCTCGGAGGGAATTCGCAAAACGCGACTGGCGAGCGAAACGTCGAACCGAAACGTTCCGAGCCTCGAGATCGTGTTAACAACTCGGAATCTTTCGAGTCATCATCGAAGAGTCACGAGTAATAACTCGGACTTTCTTGGTCGAGAACGAATTGCCAAGCACTTATCAAGCAACGGACCAATACTTATCGTGACAATACCGCGAAACACGTGGACAATAACGCGCATGATCGATTCGAAATGTAATTATATAACACTGTGGGTCCTTAAATACGTCACGATGCTCTCAATGAAATAGGATCGTCCGAAAATGTCAAGGTCACTGCCCTGCGTCGATGTATTAATAGTAATCCAGTTTGCTTCCTTTGCGATTACACGCGTCGACATCGACGTAGATATAACAGTTTATCATTATTTGTTCTTCTAATTGAATAAAAAAACGGAATTTCTGATATCGTTTCAGCGTGTATTTGCAACGTAACGTCCATTGAAACTGTTTTTACTGCACAGTTACAGCCGCCAGTTAAAAGATAACGGACCATGGTTATCGTTTAAGATACAAATCGATAACTCACCATAAAGATTAAAAGCAAAAATTGCATAATATTGCATCATAAAGGGACAAGAAAGATGATACTCATCTTTCGCACGCGCAACCACGCGCTACATTCGACGTTGCGCGTGTTCAATTTTTCTTACGTTCAACTTTATTTTACTTAGAGTTACATATGTTGTCCAGGCAACTGTTATAAATCGTGACAATTCAGTTTTTCCTGGGTAGCGAAGGAAGCCGTCCAAAATTCCCTGTGATTCAATGAAATACCATTAAATCCCCTTTTGACCCAACAAACCAAGAAAATTCGAAATAATATATTTATCAGGAGACGTGTTCTTCGAAAATCTTTAAAAATGGTAAGACATATCTTCCATCTAAAAATTCAATGTACATAGTATTTAGATACATGTACGTCGACGCGGAGCGCTTAGTAATTAAATTGTTCATCATCATCATCATCATCATTCTCGCCTTGATTGCTTTTAAACGATGCTCCGCGACTCTATACGAATTGCTGTGTTCCGTACAACGTTGCCTTGAGCGATGCAAAGAATTCTCGTATTCTGCGGTTAACAAGTAATTAGGCGCAGGATGTTACCGCGAACTGTCGTACGTGAGCGAGAAACATGGAAAACGAATTTGACAACTAATGGTAAGGTGTGTTACGCCGCAGCGTGAATGTATCTCGATGCACGTGGGCCAAGCCGGCGTCCAAATGGGCAACGCTTGTTGGGAGCTGTATTGTCTGGAGCATGGGATTCAACCGGATGGGACGATGCCATCAGATAAAGTGTGCGGAACTAACGATTGCTTCAATACGTTTTTCAACGAAACGAGCTCCGGCAAAATGGTACCTCGCGCGGTAATGGTCGACCTCGAGCCCACGGTCGTCGGTTAGTTTAATTACGACAATACCGAAAACTCTGCACCGTGTGCCGCTTGCGAAACTCTAAATACGTAGCAACTTCCGAAACTCCGCTTTAGACGAGGTACGGATGGGCCTGTACAAGCAACTGTATCATCCGGAGCAGCTGATCACGGGGAAAGAGGACGCCGCGAACAATTATGCCCGCGGTCACTATTCTATCGGCAGGGAGGTGATCGATTCCGTGATGGACAGGGTACGAAGACTGACCGACCAGTGTACCGGTCTACAGGGGTTCTTCGTCTTCCACTCGTTCGGAGGCGGCACCGGCTCGGGATTCACCTCCCTGCTAATGCAGAAATTGTCTGAAGACTATGGGAAGAAGAGCAAACTAGAATTTGCCGTTTACCCAGCACCTCAAGTACGAAAATACGCGTAGAGGGAGCGAAATCGACGGTCTCCTATCCCTTTTCTCTGACGTCATTTGCCCCCTAGCGTCGAGGACCCTGCCTGATCTAGACTTTCCACTGAACTATAAATGGAATCCTAGTTATCAGACTGCGGATTTTCATACAAAATAAAAATTGTCCGGATTAGTTGCACGATACAGGATCTATATGTATAGAGATTTGATTTTTAAAATTGTTTAAATGGTTTTCATCGCTTTGCACAAAATTCGCAGTCTACGCGTTGCAGAAATGTTCGCTGTTGACGTTACGGTCTTCGGTAGCGAAGACCTGGATTTTTTAAAAGGTCCCCAGAGTCTAGGCCGGGCAGGAAAGATATCGTAAGAATTGGCCCTGGTTAAAAGCAAACTAACGTGTAGGTGTCAACGGCGGTCGTAGAGCCGTACAATGCAATCTTGACGACGCATACAACGATCGAGCATTCGGACTGCGCGTTTATGGTTGACAACGAGGCGATTTACGATATCTGTCGGCGGAAACTCGGCATCGAGCGGCCTTCCTATGCGAATCTCAACCGTCTTATCAGTCAAGTGGTGTCCTCGATAACGGCGTCGTTGAGATTCGACGGCGCCCTGAACGTGGACCTGACCGAGTTCCAGACGAACCTGGTTCCGTACCCTAGAATCCATTTCCCCTTGGCCACCTATGCCCCGGTCGTGTCCGCTGATAAAGCCTTCCACGAGGGGATGTCCGTCGCGGAGATAACGTCCGAATGCTTCGAGGCGTCCAACCAGATGGTAAAATGCGACCCGCGCGAAGGGAAATACATGGCCTGTTGCCTGCTGTACCGCGGCGACGTCGTCCCGAAGGATGTGAACGCGGCCATCGCGGCAATGAAGGGCAAAAGTTGCATCCGCTTCGTCGACTGGTGCCCGACCGGCTTCAAAGTCGGTATTAATTATCGGCCGCCCACCGTCGTTCCCGGTGGAGACCTAGCCAAGGTATCGATCAGCTTGTGGACGTCCCACTGCAACTATGCCGCAATCAAGGAACAAAGCGGTCCCTTTGTTCCTTGATCAGCTTTCTATGTATTTAAATAGCCTGGCGTAAGAGGTTCTAGATTTTAACCTCGCTTTTCTAGCTTTTCCTTAACTCTTTGCAGTTCAAAATGTTCCCTAGTAAATACTGTACGTCCTTTATTGCAAAAGTTAGTGTTGAATCTAGCTCGACACAGTGCCATAAAGGGTTAAACTGCGTATAAAGGGATCCGAGCTGTAGTTGCGCTATCTTATCAACAGAGATATGTTAACCTTCTTTTTAAAGCCCAAGGTGAAGCTTTTTTTCTTATCGATTATGATAAAATATACAACCCGTGTTAACCGTAGACACGGAAAGATCGTAACGGTTCCACTAGATCTTTATCTGATGTCATTCGTCTCGAAGTGTGATTTCGCTTTTTCGTTCTGATTTTTTAATCAATTTTGTGTATAAAACGCGATATACGATTGAATAACGGTTTCATCTTGGGTATGAAGATGAAGGTAATGATTTTTTTTGGAATCTGCGAGCCAAAGGGTACAGAGTCTCGACGATCGTTTAGGTGCAAAGAGCAGTGTCGATGCTATCGAACACCACAGCTATAGAAGAGGCGTGGGCCAAGTTGAATTACAAGTTCGACCTGATGTACAATAAACGAGCGTTTATTCATTGGTACGTCGGCGAAGGAATGGAGGAAGGCGAATTCGCGGAAGCTCGCGATGATCTTGCTGCACTTGAGCGTGATTACGAAGAGGTGGCCCTCGAGTCATCGAGTACCCCTGACGCTTCCTCGCTAGAATATTAAAAGAAAACCCGGACCCGTACCCTCTCTTTCTTGGAGCACGACGGCTATTTCTGGCTACCCGACCAAGGAAAACGAAGTTGAGATGATAAATTGTACCGTGAGAAACAAATATTTTGATACTTCTCGTTTACATGTTTTATGAGGTTTTTATTTTTGTAATAAAATTATTCATTTTCAATACAGTCGTGTATATTGTAGAAATAAAAAATATGTACCCTCGATCACGCGTCTTTCATTACACTTTGTCGGGGAAAACGGAACGCCGCGTGTTGTGTAACTCTGTTTACACAAGCGAAGTTGATTGCAAAAAGCCAAGAATTTTTTAACTTAAATCAATAGTGAATTCATTAGATCATTGCACTAAATACACAAATAACAATGATTATGTACGTTCCTCGAATCGTGATCTTTCGATACAACCGAGACGTAATTGCATCGCTGAATTCCAGCGGGTACACCGTATTCGAGGTCATTGTTCCTCCGATGAACGCGTCTCGACTAAGTAAGCCTAACAAAACTCTCTCAAACTATAAAAGCTCCACGCGGTGATCGGCAAAATTAAATAATTGGAAGCAAAAATATATGCATTTTATCACAAAAGAAAGTTCTTGTTATTACCTTTCTTAGTATCTGTTCGAACGTACTTAACGCTACAGTAAGATAAAACCTTGTTTATTCGTGCTCATTTATCATACAAGAATTTTTTACTTACAATTTTTTGATCTTTGCGGGAAGATTATGCGCGTAAACGATAATGGTCAAATTCCAATCATCGAATTCGAACGAGATAAAAGAAATATTAATTCAATACCTTCCGGACAAACCGATTATAATATGATCACGGTTAAAACCGATTCAACTGAAAGTTTCAAGGTACGAATTATACATTTATGCAACGTTAACTGAACGTTTTTCTCGAAACTTCCACTTCCGGGTGAATTTACACAAAAATTCCTTATACAACTTAATATCTAGAATCTGCATCATAGAGAAATGTAAGAAAAATATAATTTCCTGAGATTGTTACACCAAAAGCGTCGGTATGGGTTTCTTCCCAGGCCACGCTTCTTTGGCATATTTTTTCTTTTTTGGTTCCAAAGTTCGCGTCTCGGTAGGCCCAGACATTTCCGGTACGTGCGGCGCTTCCGTTTGTATTTGCGTAGGTGTCATCTCCACCTCGGGCGCTGGATTCGGTAAGGCTATACCAAGCCGAGACGTTAACGAAGACAACGCGCTCGAAAATGGATTCAGTGACAACGACGAAGGAGTGAACTGTTCCGGTGGCAAATCCTGATAGAGCTGCGGTGCGGTCGACGTAGGCTGAAGATGCTTCAACGGATTGTGGTCTTCTGATAAAGAAATTAATCCTCCTTCCATACGCATTCTCTAAAACATCCAACAACGGCGAGTGCATTAAACGACGCGATTCCATAGAATTAGAACTTGTACCGTATCAGAAATGATTTCAAGTTCATACTTTACTGGGGACGACGGTTGTCTGTACAAGATTACGAAATCTACCGACAGACGGGTCCACGTCTTCTGGATTGATTACTTCTTCGTCATCGTTGAAAGTAATTCCCTTCTTCTTCCGTTTCCTCGTCGGTTTATGAATCTCGTCATCCGTTATACCCAACATCGATATACGTCTATTGTGTGCAGTGTTAAATTCTGTTAAATTCTGTAAGACGTACCACTGTTACTGAATGTCTCGTTCGAAGAGAAGATCGCGCGATACGTACATCGAGTTCTGTCTCCGTTTCAGGCAAACCCAATAAACCACCAGAGTCTATGTCTTCTGACAACTTCTCCAACTCCTCTATGATCGGTCTTGTACCTGTTTGAGGTCTTTCTCTAATTATGTAATATCGAGTCGAAGCTCCAAAATGAAATGTACTATCGATCGGTAACTGTGTAGGTTTATGAGGCTCTAGTCTCAGATTGCCAATGAACGTTCCGTGTGCTGAAGAATTAATTGCATCGAATAAATAAATAAATAATATATCATTTACGCTTGAATAATAAATCATTTACGCTTGAAAAAAAGTAATAAAACACTTACTGCTACCCAAATCAACAAGAAACACACGATTCAGGTGTTTGTGATAAACAAGAGCTGCATGGACACGGGAACAAGAGGCATGGTCTATACAAAAATCATTCAATTGTTGATTACGGCCAAACAGGTAGCATTTCTTTTCATCAACCATTAGTTTCTGTAACAGAACAACAGTTCTTTCATCGCAATCTCCAATGGGTTACGCTTTAGTTATTTTTCAGTGAAATTCAAGGATGTTGTACCTGGATCAATTTGTCATTTTTTAATACATCTAGATGCAACCCAACTGGTGGTTTTCCTGCCCTAAGAAACATAACCTGTATTATGCTATTTGGTAAACACAAACTTAATATTTTAATGCATACTGTTACGGTGTCACTAAACATGTCAAAACGTTCGTCGAAGAATAACAAAGGTTTTATTTCTCAAACGTACCAATTAGGCACCTCGTAATGATTAGCCATCACCACTTTGTTAGAATTTACTATATCGAGTGGATATACAGTGTTAAGTAGAAACAAAACACATTCGATGTCAACGTTGCCAGAATGTCATCTTAACCAAACGATGACAATGTTTCGCAGCGATCTTTTATAAATGTATAATTATTAACGATCCATGTGCTAATCAGCGTTTACCGTCTAGACGGCGCATCCAACAAATGCATATGTGCACCTAAAAATGAAATTGTTTCATGAAGAATATAACGCAGAATGTTATTTTGATGCCGTGTGCATATACACTCGTCAAAATTATATATAAATAGATGAATCGCGTTCTACTTCTGCAAATCGAGACCCTCGAGAATCCAATGATTGCTAATAATTCGATTAAAAACTATTTTTTCCGAGAAAACGAATAAGACATGTTTCTACTTAGTATCGTATAAAATTCAATGTATTTATACTTGATTGAGTTGTACTATAAAAATACGGGACCATGCTTTACTACGGCCTTGATAAAGTATTCCCTCTGTAGCATCGCAGTTTTGAAACTTTTAAAACGTAGCGTTTACACCCCCACTATTTTAAGACGTCACCAATTACGAGGCTACAACGAATTGCTAGCCTATCAGCACGAAGATAAAATCACTTCATTTAACTTTCAAATATTTTACTGTGTCTCCCGAATTGTGGGACGTTATAGAGGTAAAATTATACCGAGCATGTTCTTATTTGACACTTTATGTTACAGGAATTTTCCTTTTCTTTCTATATGTACATACCATTTGATATGACTTAGAATGAAGACAAAAGTAATACGATAAAATACATGAATTATTATGTTTCTATTACAAATATGGAGAATTTTATGTGAAAAGTTCACGCTACAGAGAGCAGTGTTCGTACATTTCAAAATAGTACATACATATATATATGACATTTCCAATAGTGCTTGGAAATAAATTTATAAAAAATAAAATTATAATTCTGAATAATCTATACTATAAGAGACTACAAAATGTATATAACAGAAATTATTTGACGAAAATATGAATAACAATGCTAATATTGTTATTGCATTTTTTATTGACACGAGATTATAAACCACTGGTGTAGATGACGGCACTTTCAGTAAGTCGGTGCTATAGCGTATGTCGTCAGTAAATTTCGTTACGTTGTATTAGAACGTTTTCGTAAAAGGGAAGAGATGTGCAACATTTGAGAAAAATTTCATGAAAATTTCCTTAGGATAGACGAGCCGATGGGCGTGTTTGTAGAAAATCGCACATAGTCCGCTGCAGCTGGTAAAATGTCGTACAAAATCGGACAACGGGTTGAGGTCCCTGGCAAGGACTGTCAAGGAGTGATTGCTTATATTGGTCATCCAAGTTTCGCTTCGGGAAAATGGATCGGAGTTATACTCGATGAACCGAAAGGGAAAAACAACGGTACTATTAGGGGTCAATCATACTTTAAAGTACGTTTCACACTATTACTTTTAGCTGACATTCTACATTACGGTTGAAATATAACTAAGCAATTTTTATTTTTCAATATTTATTACACAGTGCCCTGAAAACCATGGAATGTTTGTACGGCAATCTCAGCTCGTTCTGCTGGACGAAACAGGTAATAGGACAGAACCTGTTAGTCCATCTTCCGCGGGCAGCAGTGCCACAACTCCTGACGAGACCAGTGTTGCAAGAGCTAGAAGCCGGTTGAATAGGTATGCTTTATGCTTATAGTTTTTAATCGATATATACACCAAAGCTGAACTATATGGTGTATAGTACTTTTATTAGAAAAAGAATTTCTATGTTTTCTGTAATCATTATTAATGTTTCATTATCATAAATTTCATGCACTCCTTAGTACACCTCGAAGGAACGAACCCACTGCGTAAGTGTCTACTTTCTACAAATGTTTTCTTAATGTTATGATTATAACAATCAAATGCTTAATATTACTATATCCACAATAATCAATTGAAAGAAAGAATAGGTTTAATTAGGCGAGTGAATTAATAGACTGTTAAAATTCATACGCTGGTCATAAAAGAGTACGGAGAAAAACATCTCTTGCGCATGTTACCCGGCAGCAATCTGACAAGCTCTCTGGGTAAGATTTTATGTAAATCGATCGTTGAAAAATGCGTGTCTCAGCATTTTGTTTAAATGCTTCTGTGTATGCAAACAGCAACAATTGTGATCGCTTCTCTGAACATTAATGGTTTTGTGCAACATCACAACCACGAGCTTTCTTTATTGTAGATTTACAAATAATTAACATAAGAAAAATATAAATGTGTACTCGTCGTAATATCAAGTAACGTACAAGCAATTCTTTTATTTATGGGGTGGTGTTACAATAAATACAGTTGAAAGTATATGTACAATCAATGTATTTAGTGGTAATGTCTAAGTTGTATCATAATTTATTATTATTCTTCTAGCTTTTAAAATTTATGTAATTTAGATGCAACAAGGTGTAACTCTATAATAGCACCGATACAAAATCTTATGTTGTATCGTGTAAATGATTGTTTATGGAAATTGATGGTAGTTTATAGAAATAATTTATAGAGAGTATAATCTTTGCAGCTCACGATTATCACTGGCCGGCAGTAGAACGCTTTTAAGCGCTCCGAGTACAGAAAGTTTGTCCGGATCGCAACACGAACGCAAAGATGGTGGGGAGTCACTCATACCAGCACCTACCTCCACTAAAAGAGCATCGTTCATCGAGGTATTGTCTTTCTGTTTCGAAAATAATGATTTTCACGTTTGTGATTATAATAAGTTGATGTACCATTTATTTCTGTGAACACAGTCAGTGAATTATTTTGAGGATTCGACAAGGCATGAATATATGGTATAATGTTCTTAATGAAACAAAGGAATATATGTACATGTGGAAAATTATTACAGTCGATTAACAGGAAATCATTGATATATAGTTTGTTATCTACGAATCTCCAGACTGTTGCAAAGTAACTTGCAAAATTGTTGTTACTTATATGTGTTCGAAGAATCTTTAATCTGTGACATATGGTAATCGTGTATAACAAGTACCGCCCAGTGCATGTGTTTCATTGCCAGAGAGATTCTTGGAACTGTTCAGCGAGATAACGAAAAAAAAAACAAACTAAACTGTAAAATTTGAGAAGAAGTTAGAGAGAGATCCTTTGGCACAGAATAATTCATATGGGAATATGCACGTACGTGTTTCAGAAGTCCCCTAGCACGAGCTCGCCTCCCGGCAAAAAGCCAAAGGCCCAAGATGATCACAATAATGTAATTAATACTCATTAATTGTAATATCTAAATTTTCTCATCTGACCTTAAAACTCTCTCATTCTAGTTGTTTGTCGATCATAAGCATTGTAACACGTGACTTCATAACAACTAGCAGCATCATTGCACTTTAATGGGTTTTACCTGTTCTTAATGGATTATCTAATTAATTTATCCTCCACCATATTCACCGTTGCGTTAAGCATCTGCTTTGTTCATTCAGTTCTGTGATGCTTGATAGTCTGAAACTTTTCAAGAGAAAGGGGCATTCAGATATACAGTTCTTTCTCTCTCTTTCTCTCTTTCTCTTTTTTTTTCTTTTCGTTAACAATTAGATGCTGAATTCCCCTTGCAGTTGTACTACCGAGGTGGCAATAACAACTTCCGTAAGAATAAGCACTTAACAGCATTGTGGTATAAAGGTGCTACATCAATCTTTTCTTTTTGTTTTTCATCACTGACCAAATTTAGATATACCTGGTATAAATGCAGTTAATACTTATATAAACAGTTAGGATACAATAGTTCACTTAGTTGATATTATATGCATACTGCAAATTCCAATATCATATAACACAATTCAACTCATCGACTGAATTTCCTACACTTATTAGAACTAATAGAGTATTCGGTGTAGCTTGTTGGTGTCGTTTATTACAATTAATCTCATTAATCACTTTTGAAATAGACTAATTCTACTGAATGTACATACAAAAACAACATTCTTCTAAAAACATAATATACTTTTTGTACAGGAAACACAGGGTGTTTTTTTCATTACCGCAGATACAAAATTTTGTCTTTTGGTTGCATCATTCATAAAACGTTCTGTTGGAAATACGAAATATTTTAGGATATACCAGTCTATATGAGGGAGGATTTGAAGAAGCTCTTCAGCTAAATATGCTTTATTTCGATGCGATAATTAAAAAAAACACCCGGCCCTCTTTCGGCCAGATACTCATGTATCGTTTGTTTTGCGATTCAGACAGGTTTTGTGGAGACGTTGAAGCCGCAATTCGTACCTGGCCAGGTAATGGCAGGATCCGCGGCAGCTGCAAATGTGGTAGAAGAGAAACTGACACATTTGCAGCTACAACAAGAGAATGAAAATCTGAAATCTCAAGTAAGATGGCTTTTATAAACGACTGGTCTCGTGTTTTAAGCAGAACGGCCTATTCAACGAATAATGTGTTGTCGAAGGTTCGGGACCTCACCGAGAAAGTGGAAACTTTGCGGGTGAAGAGAATGCAAGACAAGGAGCGAATGAAAGACTTCGAGAAAACGAAGCTCCAACTTGATCAGCTGGTGGAATTCAAAACGAAAGTTATGGAGAGTCAAGTAGGCGGATCTGAGTATTCATTTTCAATAGAATTTTTCGTACGCTTTATTAATTTTCAAAATATGACCTAAGGCCAGTCTTCAAAGAGAACTTCAACGAGCACGCCAAGAAACAAGGGAAGCGCACGTAGCTCGAGAACAATTCCAAGAAGAAATGGCCGACCTCGCGGAAACTGTAGAAATGGCTACGTTGGACAAAGAGATGGCCGAAGAAAAGGCTGAGACATTGCAAATCGAATTGGAGCAGCTCAAAGAGAAGTTGGAAGAACAAACATTAGACTTGGAAATACTGCGCACAGAAATGTCCGAGAGAGTAAAGTATCCAGCATGTATAAATGTTCTTTGAAACATAGAGAAGAATTTATATTCATCTGGAACAATGATTATAGGCTGCTGGAGGTGGCACGACCACAGGAACTACGAGCTATGAGATCAAACAATTGGAACAACAAAATAATAGGTTGCGCGAAACTCTCGTTAGAATGCGTGATCTGTCTGCCCATGAGAAACACGAGTTCCAGAAGCTCCAGAAGGACTTGGATCAGAAGAAGTCCGAGATACTGGAGCTGGGACGCACAAAGGAGAAATTATCTGCTCGAGTAGAAGAAATGGAACACCAGATAGCGGACTTGCAAGAACAGGTAGGCAATATTTTCTTGGTAATTACTTGCAAAAGATTGTACCGATTACGTAAAACACGAAACCTCTATTGTCCATCAGGTCGACGCGGCGTTAGGTGCCGAAGAAATGGTTGAAGTGCTCGGTGAAAAGAAGATGGCGTTGGAAGAGAAAGTTGCGGAATTGGAAGAAGCTGTGGCGGACTTAGAAGCTCTACAGGTATCTGGAGCAACAATATTTCAAAGATCGGTAGCAAACAGATTTGTACATAGACTTTTTTTTCAGGACATGTCCGATCAACTAGCCGAATCGTCGAAAGAATTAGAGTTGGAGCTGCGAGAGGAATTGGACATGGCGCTTGGATCTGCTCGCGACGCTTATCATCATCGCGACGCAGCTCTGGAGACGCTGGCAGATCGTGAGCTGACAATCGCGAAATTCCGAGAGCTGACGCAACAGCTGCAAGAGCAGTGTCTGCAACTGCAACAACGAATGCAATCAACGGAAACTTCGAAGCCTGGAATGGGCGGCGCGGAACAACAATTGGCAGAGATCTTAGATTTCCAAAAGACGTTCGCCGAGACTCGCGCACAAACGAAGGCCGTCGACCTCGAGTTACGAAGACTGGAAGCTGAAGAGGCTCGAAACCACGTTGCCTATCTGTTATCGTTCATGCCACCGGCATTTTTTGGCACGCGGGGGAGATCACGATGCTATTCTAACGCTTCTGCTGATACCAAGAATAATCTACAAAACGGAAATAATTATATCCCAAGTCCGGGATAAATATCGATCATTGGATAAGATCGACAGAACGGCCGTAGTCAAGGGCCACTCGGTAGCACAATACACGTTCAGATCGCACCTTTGCTCGTACATGTACGCATTGCAGACATTCCTCGGGTGTTTCGAGTCGGCGTTGAGCGTTTGTACGCCTGATATGTTGCTCAAGGCCGGAGTAGCTTATCCGGAAATGGCTGCGCAGGAGAAGTCCTTGGACTCGTTGATAGAACTGGCCAAGAGGGATCAGCTGGACGAGAATCTGCCTATGGAGGCGATTGAGAAGTGTTGCGGATACTTCTGTACCATGTTCTCCGTTTTATTCGGCGAGACCATCAACCAAGGTCGCATGGTGGTCAATGGCACGAGGATGCTGGATAGTTGTTGCGAGGCGATCACTACCAATGCGGCAGCTATAAAGACGTTGATCCATGGAGACGGCGGTGACATAGGCCTCCTTTGCCAGCACGCGGAGACAACTTGCGAGGTTATACAGCAGCATCTGAAGTCTGCTAGGAGACGCGTGCTGACCGATCATGCTTCCGCCCTTAATTCTGCTGGGTTCAACTTGGGATTGGATAAGGATGCTAGCGAGCAGATGTTCGGTTGCTATCAGCATGCCGTGAAGATAGTGAAAACGTTCCAAACGCTGTTGAAGAACGCTGTGCAGGCAATTATATCGAACACCGATTTGGACGCAGGGCTCACCGCGGAGAAATTGAAGGAGATGGCCGCGTTAGCATGCGAGAAAGTATACGACACAGAAGATATAGGACCTGTAGCTACTGTTAAGGCGAGCTTGACGGCGATTCAACAATTGGCTGCGAACCTAGCACAGAAGATGGCCGAATGTGAGAACGAGTTGGCTATAAGCGGACACCTGCGACAAGCACAAGACACCAAGAAGGAGCCTATGATGCCAATAACTATAAGGGCGCACACAGCGCGAAAAGAGGCTGAAGAAACCAAGGTGCTCAGTAGAAAACTAGAAGCCAGAGATAGCGATATTCGCGAAGCGAAATTAGCTTTAAGGGAGAAACAAAATGAACTGTGCGAGATGATTTTAAGAAAGGACGTTGTCGAGAAGAAGCTTGCGACGCAACAGCACGATCACGAGCTGAACGTGGAGAAGCTGAAGAGGAAGCTAGACGAAGCTCAAAATCAACTGAGACGAAAAGAGAAAGAGTTCGAAGAAACGATGGATCATCTTCAGACGGATATCGACAGTCTAGAGACCGAGAGGGGTCAGCTTAAAGAAAAATTGAAATCTATAGGAAAGAAATCCACAATGTCCTCGTCCGGTCCGGATAATATCTCTGGAACTGGTGCGGTGACGTCAGGAATCCAATCGATGGATAATAAATTCCTAATACAAGAAATAAGCGCTCTCAAAGAAGCGCTGATTAACGAGACTCAACAGAAGAAGAAGTTCATGTCTGATGCTTTGCGCGAGAAGTTAGAACGTCTGGATCCGATAACGCCTGCACACAAACCGGGACCTGCGGACACAAAAATACAGGAGCTGAAGAAGAAGACTAATGATCTTACCAAAGTCAGTTTCAAGATTTGTAATTTCGCGATTGTCTGTTATCAGTGTGATTAACTTTCTCCTTTCTCGATTAACAGGATATCAAGCAAGCTATGACGTTCCTCACTGTTCCGGATTTGAGACGCAAACACACGCAGGATCTGGAAGGGCCGACGTTGGAGAAGGCCATGCCAATTTATCAGTTGATGCAGCGTCAGGTGATCATGAGAGGACTGAAGCAACGAGTAGATAATCTAGTCGTAAGTAATCAATGGCTGAATATTCTGGTAGAATCGTCGATAATGCAAATAATTTGTTTCTAGGGTGAGCTCCGCGAGGAAATGATAAAGAGGACAACCGGTGGAATGGCTGAAGCGAATTTCGCAGTATTCCCAAATCGCGAGATGGCTGCGGCGATGAAAGAAAATCAGTTGTTCGCTGCGGAGATTTCGATTCCTCACGATGGCCCCGAACAAGTTTTCACCGTCAACGTAGGAACACAAGAACTTAGAAAAATTCATTCTTTGTTATGTTATTAATTTTCTTATTTATATATATATATCGTCGGCATGTGACGGAATATACTACCGCAGAGATGAAGTTAAGTGTTCATGCGACTGTAGAATATATTGATTTCATAGATAATTTTGTTCTTGACGCTCGCTTACACACGGACTGCGGTAGAGCAACGTATGCACTCGCGTAGGTACGCTCGGTCTATTTTATATATACAACAAGAAACAAACGATTGAGGAAGAATCTTTGTGCATCCGAAGAAAGGAACAAATTAAATTCTAGCGAGAACGTAACTTTGGAGCGTGCGAATTTATTTATTTCCGATTGGCTACAGCACGATGACTGGTGCATCGCGGCTGGTAGACTGCAGCGTTTTTTGTCATATTATAAATTCGAATGGTTTCGTTATTACTAACAATTTGAACATTAACCGTTCGTCGCCTTTACGGGCTTTTGTATAATATCTTTTACCAATTTGTCAAATACACGGCTTAAAAATATTTACATAAATATTCTTTACATGTACTCCCTCTTCTCGCGTGTCGAGAATACTTGTATAGCATAGAAACTATCATCTCTCTGGGAATTATATCATTTACTTTGAACAATTGTATTACCATCGTATTCTAGGAAAAATGGTAATAACTTTGTGTATTGCCATTAAAAATTGACACTTAATGAAATAGAGGATATAATACAATGTTTCATTTTTTATTTACAGCGATAAAAGGAGCAATAAACTGTTGACGTATTTTTCATTATTTATGAAATAACGTATGCCTTAATTACTGTCACAATTTTATTATAAATACACACATGTATATATGTATATATACACACAGATACATATACATACATGTACATATATATATATAGTATTATCTGTATATATATACATATACACATACCAGATAGTAAGTGCATATATCATTAATTATTCATTAACTTACTCGTTCACTCATTCTCGCTGCATGGTAATACACATTTTTACTCATTCGTTTTTGTGTTTCTTCGTTTCCCTCTTTTGCAATAATATTAATAATAATGATAATAATAAAAATAATAATAATTAACCATACATTCATTCGTTAATGATTATATCTTCTTGTTTCGATCACTGTCCAAGAAACCTTCATCAAAACAATGTGTTGTCCATTCGAAATACAATATAGTAGTAAACATAAAATCCAGTCGTGCTGCTCATCATCCTTGTATCAATAAATTCCACTAAGGCTGACCGGACGTTTCCTTTAGAATGTCTCCACGAAACAGGACAAGAGATGAGTTAACAATGACTGTGATTATACAACATTTTGGAAGTAGTGCGTGGAACATGGACGCGTGAATATTGACGTAACTACTAGTTGTATGGTTAATGTGAACGAAAATTTTCAATGACAGAAGCGAGTTTTCATGAACTCCTCCCTAATCGGCGTACGTCGAACGTGACTTTCGCATTAGACGACTCATTATACATATTTAACAATCGATCGACCGATCGATTAAGATTTTCTTTCTTTTTTTTTTTAAGTCACGCCTTATTAAACTTAACATCGAAGCAATAGCACGGAAAATGCCATTGCACAGTCTCTGCCATTAAAACTATACGGAAGAAGTCTTTTGGCTGGATTCGGTTACAGTATTATTTTTCAATCGAGACACACAATCGCGTCTTACTCTCGTATTTTCTTTTTTATCTTTCAAGATGATTCGGTTACTCGTTTAAAAGATAATCCTGCAATCAATCTCCAGTACAAAAAAAGTCTGTTCAATTATTATTATTTTGTTTTCACCGTAATCGACTAAATACAGCCACAGAAAGAAAGAGAGTGAAGAAGTGTAAGTTATATCAGGACGAAATCATTTCGAAATTTGTTCATTTCCTTGATTGATACAGCGTATCTAAAAGTGAAATTGCTGCCTTAAATATTAACATAGTTTAATATTAATTTCCAGTATTTATTTCAAAGATACTGTCACTTACTCACATGTACGCATGCATGCGTCTATGTATACGTTATGTATATATATTTATATAAAAAAAAAGGTTGTTATCAGAGTCAATAATATCAAAGAGAGATCTTTGATACTGTTGACACGGGTAGCTTATGTAAGAAAAATATTAACATTTCTCTCTCATAGATGCACACACATTCTATTTATACTATCATTGTACTGAGATTGAAACGAAAAATCGGGAAGCAACAAACTATACTTATCACTCTCAGTACAATTATTTATATAATCTCTTTCACACACGCGCATCGTCTCACTCACTCACACGTTCACGCATACTTTCCTTTCTATTTGCAGAATAGATATAAAATTTTATATAATGTACTTAATTGATTACCCCGAATATTTTTGTAAGACTGGTCAGAACAACGTTGTCTCTCTTTCTTTCTATGAAAATTATATATGTCGAATTCTCGATTAAATCACACGTTACACTGTTTATGTGTACTCCTTTACAGAGGTCTTCGGGGCATCAAAACCTTTATTTCGAATATTTTTTTCAACGGTGAATTAAATAGATAATAACAAAATAAGAACAAGCCACCTCTGGCTGATCCCACTTGGATTTTTACGCCCAAAGAGGTGGATCAACCAAAACTCTAAGCACTGAGAATTGAATACACAGTAAGTTCAGTTTTTTTCACTGTCCGGAAGTGAATTCAGACACGTGTATATCCGTGGCATTGTTCTTTATTGTGTACGACACGCTAGTCATCGCAAAACTCCTCCTTTATTATGTATAAACTTAGAGCGTTGATTGATTTAACTCTTTGCATGGCATTTCGTACAAAGTCGTGTACCTGATCTTGGACACTATCGACTGAAAATAGGATTGATGCAACGACATATGATTATAGTCTTAACGTGCTCCTGCAACAAAATATAAATTCCATGTTAACAGAACTCATCGACAGGTAGACTTCTATTAATATCAGCTGCTTTAACTATTAATAATCTGTTAAGACTTCAATGGAAACTTGTGATAATCCGTTATGAAATCATTACATAATGCATATGCACATATTTTTTCTTTTTTTTTTTAATGAGATACAGTACGATAACTCGAGTGCAGATTTTTATGCATTTAGAGCACATACATATTTGTATCACAAGCAATTCTCTAGTCAATGAATTGAAAGTTCACCTTATTTTAGAAATTTGCATAAAGATCCGCAATCTATTGATAACACTGTCCAACAAATTTTCACTTTCTTTTACGTTTCGATGGCCAACAAACGTTGTTACTTAAAATCGTTTTTCAAGAATAAGAATTTTTTAATTAACAATGAGAGCTATAATATTTTTTTATTTTGTTTTGAAAATTGAAGCAAAATCTAATTGAATAAAGGTTTATGGAGAAAAATAACTTTCTGGAAGTGTTCGATGTATTAAAATCTCCAAGAATGACCAAACGAAACGCAAAATTGTAGTTGGAGAGCATAACCAATATTTAGTAAGTATCAAATGTATGAATAAGCACCTGGTGGATCGTTGGCCTTGGCGGGTGTTTGGCCAAGGGCTTGTCCTTGTCCTTGAACAACCTGTCCAGCAACTGTACCCGCGATTATTCCAGTAGTTACACTACTACTTACTGATTTTTGTTTCAACATCGTCCAATCAAACGTGTAGTCATATTGATGATTTAACGTGCGGAAAAGTATACGGAAAAGTTGGCGAAGGTACATGTAATCTGGACTTTCTTCGAAGCGCAGACCTCGAGTATAATTTAAATACATGGCGAACTCGGCAGGGAATCCCTACAAACGAGACATTTGAAATAGACGATCGACTTCTCGATATTTCATCTGATTCCAGGACGAAAACGTAAGGCGAGAAGAACGTGGAATAAAAACATACCTTACATAAAACTTCTACAGGCGTGGACATCTTTTTTTCACTGATCTTCTCGTATTTCTGTTTTTTAGTAGCAGCTTTCAGCCCTTGCCACGGCAAGGATCCACGATTGAAATACATAAGCACATAGCCAAGGGATTCCATATCGTCGCGACGGCTCTGTTCTATTCCAAGGTGTGCATTAATCGAAGCATACCTCGCAGTGCCTGTTAAATTTTTGTCTTCTCGATAAATTATATGCATTCTTGTGCGACTATCTCTATATTTTTTAGCTAATCCGAAATCGATAAGAAACAGCTGAAACATTGGAATTCCTTGGTATTAATCGTTAAGGAAAATAGAGATGGCTAGTAGTAGCGTATCTTGAACAATACCTTATTACAGTGACGACCGATACCCATTAAAAAATTATCTGGCTTGATATCTCTATGGATAAAATGTTTGCAGTGAACATATTCGATCCTACCAATCATCTGGTCTGCCAACATTAAAACCGTTTTAATTGTGAACCTTCTCGAACAGAATGTGAAAAGGTCTTCCAAGGAGGGACCAAGGAGGTCCATAACAAGTACATTGTATTCACGTTCTTGTCCATACCTACGTTCAACAAAAAAAATAACAGCTTCTTAGGAGATCCATTCATGGTAAACACGGAAGACTAGTCAAAGACAAATATAAAATGCAAGCCTACCAACGTATGTGAGGTATTCCTACACCTCCGTTTAAAATTTTGTATAACTTCGATTCATACAGGAGCTGCGGATGACGAGCACGCATGTTCTCCAACTTAACAGCAACTTCCTAAGAGAACACAAAATTCATGTAATTCAATATGTTACAAAAGAAATTAATTATAAGGGGATTTCCACATATTCAAAGAATTTAAGTTATTTTATTTGCAGTAATATAATATATAGATAAAAATTATATTTTTCTACCATACTTCATAAACCATAAAAGTTATGCACGCATAACTTACCTACATATAAGCATTGTTAGATATAAATAGTGTAAGGAAACTATAATGTTGGCATTTCAAACATTTCTTCATCGATTACTGATCTAGTTACATACTTTTATACCAGCTTCGATACTATCTTACTGCAATAAAAAGTAACACGTATATATGTACAGGGTGTTACATTTAAGCATGAACAATTGAATATCTCACGAAGAATCGAAGCTATCAAAAAAGTGTTTGTAGTAAAATTGTTTCATATAAAAAGCTACATTATAAGATATAAACGATTTTTGTACGAGTGAATTAATGCAGGAGATTTGAAGGCTAAAATAATTTTATTTAATGGCAATAACAACCTGCTATAAGATATTCCATTCGGTGATTTACAAACCAATGTTAGTTAATACTTTTTACGAGCAACATTCATAAACGAGGATTAATTGTCTTCCGTTCGTTTACTTCAAACAACATTTGTAAGAACATTTTCTTTTTATATCCAATTTCTCACAAGCGATTTCATCATTCGCGTTTAAATGTAACACCCTGTACATAGGAGCACAAACAATAACGGTTAAACAAATAAATCATCTCACATCACGGAACTAAATAGCGCAATATTCAGCACATTGAAATCTTAATGAGAAACTTATGAAACCACGCATAAGGTAGCAGAATCTCATTGTATGAATTTTTTATGCAAACAATGTCTATATATAACTGTTGCTTACAATAGAAAAATTTTAACTCTATAGTCACGGATTTCGATTGCTATATAAAGATCGTTATAAACATTTCGATCGAAATATCACGGAACACGATCCGCTAACGTCTGTTATCTCGCGCGCGCATTAATGTTTAAAACAATACGTCGTTTTTTTTTCTATCTCTTCTGCGCAGAGGTTAATAGTATCGCGTAGAGCTCAATACGATTGCACAAAGGAACCATAAAAATAATCGTCGAATCGTTCGAAATGACCGGGCGAATATGCAACATTGTATCGGAAAATAAAGGGTTTCGGTATTTGTTAGGCGCTTTTCAATCGAAATACAACGGATAATCTTTTGCAGGGGAATATCGTGGAGAAACATATTTCGGGGGAAAGTTGAATATCATTGTCGGGGGGGGAAAAAGGACTCGTTCGTGTCACAGAGACGAACTCGGGCGAGGTGCTGGTTAAAAAGTCCGTTTCAAAGGAGAGAGAGAAAGAGAACGAGAAAGAGAGAGAAGGAACGGGTAAAAACGGGAAGAGGAGGACGTGTGCTGGGACAGCTCGTCTTGCACGAAACGGTACACCTTACCTCGCCATTAGAGATGTTGATACCGAGGTATATGTCGCCGAAGGATCCTGAACCAATCTTCCTCACCAGCCTGTACTTGCTGCCCACGATAAAGTCATTCTTGACCACTGACATCGCCAACTGCAACGACATAATTACTCTTGGCTTCCCAATATCCGTCCTCCCTGGAACCGACGGCGGACCTCTGCGACTTTGGCTCACGTCGGACTCAAACCTGATTTAAAGTACTGAGCGTACCCGGTGGGGCAAATACGCCATTTACTGGCAAACACGACGACGGTGTGCCTTCTCGGAGCCGTACCGATGGCCGGATCGACTTCCCGTTAGAAAATATGCATACGAAACTCCGTAGCCAAAAAGTAGCACTCTCTGGCTGGCACAACAAAACCCCACTAACACGCCGACATTTTCCCTTTCGCTAGAAACACGAGAGCGACTGACGTTGCGGAAACGATGCGTCACGGCGGGCCGCGTTCAAATCAGAGTCTTTATCCAACGATCGCCAACCATTCGCCGAGACGGATTATCAGTCGAGCCGCCCAGAAATCTACCGTTTTAATAATCAGCTAAATTTTGCCCGGTCATGGCGAGAGTTTTTAACATCGTCGCGATATTTCGTGCGAATTTAAGTGACTCGCTTGGGTTCGCGGTGCTATAGGTTTTTCTCAGGGCCGTATCAATAGTCGTTCGGGTACGCCTCGAACAAACGATGTCGCGCACGACGACGTTCGCAAAGGTTTTCGCTACGCAACGTCTCGCGACTCAGTGAGCACAGCGCCCCATTCCGGAGGGCACGGGGAAAATTATCTTTGTTCCTGATTGGCTGACTGTTCGCTGCCCGCGATGGTGCTGCGCCATCGCGGACAGAGACGAAGACTAAACGGCGTCTAGCGAACAAGAGGACGCGAGATTCGACGGATCGAGCGTATTGTATGTGAGTTTTCATCTAATCTAAAAAAAATAATTGCAGAATTGCTCGGAAAAAAAGAGCGTTACTTCAGGTTCGAATTCTTTATACATATTTTTAAGCGAGTATTAAATGAATACACTGCGAATATAATAATTGAAAACCTATGGCCTTTGAGCGAATAGAATGAATTTGAATTTCATTATGTTTCCCTCGCTAATTGTTTTTCTCCCTTTCTTCGCAGGTCTGTGCACAGTTGGTTGCGCAGTAAAAATGGCGGGAATTGAAAATGCGACGCCGAATAGTGTGCCAAAGACGACGTGGGAAAGACAATTTAATGAAGTTTGTCGTTTAAACTTGATTTATAATTATATAAAAAGTAATTTTTTACATCGACCGCTGGAACTATTTGTTTGGAAATGAATTCGAAGACACGGAAGTAGGTTTCAGACTGCAAGTGTTACAAGTAAGAATTTCAATTATGTTTTGGTCAGTTTGCGTACAGTTATTTGCACTTATTGGAGTTTGAATCAAAATGTTTGAAAACTTTAAATTCTTCCTGCGTTTGATGCTATTCAGAGTGTTCCAATTGACTCGAATAGAATGTATATTTGAGTCATTCGTGGTTTGTTAGGTTATCTAAATTCAAGATTCTCAGGACACGGAAATTTAAGGTGTACCCGTAAGAGATGTTTTAGATATTGATAGAAAATGAATAGAATTTTCATTCTACGCGTATGTAAGTAATTTATACTCGAAAGATATCTATATAGGTCAAATATGTCACAGTGTTTTAAGCTATTCGTCCTTTTCTATAGATACGGCACTGTTATACCGGAACCTTGTGCCACTTACATACTAGAAACTGATATGAAATATCGCCTACGCGTGCACAACGATTTTTGCTATTTCAAGTCTTCGTTGTCCGAAATAGAGAAGTAAACTCGTATGAGAAGTAGTTTAAATTACTCACCGTTTAGGAGCGACAAGAAAATTTCGTGTACGGCAGTTTACAATTTTCTACAGTCTGTAGCGACATCTGCAAAAGTTGTATATGGCCTGATGGCTACTGTGGCATGGCGGAAAATAGATGTTAGTTACATATTTTTTTTTTTATGATCAATTGTTGTGGTCGGTTCATTCTATTTAATTGTAAATAATCGATGGCAATTCCTTTAAGAAACATAGTATGGCTATCGTCGCTGTCAACGTTTAGAAAACGTATTTGTGTGGATATAAGTAGTGGTAATAAACGATCTATCATGACGAGCTCCAGAAGACTCGAAAAGGTTTTGGAAGATCTTCAAAAGAATCCTTATTTCGACAAGTATGCGGAAAAGATAGCAAAATTCCAAAAGACCAGTCCCGACGAGTTTTTGCAACGAATCGATAAAGAGGAGAAGAAATTGCAAGAGAAGAAAGGTATATAACCTGTACTCATGCATTCGGTGCTTAAACAATGATGTTTATTTTTAAAATATTGAATGAAAGTTCAGTCAATTTTTTCTTTTTATGTTTGCAAAATAACTACTGTTTTCTTTTATGTAACTGTCAAGATGTCGCATGTATTTATTTTTTTTGTTACACATGTGTAGATCATATGTAGGCGTTAGCATTTGATCTGAAAGGAAAAAGTAGATTAGAATTAGTAAGTAAAGTAGATTAGTGAATTTAATTTTCTTTTATCACGTGTTATTCCATTGAAGCCAAACAAGAGCAACAGTATAAGTTTTATCAGAGCCAAGCGAAACCACAATTGGGTCAGAATAACCAGCCTAAGCAAGTGCAGTTGAACGGTATAATGAAGGTGGATATGATTCAGGACAAGTCCAAGGAAGAGATCATGGACATATGGAAAGATTATCATAAACAAAAGGATTGCATATCTGGTGTGCTAACGCCAGAGCAATTTGACAAAATGTTTGAACTTGGAAAACAGTACCCCACATTTTTACTACCATTGCCAAGAGAACACGGATACGAATTCATTGTTATCCAGTTTTACGGAACCGAGATCCATATGACACCGCTTTTATGGTACCAGGCTCACAAGGAAAACGCGCCAGAGTGTTTATCCATGGTATATTACACAGAGCTCAAAGAGAGCAAAGGCATAGTGCTGATGAGGGGCGAATTCGATACGAAATGCATCGGTGTACAAGAAGCTCAATGCTTGGCGAACGAATTGCAATTGTATTACAGCACAGATAATCCTGACAGACTGCGCTTGTTGGATGCATTCACCCATAAACCTGATGAGTTCAAGCACATGGATCTCATTGCACAGCTGGAGACTATACAACTAGAATTGAAGGCTAACTGAAGATTTATGCGTACAAATTGTAATTTATGTTTCATTTGGTATAGACTCTAAATGGAATCTGTATATAGATCAAAATAAATGACTAAAAAATGAAAAATCTTACTTATTTGAAACTGTGTCTTTCACACTTCTTGCACGCCATGTACTAGTATTTGAAATAATTTTAATAATAGGTCGATTTGAATTACAGTTTCAGTCCACCGGGCAAGGTCTCCTAGTAATGAATACTTAAGGACATTTTCTCTTTCGAGTTTCGAAACGAAAACGCAACCATTGTGGGTTCATATCAGAAAGAATCATTTTTCCGATCATGCGGCTAGAAACGTATACATTACTACGCCCATATTTTACGTTAACGCTGGTAGGCAATTTTTAGAATGCAGATTTAAATGATATCAACCGAACTTTTTGTTGATCTTACGTTTTTTGTTTCTATATCTTTAGGGCCACACGTCGGACACCTTTACACGGCAGTGTTGGCAGACAGTATAGCTAGATTTAACTCTATGCTAGGACACTCCGTAGTTCTGTGCACAGGTACCGACGAACACGGCACTAAAGTTGAGAAAGCTGCAAACAAGGCAGCCATGCCGACGTCTCTATATTGTACCGAGATTTCACAGCAATTCCAAAGAATGTGCGACACGTTCAACGTGAATTACTCACGGTTCATTAGGACAACCGAGGAACAACACGTGGAAGCTGTTCAACATTTTTGGGTTGTTAAATTAGTAGATTAAAACTAGTCTCACGTTTATTGTAAACGCAAGTACGGAAACAGGAATAAAAACTTTCAGAATCGTTTAGACGAGAAGGGGTACGTTTACATGGATAAATATTCCGGCTGGTACAGCGTGTCGGACGAAGCATTTATCTCGGACACGGACTTGATAGAACAAAAGGACAACGATGGAAATGTCGTTCGTTTAACCGCAGACTCGGGGAACCCTGTGGAGTGGACGGAAGAAAGCACATACAAATTTCGTCTGACCAGTTTCCAAGACGATTTGCGATACTGGCTGAAAAATGGTATATCCGCGTACAACTTGATTGAGTTAATGAATCTGCTTTTTATTGAAGAATACTCGTCGTTTTAATATACAAAACTGTATTCAGAAAATACAGTACAACCGGCGATATACCATAAGATTTTGCTTAACTGGATCGATGAAGGTCTACAAGACTTAAGTATTTCTAGACCTATCGGCAGAGTGCCGTGGGCCATTCCCACGCCTTCGGACAAGACCCACACGGTGTACGTGTGGCTGGACGCGTTGGTCAATTATTTGACTTCGATAGGATACCCGGACAACTCTTTCGAACAATTTTGGCCGGCGACTCTTCAAGTAAATATTCCGTTCGAGGCAGTACACAGTATTCGTTCCGAGTACGCGAAAGACGTATGGGAACGCTAAAATATAATACTAGATTTTAATAATTCCTCATGGATGCATCCTTACAGTGTGACCGTAAAAAACTGTAAAGAATAGTCACTTTCAATGCTTTGTAAATTTGGTGTTAATCATGGTAACGGGACATGTTAGAAGAAAATATGACTTTTACAGTCCCGGAGCGAATACTGTCTTCGTATTTGAGAAGCCGATGGGATGATAAACGTCTACGAACGTAGGTTGTAGGAAAGGACATATTGAAGTTCCACGGCGTGTATTGGCCAGCGTTTTTGATGGCGGTCGGTCTCGAGCCGCCGAAGAGATTGCTGTGTCACGGGCACTGGACCGTCGACGATCAGAAAATGTCAAAGTCTAAGGGGAACGTGATTTCGCCGTTCGACGCGATGCTCAAATTCACGGCGGAGGGTCTGAGGTACTTCCTGTTGCGGCAGGCGGTTCCGCATTCGGATGCAAGTAAGGCAGAGAGCGCGTATGATACACAGTGTATTATGTACATATTACGCTGTCCAACGTATTTTACCTTGCTTTCCAGTAGACGATTCGCGTAGATCTTGCCGAGGTCCGTAAGATTCGTCTACCGGTTATCGAAACGGAAAAATTGCTGTTGGACAGCGTTGCTCGAGGCATATTGACTGACTGATGCCGTTCAGCTCTCTATTCGATTCTCGTTTTTACAGACTACAACGCACAGAAGATTCAGAACATAGTGAACGCGGAGCTCGCCAACACCTTTGGGAATCTGTTGAACCGATGCCTGGGCAAGCAGATCAACCCTCGCAGAGCGATACCCGACCCGTCGAGCTACGTGGAGACTCTGAGGAGTGACGTGGCCCTCGAGAACATAAAGCTTTTGGAGGAGATAGGCGAGAGCGCCAAACAGCATTACGAGGAACACCATTTGCACCACGTGGTGGACGCTGTGATGAGTCTGTTGCACGTTGCCAATAGGATGTTCGACGAGCACCAGCCGTGGCGGTTGTGCAAGGACTCGTCCGTGGACTCTGTCAAGGAGTTGGAGGCCGTACTGTCTCTCTCGTTGGAGAGCGTGCGGGTCGCTGCGCTGATACTGTACCCGATCATACCGACGTCGACCTCGAATCTGTTGGATTCGCTCGAGGTCCCCGTTGCGAGGCGTACGTGGCAAGACACGACACCGCTTCATCTGACCAACTGCTTCGACAGTCGGCAACGACGCACCGTGCCGCAGAACGTGTTCTTGTTCAAGAAAATATTAAAAAATTAACCGCGTGTACTCGCCGGACTCAAATGCTGGATAATCGTGAGATCGGTGCAGGATGATTTTGAAGGTAGCAGTAATAAAACGTTTTAAATGTAACACTCGCGTGGAAGTCCTTATGCTAATATATTTACAGAGAACGGTCATTCAAATGTATCATCAGTGTACATCAACATCGTGCACGTGTCACTCCGACAAAAGGGAGACATTGTCCAATCTTCTTGCCATATCTAATTTATTACAGATACACGAGACGTCACAGGGTGCGGTATTGAAAGTGGGAGCACCCATTTATCTTCGTTATTTTTGGTTCTATGGAGAAATGTACGGGATAAGGGTATGCTGTTCCGGGTGGCATATTTCGGAATAGAGAAGTCTGCTCATGGGCATTTTTTAAAAGTGAATTCAAGGTAGCCGATATTTCCTAAAATAGAAAGTAGTAGATTTCTAAATGTAGTAGAAATTCGTTCTAAGCGTTTTGTTCCCGAAAGCAAAAATAACGGAGATGCGCAGGATGTGCCAAGTAAAGTGTTGCAAGCTGTTTTCTTAGTTTTCTTACACGATCAAAAGTTTAATTATATGTTATTCAGTTTTCGCTTTCATCTATTTAAAAAAAAGAAAGAAAATTGTGGGTCCCTTTGCTCCTACAGTAGTTACAGCTGCTCGCGCCATTCATTTGAAGAAAACGAAGTCGATATGTTCATTACGATTTGAAGAAGATGAACTGTGCCGCTTTGTTTGGCACATCCTGTACGTGTTTCGATTTAAATACCGCAGCCTGAATGTTATTTGCTCGTTCATTGATGTCGGGACTCGCTCTCGCTCTCTCTAGTCGGAATACAGTGCACCTCGCGCGTCGCTGCTATAAGTTAGATGCGTGGAAGAGGCTCGCCGCGATTTTCCTCGCGAGGATTTCCTTGTTCGTTCGGATACGCGAGACGCAGATTCGAGTTTAGATTCGACGGGTCCGTTTTTGTTTCGCGACGATTATTCGCGACACGGTATTCGCGACGCGTTAGCACCTAAACGAAGCATCGCTTGGAACGCATAAAATTACACGCGAGACGGATCTCGTCTCTACCCCTCGTCTTGGTGTCGCCCCCGTCAAATATAGAAAAATAAATAAATGATTATTTACAAGATGGAAAATGAATCTGTGCGGATTCCACCGCGATCCTAACACTAATAAGCTACGATTTTTTTTTTGTATCGACAGACGTCACTATTTTTTTTTAGTGCTTCGCGTAACATCCAGCTTTTTTTTTTGTTTACGGTCGTAGATACACGCTCTATATCAACATGATTTTTGTTTAATTACAATTGCTTTACGTAGAACGTACGTTTCTAAAGATACTACGCTCGAATTTCCTCCCTACCAAACGAGCCCCCGTCTTTTTCTTTTGTCGGAATTTCAACGTCCTCTCCAGTCCGCGCTTATATCCGTTTATACTTTGTTTCCTTACATCGTGGGTGGATTATGTCTCGTGGATATGTTTTGAACTACCTTTTGGTGATTGTCTTTCATTGTTCTCTTTCTCTCTTTTCTCTTCTTCTGTTTTGCTTTTCTCTCTCCTCCCCCGCCCCCAATAATCTACCACCGTCCGGTGACGTGGGTTCCGCTTCCGTTCGCCGTTTCCGCTTAAAAAATTACCCAGTAAAAAAATCGACAATTCTTTGCGCCGTGGTCGTCGTCCTCGCGTTCTGTGCCGTGACTCGCGCCGGTTCGTTTTCGCCGCCGAAACGAAGAGATCGATCGCGTCGAACTTTTCCTAATTACACAGTTCAGAAACAGAAAGAGAGAAAAATGTCTAACAAATCGATTCTACGACACGACAGCTCTACCACACGATCAACTCTAAACGAGAACACCTTCGTCGCGCGCTATTTTGTTGCGTCGGAGCAGGCACGGGGCCCGGCCGCCGCGGGCCACTGCCCCGGCTCCGGGGCTCCTCCGGGAGCACACTGGTCACGCCTACTATACTCTCTACGCACAGCGTGTGTGTGTATGTGCGAGCAACATCGCATTTTCCTAGCCTCTTCTTCCCCCGACGCCGGGTTTTTTGTCCGGGTATTTTTCTAAGAGCATTCGGAAAAGTTCAACAACGTTCCCCGCGTTTCGACGAATCATAGCAAATCTTCGAATGTCTCGTTCGATCGATTAAAACGACAAACGTTGTTCGTTTGTTGGCGTGTCCGGTGTCTCTTAGATTTGACCTGTTAACAGGAAGACGAGTTCACTCGTTATTACTATGGCGTTTCCCGGGAACCATTTCGCGCGAGTGTCTTCTTAAGGAAGATCAGAGTTCATAGCGAAGATCTAATTCTACCTGAGTCATGTTCTGTAGAAGACTGTGAAGACTGATATTCGGTGTGCACGAGTGTCGCGGCCGGGCGAAGTGTCCCTATAAATGATCTTTTGTTCTTTCCACGGTGGGCTGTGCGCGATTGTACATGCGGGTCGGGGACAGGGGATATGTTCACGGTCGAGAAACCATCCGGTTAACAGATCAAGCACAAACGAATCACGCTCGCGCGTTCCACGAATTTATGCGATAACGGGAGGAACCGTTTGCCGTTCGTTGCACGGTTTGTTCAATGCCATTCGAATCGATCACTTCTCGCCGTGAATGCCGAAGTGGGTTTTGCGGAAAATGGAGCACCGTGTTTGTTTATAAAACATGGACCTCCGACAATTACAACCCT
Source organism: Lasioglossum leucozonium (assembly GCA_028454225.1). Lineage (NCBI taxonomy): Eukaryota > Metazoa > Arthropoda > Insecta > Hymenoptera > Halictidae > Lasioglossum > Lasioglossum leucozonium. Next base: position 13,642,331 of record CM052210.1, on the reverse strand, counting down.
TGCCGCCATATCGCGACAATGGGGGATTGTATTCGCGAATTTTTATCGCTGAAACTATTTAACGGATCGCGTTCATCTTTTTTTCCATTTCAATCGAAAATGTTTTTTTGCACAGTTTTGAAAAAAGATACAAAAAGGCAATGTTCACCGACCGATTGAATCGTCTCTTTTTATGGTAGCGAATGTTCCGTTTTGAGGACCGTGTAAGGGTTGAAAGTATTATGAAATTATTATAGCTACATGAACGATTCCGTTTTGCGCAACATCGTCGACGCTGTCTGAGGCGAAAAGTGATCGATCCGAGGTGTAACGACTAGACTGCGGATTTTATGCATTTATCCTAAAAATGAGTAGCTACAGTTTGAGAGAGAACGGTTAGAAATAAAAACTTGGTAAAATGTGAACAATATCCACGGTAGAATTATTCAGGATGTTGGCCTTCAGGACGTAAAAATTTTGATTTTCCACACAGACCCGCAGTCTAGCACTGACTTTTAATTTGATTTGGTTTGCCGGTGAATGTTTCAGTTGACGGTGGCGCGTGTACGTCCATGATCGGAATGTCGCGGGTCGCTTACGGTAGCGTGATGGTGATCCGGCATGTACAATCACTGATTTTCAAGGAACACACGATCACCCGTCGAGCGGACGAAGAAAAGCCCGGCGCGGCGATGACAAAACCGTTTTGATCGTGAAATTAATTTCGGAGGGGGGCAAGAGAGAAACAAGTGAACCGAGAAGATGAATGCGTGTACTGTTTGTGTGTCTCTATGTGTGTGTATGCGTATACGTATGCGTCCTTTCGTCGTCGAAGAAGCGCGACCAGCGTCCGATAGGAAGATCTATGTCAATTTGATCCGGAAGAGAGAGAGAGACTTCTCTGAGCCTCGAGTGACAATGTCTCGAGTAGTATTTATATCGCGCTGACGATAGTATCGCGGTGCTTTTGCGCCATGATCCCGACCTGACAGCTGTCCGCGCTCGATCTCGGACTAATGTTACACTCGAATATGGATCCGTTCCGTTTCTGCACCACCACCGATCGAAACTCGCCGCACTCGCTGGTCGACGGTTGGTTCCCTCGGGCGCGTGCACCTTTCGTCAGGATCCTCTTGAACGCTTCCCGGAACTCTGTGTTGAATATGCTGTAAATGATCGGGTTGAAGGCCGAGTTGCTGTAGCCGAGCCAAGTGAGTACCTGAAACGAATCTCTGCGTAACCCTTCGCACTTTATTTCATTCCTGACCGCCCGCAGGTCATTGCGTTAATTTTCCACGTAGAAGTGCATCTTCATCTTTAACGAGATCCAGTGGCGGCTCGTGGTTAAAATTATTGGAGCTGCTGCTCCAGAAAATTTTTAGCCTTTGCTTGCAAAATTGTGTAAAAAGGGTTTGGCTACCGACATTAAGCTTAACCCTTTGCACTCCTATGTCGAGTGTGACTCGACATCAGTCTTCATTTCGGGAACCCCTTTATCGAGTTCCACTCGACATTTTCCCATGTCGAAACCAATAGAAAAATAAAAAAATGGTTAAAAATAAGTAGCAGTAAAGTAACTGTCCTTTAAAGTAAATTTCAACGAAAAACAGTTGGGAGCAGCTGTTAATAAAATTGAAAAATAATTCAGAGTGCAAGCAGTTAAGGATTATACAGGGTGTCCCAAAATTCCTACCGCTCCCGGAAATGGGAGGTTCCTGGAGTGATTTGAAGCAACATTTTCCTTTGCAAAAATGTCCGCCGGGGCTTGGTTTAGGAGTTATTAACGAAAAACACTGACCAACGAGAGCGCCTTAGATCGTCGTATACCTACTATTCACCACCAGCTGTGCGGTTCGTTGACCTGACCTTACGTCCCTTACCGTTCGGCACTGTCGTATACCTGAGGTCAGCTGTGTAATTTGTCACTGAGTGGGCCAGTGACCCACATTTCCAAGCAGCAAGTGGATTTACGGCTAATTAAGTGAGTTTTTACAATACTTGATTAAAAATTTCTACTCCTTCACTTGTTCATTTCTTCTTCGCGGCGGACCACTAACGCTCCAGCGAAGGGATCCGCCTGGTGCGCCGAACCATCTTTGCCAACACGCGTCTAGGTCACGCCCTGATTGGTCTGTGTTTTTCGTTAATAACTCCTAAATGAATCACTCCAGGAACCTCCCATTTTCGGGAGCTGTAGGAATTTTGGGACACTCTGTACATAGTATATTGTACAAGTATAAAGAAAGGACTGAAGAAAAAAAGGACTGATTATATTAAATGTTATCGATGATATCAAGTGGAAATAGAGGGTGCTGTAGTTGCACAGTGCCAATACGCGAGCCGCCACCGACGAGATCTCCACAATGGTCCTATAGGGATCGAGGAAAGTTTGCGGTGGAGCGGACTCGTACCTGGAACGCTCGGACTGATATGCAGGTCTTGCAATACGCGGCGACGATGTTGACGCAGAAAAAGGGTACCCAGCAAATTAAGAAGACGCCCATTATGACGCCGACGGTGATGGCGGCCTTATGGTCGGACACGTGATAAGGGCTCGTCGGCTTCGTTTTTGTCGGCGGTTTCGGCGGCTTGTTTCGAGCGCTCTTCCCGCGAAAGCTCTTGGCCATTGACGTGTCCGACAGCTTCGTCACCGCCCGGATGCTTTTCACGTGTTTCTGCGCGTAACAATAGAGCCTGCGAACAATACGATCGATTAATTTCACTAGCGAAAAAACCGCGCGAAACGGCGACGGTCTTGTTCTTTCGACTCTGGTCGCGTCGTTTCTTTCGAAGAGCACGGTTTCACCTCGTTAAGCGTCGCGTTTTTATTACTTTGGCCGCTTTGTTCGCGGTGACCTCGGCAAGGCAATTCGCGGACAGCGAGCGAGCGAGGGAAAACCGTATAGCTCTCCGGTTTTTATTCGAAATATGATTCGGCAACGCTCACCTGCAATAAATTCCCAGCATTACGATGCAGGGCACGTAAAAAGATATGGAAGAGGAGACGACCGCGTAGGTGGGTGTAAGGTCTAAGGCGCACGTAGGGTTTTCCTAAAAGACAAAACGATGGAGGAGTGTGGACGCATTGTCGTGTCTCGTCGTCGATTCTCGTTTCCACCCAATCATTTTTTCTTTTTTTTTTTTATATCTCGCGATCTTTAAAAGTCAGGGATTACGACGCGTACCTCAGGGCCGTCGTCGTAAACTATGGCTTGTTCTTCTCCTGCCCGGTGAAGGCCTAGGCTAATCGGTACAAAGGATATAAGTGCTGCGAGCAGCCACACGATTACGATCCCGGCGACCGCCACTCTCCTCGTTACCCAACGACCGTATCTGTTCGACAGAAACACCATCATTTTATCGTACACGAGCCACGTGTTTTATCACGATCGTCGCGCACATGAACTATAGAAAATTATAAGTGCATCTTAAGATAGAGAATCTTCAAAGAAAATGTTTAATTCCCGGCCAAGAGCGTTGACATTTTTCATTTATAGAACAATTCTTCAGAATAATTTGCGCAAGTATTTGCACTACGATTATGTCTACCCGTTGACGACAATAATAGAATTTTAATCTGGATTCGAACGTTCAACAAACATTTCGAAATCTTCGCCACGAGTCCGACTCGATGGTGTCTTTTAATTTGTCGGTTCGCATAGAAAGAGACTCACCTGAGGGGATCCTTGATATGGATGTAACGGTCGAGGGATATCGCGCATAGATTCAAAATGGAGGCAGTGCTGCACATAACATCGAACGCGATCCAAGTGTCGCAGAACCGCGGGCCGAACATCCAATATCCGAGGAGATCGTTGACCCCGGCGAACGTCATGACCAGACAGCCGACGAACAGGTCGGCGATCGCGAGGGACGCCAGGAACAGATTCCCTATCCTCCGTAGCCCACGGTCCGTGTAAATTGCCACGCAGACGAGGATGTTGCCCGCGACGGATAAAAATATCAATATCAGGAAGAGGAAACCTGAAAGATAAGCCCGGAACCAACTCGGATAGAATCGACAGGATTTCGCGCGAATGGCTCGCTCGCTCCTCGAACAACCGCGAAAATAACAACGTCTCTCCGTAGACGACCGGGCCTTCCCGATTAAATCCCTTAACGGGTCGCTAATTACACGAGAAAGTTTCCGATCTCCTTAGAACCAGCGAGAGAGAAGAATCCTTTTACGACGAGTAGAAATTCGATCGCTATAAAACCTCGTATACAGGGTGTCCCAAAATTCCTTCAACTCCCGGAAATGGCAGGTTCCCGAGGTGATTGAAGGAACATTTTTCTTTTTAAAAATGGCCGCCGCCGCGGCTTCGTTCGGGAGCTATTAACGAAAAACACGGACCAATCAGAGCGCAGCTATAGCGAACGGATTCTTGAAGAAAGCTCGAACGGTTGAAGAGAGAGTGCGAAGCAACCGGTTGCACGCGGAGCGGAGGCGCGATAAGTACGAGAGAGCGCAGAACGGACGAAACATGGAAGGCATGGCAACACGGAGGTTGGACGAGGTCGGATCAAACGTTTTCGTGACCGCCTCGGCCTCTCGCGAAGGGTTGTCTTCGAGGGGCGAGTCGCGATCGATCAAATGGAAGGTTTAGCGAACCAACTAGAAGCACCGACAACAGCGAGAAAGCGTCTTCAGGCAGATCTTCTTCTTCCCCTTCTGTCACATTATTCTGCGAACAGAGAAGAAAAACGTCGCGTCGGTGTGTTTGCTTGTTCACGTGCGGACAATGAATCTCACCGTGTACTACAGTCGAACCGTATCGAAACCAACGTGTAAACATGCTCTGGTGGATCTGTTCGAATATTGAGGTGCATCTCGGGTGGCTAAACGTGCACAGCGATGGATATTGTATTAAACATGTAAGGAAAGTTGGCGAAAATGATTATTTTATTCGCTCATCTTTCAACAAACATACAGCGCAGCAAAAATTTAATTCAGTCGAATTTGATCTGATTTGTATTAATTCGGAGAATTTCTCGCAACGCGGTAACGAATTAATCGCGTCACAGGAGGATTCGCTGTTAGTTTTATATTTTTCGCGGTTTCGTGTTTCCTGTAGAAAATATTTTCGACGCGGCAGAGGTTTCTGACTGCGAGGACAGCGCATATAGCGTGTGGCGGAATGCCCGCGTTCCACGTTCGGATACTTCTATTTTCTCCTGTTATTTTCCCGATATTTCACGGCAAAGCTGCAGATACACCCAGGAATACTCTCGAGATTCGTATTCACGGAAAATCGATAGTACAGACGGACCAAGATGACGTTGGGTTTACAGGCTCTTTACTTCCGCTTGAACGCGTTGTCTGTCAAGCCGTGTCCTATCCCGCCTCGAAGACACGTAAAAATATCGAGGCGAAGGGTGCCAGGGGGAATATCTATGAATAGAGTTGGCCAGGCATCGTTTCTAGAATTTCGCTTTCTCCTCTCATTATCATACGCTAATGAGATTCGAGACGGTGACACGCGTTCCAAGCACCTGTCGGACGCGCGGTGTACCATCCGCCCGAGTAGCCCATTCCTCTGTTACACCTGTTTCCCGCATCGATCTCGCGGCCGTTCTATCCAAAGCTTTCGAAGACACATATCGATCGGGATCCACCGGTTTCGTCACCGGATCTTTCACGCTTTCTCCGTCAAACGATTATTTAATAGTTCTAGGATGCGATGCACGCAGGAATTTTCACCTGGAGCCAACAGTCGAATCGCTTTTATTTATTATTGTACGATGATTACTGTCGCTTTCGGAGAATTTCATTAATAAGTTTCAATCAGGAGGTCCCATCGTGGAATAGGCGAACTTTGGGAATATCGCTCGCAGGTAATTAGTAAACGAAATGTGCAGCTTCTTTTCAAGCGAATACACATTACTCTCGGTTTCAATTCGTCGACGAGTCAATGTCGCGAAACGACGGAGCGATTCGTTACCGGCCATTCTACGCTAGTTTCGCAGTAAAAGAAGTTCGAGTTGTCGAACAACTCCGTAGGGTTCGTCCGACTCGCGAATCGTCGCAGATAGAAATCGACGAACAATTTCCAATTTTCTCCGGTTCGCTTTCTTCCCATCACCGAAACCCACTTCCGCTGTTCTCGTACACACGAGAAGACAGAGGGAGAGAGAGAGGGAGAGGAGAGATTCCGGCTATTCAGGAGCGCAGAAATTTATGGTCGTGTTTAGCTCGAATAATCGAGTCCCCGGAGCGTTCGTAGAAATCGAAACTTGTCCCCGATCGTCCCGTTAATCTTCCGGAGGGGGAAAGTGAAATTTGCGTTTCGGAGGATCGTTCGGGAATCCCGTGGATCGATCTGTCATTTCTTCGAAACGTTTTCTCCTGTGTCTAGCGTTTCCCCGCGACGGCCTGGGAGTTTTCAATTTTTACGGGAACGGCAATCTCTTTCGCATGATCCGCGATCGCGCAGCGTCTCTCGTGTAATGCCTTTGTGCGTTCCCTCCGACGAAACAAAGCGAAACCAAAGAACGTTCTTGTATCCCGAACTTCTTTCTTCGCCGGATGTTAATCTTCGTTTCTGTTCCCGGCGGGATCTTCCGATTGCTCTCTCGCAGCTGGTTTCTCTCCTGATCCCGGCTCGTTTGCGTGCGCTACTGCTGCTGCACCGTTGCGAGCTGGATTTCCAACGCAACCGCGCTGCCACGCCGCCACGCCGCCTCGCAAAGTTGAAAAACGAAGTGTTCCCGTCAGCGAATAAATAACTGAGCAAACAATTACCCGCGCGAGTCCCTTTTCTCTCAGGCTCCGACGTTCTGCATTTAACATACGCTCGCTGCATCGGAGTCGAACACGTCCGTCTCTGTCCTCGGCCCGGAGTATACCTCGCAGCGAATCACGAGAGGAGAACGACCATATAATCAGACGATTTCGTTGGTCGCGGCTGAACGCCGCTTTATCGGAGATCCCCGGGGAAATTCCTCCGGAGTTCTACTTTGTCCGATTTTTCCGCGAAATCCGAGCAGAGGCTCGATACTTCACAGTGGACGTCGATCACGTGAAACTGGCACCAGGCAACTTTCCTTCAATAACTTCGAAAAGCTGAGAACTTACATTCATACTGTTATTCAATCTTCGTAGGATAGAATTAATTTGTTTATATTTCTTATTGCGAATGTTCATTCAAGGGGTACTTGTTGCGAATTTATAATGAAATATATTTCTAAATGTTATATATTTTATTATTATTTTTTATTATTATTTTGTATATTTTATTACTATATTTTCTCGGTCTACCCTACTCTTTCGAATTGCGCCCACCCATGTTTCGCCATAAATGCAGAAAATTGATTAATTAGAGATAATAATGAGGTTCGAAACGGGAGGGATAAAATTAGAATTTGTGCAAGAGCACGATCTGATGTTCGAGGAATCGAATATTTCGCTCGTCATCATTACGGAAGCTTAGCCGTCCGTGGTAAATTGTCTGCGCGATTTTTGTGCTGATTGAATCGATTCCGAGCTTCTTGTTTCTCATTATCGGGATCGTCTATCCGCGACACTCGATTCCTTTGCCTCGACGTTTCGGTCAGGCTTCCTCTCTCTCTCTCTTCTCTGCTGATTTGCCCCAGTTGCGGGCGACGGAGCCTCGAGTTTCGGTATAAATGGAAATCGAACTCCGCTTTTCTCGGTAGCAATTATCGTGGCCACGGAATCGGATCCGTGCTGATCTTTGCGGTTTTCGTTTGGATTTTTTTTTTCGACGAAGAGACGAAAAGCTCCGAGCAAATTGCGCGATGGGATTCGCGCAACAGGACGAGGGAAAGTTTTTCGAGGGAACTTCTTCTCCAACGCGCCGCGCCGGGGGAACAATAGGAGCACGGGAAACGGGGAAACGGGACGCGTCGCATCATTTCCCGAATCGAGTTACAGCGCGGCGCGCGTGAAAAATGAACGCCGAGCGTGGACGAAACGCGCACGGCCGCCAAATAAATATTTGATTCTCCATTATCACCGTCGCTGGCCCGATTTGGACGGGGCAGTCGCGAAACGGCGGACAATGGTGGCGTCCCCCGGTACTCGGCCAACGTAGAAATTATTGTCCGTCGCGAGTTTTTTCACGCTGTCCGGCCAGTTCGTTGCTACAGTTATCGTTCATTTATTGACGCGCCGCGCCGCTCGCGCGAACACCTCCGACATAGTATTTGTTTGACAATAATAGCGCTAGTTCCGCTGGCAGTCGGTTTAATGCACTTTTAATCAACCATTCGAATATATAATATTTACACACGCGTATTTACTGCATCGTTCGTTCCGCAGCCCACGTGCGCACAGCGTATCGGGGTTTTCTCTGTCGGCAGGATTTTTCATGAAATTTTCCGGCACGGAGCATTTCCATGAGATTCTCTCGCCGGGACATTAATTTTTAATTCCGCGGTTGCACTCGGACGCGGTACATCGCTGCGGAACGCTGCGCGTCGACGTCGACGGACGGAACACGTCCGGCAAAAGTCCCCTGTGCCCCAAGAACAGCCGTGCTTCGAATGGACAGAGCGCGCGCATAATTGCGCCATTAAACGAATACGAGACGCTTGAACGGTTCCCAATCGACTGTTTCGAGCGATGTGGCCTCGCGATATCGTTGAACGCTCCGGATAATGGAAGCGTCGAGATTTAACCGAATAACGGCAGAGCGTTTCGAGTGCTGCGTTGTTTCCGACGGGAATAACGACATCGAGACATCGAGTTAACTTCTGTGCCGCAGATGCGGAGAATGAGCACGGGACTTGAGAAACCACGCCCATTTAGACCACTCTAAACTAGACGGAACCACGTCTACTCAGAGAGGGCCAGCGAGAACACGCCCATCCGGAGCACTCTAAGCGGAGTGCAACGAAGCCACGCCCATTCGGAGCATCGGACACGCCCGGTAACGAAGTTACGTGTGTTCGGGCACTTTGGACGCGAAAAGCAACGAGACCAGACCTAATCAGGGCATTCTGTGTCGTCGAAGCAACGAAACCACGCCGAATCGTGGCATTCCGGCAATTATAGTTTCGCTGAACTTTGGATTAGGAATTTAAATCTTGGGCAACCGCTGAAAACGCGAGTTCCGGAGGGATTATTCGTCGGAGGCGACACACTCGACTTTCAGAAGTATTCGCGAACAGTTTGCAAACTGTTCCTCCCGGCGGGCGCCGAGCCCTTGACACGCCGGAAAGTGGAATCTAACGGGACGACTATCCCTTGTCTGTTCCCGACGCGTTCGCTGGCAAAGTCCGCTGCGTCGCGCCGCGCGGTGCCCGTGAAATAAACGAGCGCAGCCGCGAATCTAATTTCGCCGGATAACTTCAAAAAACTCCGTCTATCCGCCGGGGAAATGGTTTCTTTATTCGACGCTCGTATTCACGGGAAGAAGACGGGTTTTGTGTCCGGGGCCCCGTCGTCGTTGTCGTTGTTCCGCGAGAACTTTCCCGTTTTCGTTCGTTCGTTCGTCGGGAGGCGAGGCGAGGCGAGGCGAGGGCGTCTTTCACCGTTCGTAACTTGTAATTCGAGATTACGGGCACGAACAACTCCCGCCAATCCGCCGGCGAGGCGAGGCGCGGCGATTCGATAAGGAAAGTTCGCAGCGGAGAGATTCCGTCGGATTTCCTCTTCCGCTTTTCCGATTGCGTCCGCAAATATTAGACTTTCGCGAGCGAGCGTCACGCAGTCGAGCACTTTGCCAGCCTCCCGGACAAAGAAATCCGAAAGACAATTCCCGGCGGCCCGTTTACGCCCGAGTCGTCCTCGGGAACGGGTTTCGTCCCCTTGATTTTAGCAAATTTCAGCATCCTCAGGGTTCAAACGTGGACCCGACGTAAAAAGCGAAGCATCCCGCGCGCGCGCTACAGTGAGCCTCGTTACAGACCGAGTCTCGAGCGAGCACCATCAAAAGCCGAGTTCCCGAGTCAAAGGATCCGGTGTACCGACGTAACCCGCGGAAAAAAATTACCCTCTTGCGGCCGCTTTTTCGAGTGAAACAGGCCGAGATTGCTTCGCGGGATTGTTTTAATAGAGACAATGCCGTGTCCGTTGCTGGGACCCTTTGTGGCATGAACGCTTCGCAGAGAACGCGCACCGCACGCATCATTATTCCCTGACGACTACCTATGCGTAGAACATGAGCTGAGATTGCCCTGTGGGGCACCGGAGCGACGAAGCTCCGCCCACTCGGGGCACTTTCGACTCGACACGCAACCGAACCTAGCTGATTCAAGTTTCGTAATAAAATTGTGACGACTGCCTCCTACGCACGCCAACAGGTATTCAGTCCACACCCTGAGTCAGTCCACCTAGTACTTGATTCGTCACCGATCCCTATTGTATACCGTTCTCAACCGCCTTCCGATGTCCCAGCGTCTAAGGCAGGACCCGCTGAGTCCTCCAGCGGGCTTAGGACGAAACGCTCCCTTCCCTTTTCCCCCTCTCTCGCACACCTCTTCAGATGCCGCCAAAAAATAAAACCGTTTCTGTTTTACAATTCCTTCTTTGATCTTCAATTTATTCAATCTCCATTAAACGAGATACAACGATGACATTTCAAAGACTGGAAATACGGGGGCGGCACGGAACATTCCGCTAGAAAATCATGCTTAATTAAGGCGGTATCGCCGAAACAACGGCGGCTGCACAAGCCGTATTCAAGACAGCAGTAAAGCCCTGTCTTTTCGTAGCAATCTCCCGCGCCAGCTGAAAATCCGTGAACTCATCGCGCCGTCACGACGGAGGAAATCTAAGAAAACTGATTCTCTTTTACATCATTCTTTTATTTCCCGTCCGTCCGTCTTTTTATGCCCCGTCGTAGGGAACTTTATGCTCGACGCAGAGATTCTGCTATTCCTCGTGCCATGTAGAGGATCGATCGTCGTGATCCAAGATCGAAGTTCGCAGGTCTGTTCGGTGGTTGCCAAAGAGGCGGAGCTTTAATTAGTCGAAATTCGAGGCGAGAGCCTCGTCCGCGTTTTTCATCCGCTCTTCCGGCCCCGAGGACCGGGCTGAATAATTTCTCTTTCCCGAACTCTCCGCGGAAAAAGTGCGACGGGGATGACGTCGCGTCGTTTCTCTCGTTTTTTCCCGGTTGGCCCCTGGTGTCTTTTGCGCCGTCAGGAATTTGTCACGGGTATCTAACTACGGGCTCCCGTTCGAGCCCGAGGTCGCCGGATTCTCTGGAACGTGATCCGCGAGCGTAAACGTCGACGTCGTCGTCGTCGTCGTCGTTGACGGCGTTTTAGAGACTCGGTCGAATTCGGCCGTCGGATAACAGAGCGCGATAGCTTCTTGGCCGATGCGGTGGCGAGCGCCGGGGAAAAATTGATTTTCCTTAAAGCCGCGCACACACGCACGGCACACGATTACGTTTATCGATCACGCGTCCGACCACCGGTCGCTTTATTTTCAGCGTGGTCGCCGCCGTGCCGCGCCGCGCCGCGCCGCTGGTTCGACGGATTCCGATACACGCGATTATTATTGCCAGCGGATTCGCTAAACTAACGGGAGACAGCCCGAACTGACGTTCACCGGTCTTAATGAAACACTGGGAGCACGTTATTCTTGCAGAAAAAATATTAAACCCATATTTCTTTTTATCGGTCGAATCGAAGGGGTGAAAACAGCCCCTACGTACGGGGCGACATCATATTCGGTCGTATATCTCGGAAACCGTGAAAGCTGGAGGGATCGTTCAACCAAGAATATTTGCGATTCTTTCAATAAAGAATTCAGCTACGTAAACTAATTTCAAGTATCTCCTTGTGAAGGAGGGGTGCATACGCAAGTACTCTCCGTGCCTCGCAAGAAGTCCTCTGGCAGGAATGCGACAGGAATGCGGCTGTGAGTCTCCCCATCCCCGATTGGGTCTTTCCACACGAACTTTTGGTTTTAACCGAATTATTGGCTACAGCGTGTGACGTCAAAACCCTACCATTGGATGCGAGCGAGGAGTCCCTTTGCCTCTGTGAGGTCCCGCGGGACTTCTTGCGAGGTACGGGCAGTGTGGATATTCCCGAAATATTTTCATATTTTCAGAAAGATTGTGCAGCTTTACGAATACCTACAGGATCCCGACTACATGTAGCATTGCCCGAAGCTGCCGAAGGATGAATACAAGTCGAACATTGACTGACTCGATTAGGAAGGGTGAATATGATGCAGAAGAAGATCTACGGCATCGTCAGCGGCGCGCGATCGATCGGACCATAACGAACGGGTTTCGGCCGCATTTGCAATTCCATTATTACGCTCGGTACACCGGTATCGCGTTCGCTGGCCTATCGGAGAGCATTGGAAACGGAGCCTGGAGTCTACGAGTGGACTCCAGCTTTGCCGGCGACTTTGCGCGTGCGATATCCGGCTGGCCTCGCGGGACAAAAGCGTTCATGAATAAAGATAACCAGCTGGAAATCCCTTCGACGATGTCGCCTCGCGATATTCCCGCTCGCAGGACATCTTTCTTGCGTCTCCACGTTCCGTGGCCCTTCCGATCGTTCCGGAGGTGTCCGATGATACCGTTGTCAGTCCCCGTGGAAATCAGCGTTGCGATGCCTCTTTTGAGTCGATGGGCGTGCGCATCTTTGAGATCCTTCGCCGCGAATTCGAACGATCATGCGTTTCGAAAGGGCCGTGTGTGCAGGTTCGCCGAAGGTGCGCGTTAGACGCGAGATACCCATCGGGAAACGGCGAAGATGGATTCGAACCTCTTCCGAAGTTTGGGGAAGCGAGAAATAAGTTCTCGGTTGCGAGTGACGGGTAAAGTTGGATGCGAGGGAGTCCGCTGCTTCGTCGAAATAATAAGAATTAAATCTTGGACTTGTTTAAATAAGAGAAACTAGTCAATTGTAATGGTCGGTAGGCGTGTTCAGCGAACAGCGAACGTCCTCAAGCATGGATCTTTTTAGAGGAATTGTTTTTCGAGATAGCAAAGAAAATCACTGTTAGGCTTTGGAGAGTCTAGAACGGATAGGTGCGAGTTATTCGATCGCGGAAGGCGAACGAGAAGTGGCTGCCCGAGCGTGGGTGGGTTTTCGATACGTCATCGGCCGAACCGGCGGAGAACGAAAGTGCAACGGGCCGGAAAATTAGCCGGGGGTGAGGCGCGGAGGTAAGGGGGAGGGCGGTAGATGCACGGAGTATCGGGGAAACCCTTTTGACGGTTGGCATTTTTCGTCGCGTTTCGAGCGTTTAGCCCCCGAGTATCGATTAACCATCGGCAACGCGACGCGTTTGGACGCGACGGTTTGCCTTGCTTGATACATACAGGCCCGGTCGACGCTTACACGACGCGACGGGACGGTCCGAAGCCACAGGAACCTCCGAGTTTGCCGCGGCTTTCCACTTACGGGCCCGGAGCTTTTAAGCAGCGTTGCTAAAAATTACACGGCGAAAGTGTCGTCTCGAAAGCGGCTTAAACCGGCTTAAAGCGGCTCCGCGCGGTGAACTCGCGTTTCTGGCGGCTCGGCTGCCGCGGCCCGTCTAATACAGGCTAGCAAGCGCTACGGGCCATGGGCCACGAGCCACGAGCCACGAGCCGCAGACAAAATTAATATCGACCGGGCCGAGCAACGGGCCAGACCTCCGACGCGACGTGACAAATACTCGTGCAGCGCGGCCCCACGTTCGCTTTGCCTAATGGAAACGTCTTCGGCCGGGCCATTCGTTACCACCCAGGACCCAGCTTTTGTTTTCCCCGTAAATCCCGGCGGCCGACCACCGTGGCTCCGTAATATCGCCCGGCTCCCGGCGTTGATATCTTCCCGAGCGGAACAACCGCGCGATATTTCGCCGCCGCAGTATTTTTATTAATTAAGCCCGAGGATACGTTCGAGATCCTCTCCGACAACCAAGGGAACGACCAGCGACCCGCTCTCCCGGTTACGTCTACGGTTAACAGGGTCGACGCCGACCGACTAAACGTCAATGAAACTTCCATTAACGCTCCGAAGCTAATCGGTTCACGATCAAGTTTTCCATTACGCGAGCCCCGCGATTCGATTCCCGTCGCGCCCGACGAGCTCCGGCCCGGTTTTCGTTTTACTTATGCTAATTCCGGCACGCGGGTTACCCCAATCTAAGCCGCCGAGCGAAATACCTGGCGCGAGAGGATGGCAACGAACGATCGTTTTCGATGTGTGCCGCGGCTCTGGAAACGCGCTTCGAGGCGCGTCAGACAATCGCACGCGACGCTTGGGATGCAGAAGAGCTTGATAATTAATAATTATATTTGCGTTGGAGAATCCATTCTTTCGCCAGACGTTCGATACAACAACGACGCTTCGAACGATTTTTTAACAAAAATTGTTTACGCGACACCCTTAATATTCAATTACGGGCGCAAAAATTGTTTTAACGTTGCACCGATAACCAAAGATTATCCAATTCTTTCGTGTTTCACATTGGTCGCGACTTGGACTGGTTCCCGCTTCGGCGAACAATGTTGGCCGATAAAGAAAGCAATTAAACATTTCATTGGACCCGCAATCGACCCGTAAGATGATGAAGAACGCGGCACGGTTACGAGGCGAGCGGACCGCGTAAAACGCGACGATTCATTCGCGAAACCGCGTTACCGTGGCGCAGGCGTGTACACTTAACGCGTTTGGTTTGATAACAAAGGACTTTCGACCGCGCAGTCGTGACGGTCCGATTGTTCATCGTTTAATTAAACGGCAGAAAGTTGGCGCGAGTTAAACAACGCGGTTTGGAGACTCGGTTTACGGGAGAGCGCGTAACTCTAACCGGCCATGATCCGCCCCGGATCATACACAGTTTCTCGAACGTAATTAATGGCTACGTAAGTGTAGATTGGTTTTCCCAGAGCTTCCCCCACCTCTTCCTCGTACGGTTCCGAATAGGCGTGGTTTTCGTGCTCTCGTTGTCGGTGCTATTGGATGGTGCATCGTACAGCAATTTACGACGGTGAAAAAACTCGGAATCCATTAAACATTTGGTTCCTTGATCTTTGATAATCTTTGATCTTTTCAAGCAGGGTGTTTCGAGTAGGCGTGGTTTCATCGATGTTGGTGCCTGAGGTGGGCGTGGTTTCTTAGCTTTCCCCGTCTACAGAACCAAAGACACCTCCGCTAAAATTTAGTATTGATTTAATTCCTCAACTTTGTAATTGTCGTTTCTTCGAATTGTCTTCGAGTGGGCGTGGTTTGGCAGCTCCGAGAGGGGCCAGAGGGCAGTGCTCCGGAGGACAATCTCTGGCCACGATGGAATTACAGGATGAAGGACAGGCCGCGCGATTGCGAACGATGGGAACGTTGGACGGATGATTGTCATCGAAGGGTCCCCCGTCGAGCCTGATCGTCAGCTATCAGACGCGCACGGTAATCACCGACGTTTTCGGGTATCGAGCGGAAGCGATGCGAGCCGATATCACAAGATATCCACGGCTTCCACGCGTCCATGCTGCGTCACGAATTTCGGGCCGGTCGGGCCGCTACACCGCCATCCCGGACACTGATTAATTAATGGTCGTCGATGGACGACCTAACCCGTCGGATATCCGCAAAACACCGAGGCTTTTCATCGGGCTTGTCGTGCCCGGAACATATTACGTACAAATCGATCGGAGGCGAGCCGTCGGCCGCGTGTGTCGTTAGTCTCCGAAGGAACACGCGTTTCCGGTTTCCCGTTTCCTGCTTTCCCGTTTCCCAGCTGTTGGATTCCATCGAATCCCCTGTTCCCCGTTGTCGCGATAGACCAGCGCGCAGATTTCTACGGCCGTGATAATTACTTAAGCCGCTCGCCAAAGCAAATAAAACGAATCTCCGCGTCTCGTAATCCGCTTTAACCGCGGTGTCGGCCCACGCTCCTCGCGAGCTCTTTAGCCGACGCATTCGCGGCTCGAGACAGGGGGAGAGGGGAACCGCATTCTGTCGGTCGCTTTGCGAGCGGAATTGAACTTTACGGTAATCGGCTCTCCCGGGACGATTAAAGTGATCATCGTGTGAATTTTATTCACATTTATTTCCCCGTTTATTTCGCGTTTACATAACTCAACCCACACCCCCACCCCCACCTAGCTATTTCGCTACCACTTTTCAATAAACCACGCGGAGCGGTTTTCCTTTTTTCCCTGCCGAGTACGTAAAATTTGTTTTTGTAAGCGATAAAGCCGTTTATAGAAAATATATTAATACGTTCGACGAGATTTTTTCGCCCGGACGAATTATCAGCGTTCCGATCAGCGTAATGAAAAAATTTATTGCCATTTCCGGCGATGTCGATAAGCCACGTGATTTTAATCCGTTCCCGTATCGAAACACTCGGTTTCGCAACCGATCCTCCAATTTCCTCGCGATTATTATCTCGCTACGAGATCCTTCGAAAAAGGCGTCTTCGTATTTCTTTTTTCTCTCCTTTTTTCACCCCCGGGGAGACTCCCACTGGGTTTTCTTCCGTGTCTCCGCTCAATTTCGCCCGATAGTCGCCGCGTAATTAAAGCCGGAAGTTTGCCTCCAGAAGTTCATTCGATTAAATTCGCTCGAGCGACCGATCTCCCCCGAGCTGTCTCCTTCCGGATCGTTGGGAAATCTCGAGGACCGGTCTGCGTAAAATTTTTTATGCGCCGTAATCCGAGACACCGGGTCAGTTATTTCTCGATTTGCAGCTTAGCTTTATCCGCGATAGAAGAGAAAAAAAATTCATCTGTTCACCGAGGGCTCCTCCCTTTCTCTCTCTCTCTCTCTCTCTCTCTCTCTCTCTCTCTCTCTCTCTCTCTGGCAGCTTAGTCTGCTCGCAGTCGTCCAACGAGGAATCGATATTTTCCAAATTTAACTGTGCCGAGTACTCGGCTCATTCGTCTACTTTTAACAGAACATTTTCGTTTTCCATAAGTAGACTCGCCGGATATGTCTCTAATTCCGCGAGGGCCGATTTTTAAGGGCCCTTGTCCGGGAACACGGCCGCCCGATCGATCTGCTGCGCGTACGCGTTGAAATTTCGGGGAGACATTCTCCGGAAGTCCCCTGGCGAAACGCGGGACGTTCGCTTGCCGGCGAAGCACGATTTTGGCCGAGGAAAAAATTAGTAAAGTCCGCTGGAGCACGCGTAGCTCTTTGAAGTCTGGAGTGGATTCGTTCGAGGCCGGCTCGGAAGAGCCGTCCCTTTTCCTCGATGCGGTCAAGAGGATCGTCTGCGATGTGCAGGGGATCGCGATCGTTTGTCGCGGATGCTCCAACGGGAATACATTAATATCCGAGCGAAGCGGAGGTTGGCGGGCGGAGTTTCGGCAAGTTGGCCGCGGCCATTGTAATTAAACCGTTTGCTGCGGGACCAAGCAAGAAGCGGTTGTTAACGAATTCAACGGGATCCAATCGCCGCGCTTCGCCGGCAGGGTAACCGTATTCTCGGAGGAGATCGAGGAGATGCTTGGCAAAAGTAGCGGGTCGCTTTGCGAGATGGTCGATAAATTTGCGGGGCGAGGGGGGAGTCGGCAGGAGAGGCTTCGCAACGCACTCGCGGTCCGGAGCTGTTCAATTTCGCTCGCGGGGTCACGCCTGCTTTGGAATCTTCGATTTCCGAGCGTCGGGAATTCCCCACGGTACACAACGGGTCTTAAAAATATTCCCCGCTTTCGAGTTATTCCCGGAACTGCGGGAGCCTCTTCAACCGGACAGGTAACCGTCGTCGTATACTTTTTCCTACGTCGGGCCCAGTTTCCGTTTGGTCGCGCGGAAAACGAACGGCTTTTTCGGCCAGCATCGATCCGTAAGCTTTCAACCGCGCCTCGGTGTCGCGAATTAATTTTTCATCACCGCTGGAATTTTTTATTCCCAATAATTCGGCGCGCCGTGCCACGGCGATCAGAGAGAATCGCTCTCCGAACCTCTCGTAAATTCGATTACCTCCGATAGGGAAAATTTCCGGAGTTTGCCGAACATGCGTTCCGCCGTTAATTTATTCTCAAAAAGGGCTACAGGTTCGCGCGTAAAAAACTCTTAAAAAGCGATTGGCGCCACCCTTCGACGCATCCCGCAGATACGCGAGTCGCTCTGAAATGAAACGTCACCGCTGCTGCACGCATTCTCTTTAACGCTCCGCGTTCGTCTTTTTCCCACTGCTTTATCCCCCGTAACCGCGAGAGAGCGAGACGCGATCACCTCAGAACGCGAAGCGCGAAAGGATCGCGCGGTAACTGGAGACAATGCAACACGTCCGAGCGGATATTTTTCAGTCGGAGCGTTCGACGTCGCTCGAATTTTTCCGCCGACACGCCCGACGTCGATTATTAAACGGCCGCAGCGCCGCTCCGCCGCCGGCTGACGCTTGGAAAAGGTATAAAGCCGATGAACGTTTTAATGGAGGTTTCGGATCCGAGAACGGCTTTCCCAATAAGCTGTCGGGATTTTACGGGCCGCCTGTAAATCAGCCCGTATTAGTCGAAGAAGCAGGCGAGTTCGGCGGAGCGTCGCTCTCCTTTGCGCGCCGCCTTCCTTCTTCATTTTCCCCTGGGAATTGCTCGTTACGGATCCCCCGCTGAACGTGCTCTCTCCACCCTTATGATTTCTGCTCGCGCGGACTCCTTAACGAGATATTTCCACCTGGAATTCTAGCCGTCGCTTCCTTATTCCCTTAACCCTCCTCCTCCCCTCCGCCCCAGTCGATCAATCGTCAATATTTTGCTGATCAAAATTCCACGAACCGAAAGGATAAGAGACTCCTAGAATCATTTGAAATTTAAACCAGCGAAACTCCGTGGAGAATCCGCGGACTGTTTTATCCTCAACTTAGCGAAATTCCGCGGAGCCGAACTGTATTTTTATTTTGTGTAATCCTCGCCGCTCGGAATTACTCGAATTTCCATGCAAAGATTCAAATAAAACGGCTACGCGGTGCTGTTCGAATTGTTGGTTCACGGTCGAAATGGTTTTACGGCGGGGCGGTAATACACCGACGAATAATCGAGGGAAGATGGAGCAGAGAGGGTCTCGAGCGGACCTCTTTAACGGGCGAGTTTTCTTTTACGGCTCGTCGGAGAGGAGGGCCGTATTTCGTGTCGTTTATGGCACGCGCGCGCAAACCGGTGCAGATGGCGTCACCGGGGACCGGCAAATCGAATGGTAATTAGATCGAAATGCAAATGGCACGTGCGCCTCCCTGAAATATCGGGACGATTACCCGTTACCGTAATGTATCGTAATGTAAAGGACCGTGTAACGGCGCGGTGCGGAGCGGCGTCGCGAATTGCACGAGGTGTCCGGTTCAATATTACACGAAAACTGAAAAATTTCCTGGATAATTAACGCCGTGATCGCACGCACGCACGCATTTAATACGTTCACCGTGGCACATACGTGACGTCCATAATTTCGCGATTTAATTCGAAGACAGTCTAATTAATTTCACAGACCTTCTTGTTTCACTCGCCGTTTTCGTATTGGTATTTTATAAGCGTGTACAGTTATAGTATATAATTTTACAGTGCTACGCTAAATGAATCGCTCTGTGTGTGCGTCTTTTACGTAGAGAAATTTTTCAAGTTGAAACTTCGCAACTGTAAAATGGTTTGAACGTTAATTTCTTGGCTCCGGGCCAAGCGAGCTCGGATCGTTTCTGCGACAGCGATTATTGCGCACCGGTCCCGAAGAAGTTCGAAACTGTTGGTTCCGCGCGATCGGAAGCGCCGCGCCGCGCCGGCTGGATATAGCCAGTTTCCTCATTCTGATAATATTTAACGCTTTCCGCGCGGGAACTTTTCTCCGATCGTCCGCCGCGCGTTTATCCTCGAGGCAGCAGGCAACTTTCCATATAAAACGATCGAAAGTTGGCCCGAAACTATACTCGCGAGGCAACGCCAGAGTCGACGAAAATTCTACGCAATCACCTAATGCAGAAACACGTACTCGAGCGACCTGCCGGAGCAATCTCTTTTGACGTGCTCTCGGAAGGACGTCTAGCTTCAGGACATCTCTCTGGTCGAGCGCAAAGGGTTGTCGGGAATCGTGGACGCTTATCCGAGGGACGTCTTAATCGCGGAAGATAACGTTTGTCGCAGCGTTATTTCCGCTGCCATGGATCCCCCGAATTTTCAACTGTCTCCCTTTTCTTCGTTATCCACCCTGTGTGTAGGGCCGGGTCTCGTCAAGTCTCCCCTCAACGGTGGAAGCTAATGGATTTGGTCGACGCACCGTCTTAAAAAGCTCCGCGAACGGATCGACGCGACGCGACTCGACGTACGTCTCTTCTTGCGGGAAAGTTGAACGAAGGAGGCGAGTTTACGGGACATTAACGAGAGACTCGCGCTCCGTCTCGGGGAGTTCTTTACGGGAACAGCCGGAGACTCGCGTTTACGACGGTGTCCGTGTTTCCTGAATGCCGTCGACGATCCATTAACGCAACGACGAGACGCGTGCCAGCGAAAGACGGACGCTTTTACTATATTATGCTGTCCGACACCTATTTTACAACACTGATCTCAAGTATAGCACTGCGCTTTTTACTTCGAGCATTTTTTGTGTCTGATCCGAGACAGATCCGCGACGGTATATTTTCTGATAACGTTCTATACGCGAAATAAATCGGTTCGCAAGCTTTAATATCGACGGTAGATAATACTTTTAGCGGGTCTCCGATTTTCCGCGATATTTTCCGATTTGTTTGTGCAACGACGAGCCCCAGGGAAAGAATGAATATATTGTTATTTTAACGCGTGGAAAATGACCTCGGAAAAAGCACGAGACGACGATAAATCGTGGGAATGGTCGTTTCGCTTTTCACGCGAGCGGCGAGTGCAAGACGCGCGATAGCTGCGCATGCATAATGCATGCCAGAGGTACGTATGCAGGTTTATTGTCTATCTGCGGGCACGGGGCGGCCTCGGTCAATGGTCGGCTGACATTGGTTGATATACTAATCCCGCATACAGCTGGTCAAACCCGATACGTTTCCGTACTACTCGTTCTCATCGGTGCAGTCCGATGCAGCGCGGTGCGGCGCGGTGGTGCGCTCTCCGATGCCTCCAATATACGCGATCCACCGCATCGGGAATCGAACCACGGAATCGCCGGTCGTGCCAGCGATCCAAGAATCGGAGGGGTGGTGAAAAAATAGATCACGTAGAATATCAGAGAGCATCGATGCGCACAGGTGCAACGTGCAATTGCACCTCGGCACGCGTGCATCGGTGCAACGGCGTTTCTAACGGTCCGCCGTGCCGGGTCCGCTCGTGTTATGTATGTTATCGGTAAAAAAATGTTCGTATGCTCTACGAGTCGACGGGAACGCCATTAGCAATCGGCGGATCGTCGTGGCTGGGCTTCTATATGTGGAATTATCTTGTTCAATTACTAAGCGATTGATAAACGAGCCGCTATTAAAGCTATTCGTTCCACGAAGTGAAACGTGGAAAAAATTGGCGAAACACAGTGTTCGTTCGTTGCTCGAAGATCTTTCGTTGTTAACATTCAGCGGTATCAAATCTGATCCTGATTCGGGACAGTTATACGATATTCCGAATGGAAACGGTGAAACATTCACCGAGTGCATTATCCCGTTGCGGCTCGAAGCTGTAACTTCAAAATCTGACTTACAATATATTTATATGATTTGTTTTATACATTATAGACATGAAATTAAGCTGTGCTACGTAGCAGCCAAAAAATAAAATAATTTCGCACCAAATTTTCTCTGCTTTCTCCAGCGATAAAAAGCCGGTTCTGTCCGGTAGATCGTTGTAGCATAATTATCCCGCGGATCGACAAGTGGTTCAAAGCTTTTGGCCGGTAGTGTACACGCAGGCCGAGACGCGCGACGTGCGTGCCACGATGAAATTCCACGTTGGCCGCCGGATTGCATCTACCGTTGCATCTAGCCGCTGCATCTAGCCGTCGCGTCGCGTCGCGTCGCGTCTACCGCTAGGTCGATCCGCTCGCACACGTATTCGCACTGGCAACGGCCGGATTATACAGCACGTTACGAGACGCGGCGGATTAATACGACGGCAGGCATTCGATGCACCCTGGCGTGCATGGTGCATCGTGCAGTCAGGTAGGCGTGCAGGCGAGTAGGCGACCCGACCCGCCTTAGATATTTAAGTGGCCCCGTCGCGTCGCCCACGACACCGAGCCACGCCGGCGCAATATATGTACGTATATTGCCGGTACGCGTCGACTAATTAATTCGGGGATACCGGAAATCCCTCTGCGACCCATTATTGTTACCCGTTCAATCGAGGATGACGGGCGTCGCCAACGCTCGACGATGCAAACGAACAGGGAGCCGCCGCGCCGTGTGCACGCAACGAACCATCATCAACTTCTTCCCCACGAGAGATCGTCTTCGCTTCTCATCGATCAATCTGTCAGTCGTTCATTCATCTCGCCGGGGAAAAGGATCAAACATGTGACCGGCAGTTGGATACTCTTCATCTTCCGGTATACGATCTTGTTTTGCCTCTGAATAGTAGTATTTTGTCTGCCTCCCTATGTGTACACAGTTCCCCGAGTGGGTGTGGCTTCTCCGCTTTAGAGATCTCCATGTATGTGGGACTGTATCTAGAAAGACTTAGTAGAAGCCGGGTTTCTTTGAGTCTTGTTACGATCCTCGGAAAAGAGTTTCTCCTTCCGCTTAGAGAACCTCGAATGGGCGTGGCTTCCGTGTAGTTCTTAGGAAGAATGTCCCGAGTAGGCGTGGATTCCTTTTCTTTCACATCTAGAATGCCCCGGATAGGCGTGGCTTTATCACTCTCGACGTACGGGCCCGCAGGAGGCGTGGCATTGGTATCCTCGCCCGTCGACCGATCTAATTCAGTGCCCCACAGGGCAATTCACGCTGATAAGCCTTTCTCGGTGACAGGATCGGGTAGATCCGATCGCGGTGGATTCTACTCGTATTATTGCAATGGACAGTATACCCCTGTATGATTTTTCGCATTTTGAACGCGAGAAGTCATTCGTTCCGACGGATAAATCTGTCCTGCGCGAAACTCGCGCGGTGTAAAAGGTTCGCGGATATCGAGCGTCGCTGATAAACGGTGTAGCGAGGGTGTTTCCGCCGAAAGTAGACGCACGGAGGGCAGAAATCACGGGGGCGGACGAAAACGAGGCGCGATATACGGGCACCGGCGCTCGCCGAATCCGGGACACGAGTTTGCACGGCGGGAATTCGGAAATCCGTCGGTGCGGACGCGTTCTCCCGGTTTGCGAACTCCTTTGGAATTTTTTACGAGCCCCGAGGTTCGACGTGACGTATAGAAAGTGGAAGAAAGCCCGTGGGGCAACGACGGCAGCCACACGAGATACGTACATTCGTCACGGGGAAAACGTAATACTCCGGGCGGACAAGGGTGAATTTCAACTTGGAATATAATTCTTTCCCGGAGCGAGAGCGACCGAAGAGATATTTCGGGTGGCACGGCGAGCCACGAAATTGCTTCGTTTCACGTACTCGCCGAGAGCCTAGAGCGTTTGTTCTCGTTACGGCAGCGGCTCCGATGCGACGCGCGCCTCGAACGAGACCCGTTCACGAACACGTTGCTCGTGCAAAGAGAATTAGCTGGAAACGATCGCACCCGATCGACCGTGACAAGAGCCCAGGGTGAGTGGGGTTGTCGTTCGAGACCGCCTTCCGTCGCGCGGAAGCGATGAATTTTGTTTGCCCCCGCGAAGGAGACTCTTCGATCGTCCAACTTGCGCGAACAAAGCCATCGACGGTCTCCTATCTATGCCGGAACGCCTCAACGACGCCTCGACACGATAAGAGTAAATCTACGCGGCGAGTGGCCCGAGTAGGCGTGGCTTCCTGGCCCTCGATTTTTACGCGCAGTCGGTACAATGACCGACCCCCATCGAACACGATTTGTGTTAACGTCTGTTCCGTAGCGATCAAACGACGAAGCCGAATCGTTTCGAATCATGTCCGAAGCCTTGAAAAAGAACGACCCGGCACGCTCCACGCCTCTAGAGACTACCGAGTGGGCGTGGCTTCGCAGCTCTCAAGAATTTTCGTTCTAGCCTGGTCCAGATTAATCTAGAAGCGGCCAAACATCTTAGAATCGAGTCTCGATCTGTGCCTGCGGCTATTCGACTCGCTGCCAGCCTTTGAGACGCTCTAAATGGGCGTGGATTCAACGTGGAGTAATATAAGTAAGCGTGATTTAGTAGCTCTCGATTGAAACGACGCCGGAGCAGCGCTCCACAGGTCGTTCTCGCGTTTCCACGGTTCGTTCGTGGCACGGTGGAGAGGGGAGCGCTAAATATCTTTGTGATTCTCCTTCGCAGTCGACGAATTTCGAATCGGATTCAAGGCGCAATGTGGAGCGCGTTCGCGCGAACCCTTATTTATCATGTATAAATGGAAATCCGATGCAGCTACAGCAGCTGGCTGGTGTTTATTTGCTAGACGCAGGGTGGCTCGAGGCATGGCGTGGCGCGGTGCGGCGTTGTTCGATTTACTGCGAGCAAATCCGTCGCGAGTAACGCCTCGCTCGTGACTCCCTTAGTGCCTTTGCCCTTTTGCCACGCTACACCGAAATCCGGTTCTGTACCGCGTAAAGCATAGTTCACCAGAAACGGCTCATTTTCAATCCTTAATAACCCTCAGCCATTCAACAACTCCATGGATAATCGAACAGCTTGCCGCGAAACCGGAACAAGCTTCGTTGCATACGGTGGCGAACGGTTGAATAACGCTTATGCGAAAAGTTGTAACAGGAACACGACGAGCACCGAAATCATTGTGAAACCGTGCATCTCCGGTTGCCCGCGACAGTGCAAGTGGTCGGACGTTGTTTTACGTCAACGTCAGGATGATTAGACACGAGATAACGTGGAATCTGGGAGAATTGGAGGGATTCGAGTGCGCGAGGGGGCATGCGAGGGCGCGAGGGCGCATGTCCGCGCTAATTAGAGCATTAACGGGCTCGTTTGTCACGGGTATGGCACGGGTGTGCACGAGTACAGCCCCAGCCACAGATACACGGTAACAGGACGTCGGTGAGGCGGCAGTGTACTACGTGTACGACGCGCACGAAGACGCACGGGGACGTATGTATGCGCGATCGTCGTAGGCGGACCGGTGTTGGATTTCTGCAGCGCCGAACCTCTTATCCGTCTACTAGAATCTAATTACATAAACTGCCCCGTCACTGTTGCCGACGCCACAACCAGCCAGAAGAAAGCGAGCGTCGTCGATCGACCGAACAGCACTCGATCCTGATCTTTCTCTCCAGCCACGGGCTACTTTCGCTGAAAGACGAGATCCGTCGATCGTGTCGCCGATAAAACGAGGAGATCGCGTTCTCTCGATCGCGCGATCACTCGTCCGCAGTGATTCGAAATCGAGACGTTCTTACACCTGCTTCGCTTGCCAACAGGAATGTCCAACTCATTTTTACGCGATTCTCGTATGTTCCTAAACAATTGCTAGACGAAAGATCTCGAGATCCTCGATTAAGATTTCACGCTGTTCGTTCAGTCTTTCGCGACTCGTTTTTACTTGCTCACATTTTTGTAATGCGGATGACACATTCCCAAAGAATCTGTTCTATCTCGGGCTTTGATCATCGGCGCCTCCATTTACCAGGAATTTCCCTGCTGGAAGAGCAGAACGCAAACCCACCGACCGCTCGAACGTCGCTTCAGCGCCTCTTTAAAAAGCAGACATTTTGCCCGTGTCGATTATGAAAAGATTCCTGCGGCTAACCTATCTTTAAACGACTGGGCGGCGCGGCGCGCTGATTATCGGGATCGATATCGGCCGGATGGGAAGGTGGATATTCTCGCGCCGAATCTCGAGCAGACATTTCAGAATCGTCTCCTCCAATTAACGTCGGTTCTCTCGTTCCTCGCGTTATTTTTCGAGCCGCGTTTAATAATAATACGTTCGGAGCCGTGCGAATCGATACGCGACGACCCCGTTATCATTTTTGTCCGGCCGTTGCCGGAAGTCCAGGTAATCGGCCGTGTCGGCGCGGAGGACTCCGCGACGCGAATAACTCGGGGCTATTTTAATAAGATTCGTCCGGTGCCGATTGCTTTTGTTTCCCGGACGAACGTCTCCCGAGACGGGAATAAAAATCGCAAACTGTTTTTTCTCGATAGAGGATCGATTTTCGATGGTCGCGAAAGTCGAGACGGATTTTGCCGGAACGGTATCACCGATCGCAATCGAATATTCATTAACTCGCACAATCTCGCAAATGAACGACGACGCGTGGACCGATCGACCGTGCGACGCGGATTTCAATCCGCCCGGGCGACGTGTGCACGGCTGCTTTGTACCCGTTGCTTCGATTAACAATCCCGTCCCTCTTTCTCATCGTTTCGGATATCTCGCGGCCGCTGTTAACGATTGCAGTTCCCGCCGCGCGCCGGACAATGCCGTTGCAATTAACCCACGCGCGTTTCCCCACGGGTGCTCGATAAACATTTCCCGGTAGTATTATTCCGGAAGAGAAGTTTCGAAAAAGGTTTTCCCGGTATTGCCGCGGATCTCCGAGCAGTCGTAGTAATTTTTGCACCGCGCGAAGTTCAATAGATAAGAGGAGCTGTTCAACGATTTTCAGAGGATTAAAACTTTCGTCGTTATTCGAAATAGAACCGCCAACGCGCCATCCCGGCAAATCAGTGTCGCTCGCAAACCTCGCCACGATCCTACTTTCAACTGAAATAGCATCGTCGATCTTGCTCGGAACCAAGTCGAGGCTATCGTCGGGCAGTTTTAGCAATGTCGGAAGAAAACGCAGGAGACGACCTTTACGAAATTTCCAGGTGGGCGTGACCTCCGCGACCACGCGGTATTTTCGGTATTTTCGTGCGTCGATGCTTAATTTCAGCGGTTCACGGATCTTCGCGTGCTTCGACTCCTCGCTTGCCCGAACCTGAACGATTCCTGGGCAGCGCGAGCCGCGCGCGTCGTTCCATAAGGCGACGAGACCGTCCGCTCCCCGACGATGAACGGAATCGCGTCCGCGGTTAATCGCATTTCCGTTTGTATCGCGGGCAACGGCAGTTCCGGCCGAAAATACGCGAAACAAATGACTACGGGCACCGGCGGCGCGGGCCGGATGGAGGTCAGAGAGAGCGAGCGGGGCATTGGTCGATATGCCAACGTCTCCTGCCTGCAAGGTGCACCTCGGGTCATACGCGAGCTGGCGCAACCTGCATCCACCGTTTACCGTTGCATGCGATCGTTTCTTTTCCCTGCTCCTCCTCTACTCTCTACACCGCCTTTACTCTGCTCTCCTCCGTGCACTCCGTCGCCTTTTCACTTTAATCCGAGCGTTTTCTCGTGCGACAGCGGATCGCTGTCTCCGCGATCCCATCGATCCGACCATTAATAACGGCGTCGACGTCTTTATCGTAACATCGTCGAAGGAAATCTTCTCGGAGAATAACTCCAAAAAACATCGGGAACGAACGACTAACAATGGAGCCGGTGCAAAAAAAAAAGATACCCGAGACTCAAATTAATCCCGCTCGCTTCGCTCCCCTCCACTACCGGTGGTTCCCTTTTGTTTCCTTCTGCGTCTCCGGTGAACGAAAGCGTGACGTTTCAGCTCTGTTATTATTGTTTGCTTGCACGTCAGCTTGCACCAATTTGCATTCTCCACGGTTCCGCCGTTGGCGCGGAATATGTATTTAGTAATTAACGCTCGCTGCTGGCCCGTTCGGACGTTCTTCTTGTTATCGTCTGGTTTTATCGAGTGGCGCGCTTTTCAACGACTGCTGATGATCGCGCGAGTTCCAAGCGGACCGGCGAACTAATTTTGACGAATTTCGACTAGACACGGTTCCCTCTTTCGTCTGTCTCGAGGATTTCGAGGCAGCCGATACGAAACGTGAAAGTTTCCTCGCTGAGCGTGCAACGTTGAGAATATAACCATAGAAATTATGAAGAAAGTATGGAAGGGTTGGAAGGCATTCTTTCGACGGCCGATATAATCTTGCAACTTCAGCAGCACTTCCAGCCGCTCCTCGAAGAATCTCTCGGGGATTATAATGGCCCGTAGAAACGTGATCTTGATTCGGCGTATTATGGCCACTGGGAGAAGGGTTAATTGGCAAACGAACAAGGTAAACGAAACGCTATAGGGTGTTTGCTTGGTGGGATAGATTTAGCGACGTTTCGATGGAGGGGAGAGACTGCTGGAGAGATAGACAGAGAGAGCGAGAGAGAGAGAGAGAGGAGGAGGGAGATAAAGTTTCTCCTGTTCGAGGGAGAAATTACGAACACGGTAGAACAGAGATGGAGAGAGAGACGTCAGCCGTCCGGGATGTGTTTTATCGGCGTCGTTTCCATCTGGTCCGCGCGAAAAATGTAATTCCTCCATTTGATCCTCGGGGGAGGAGCCCGAGCTGTAGGCGGGCTGCTTCCCATTCACTTCGAGTTCCTCTTATCTGCCTTATCGCGTCGTTTCAAAGTCTTCGCGGGAGTTCTCGAAAGGCGGTCCTCCGTACGACGCGGCGACGATTTTATCAGCGTCCAGCGAGACCCGGCGTGGCGTGTAACACAGCTTCAACAAGTTTTCGGAGATCCCGTCCGTCTCGAGGATAAAATATTTGCCCTCCGGTACCCAGATCGTGGACCGAGAACGTGCGACGGCGTCGATCCGGTAAAATAAGAATCGAATCGATGGATCGTCCGTTCTCAAATAATTCGGGATCGTTGCACCGTTCCGGTAAAAATATCGCCGGCCCGAGCGGCGCGGCGTGTCCCGCGACGGAATCCAGGACGCTCGGACGTTAACGTTCCATCGACCCGGCTCCGGCCGCGAACGGCAACCGCTCTTTGCCCTGGGAGCGTTTGAATCGCCCTCGGGGCCAAATTGCCTCGGTCGAAATTATTAATCTTACACCCTTGATCTCGACTGTCGTTTTAAGCGGGCGTCGTCTCGATCCCTGTACGAAATACGTTGAATAGGCGTGGCCTCATTGCCCTCCACGTCTAGGACCGCCCAAAGTGGGCGTTTCGTTTCTCCCGCCACGCGGACAGCTCAGAGAGTAGGCGCGGCATCCAGATCAGTGCCTGAGCCGCAACTGCTCGAAAATCTCCTCGAGCGTTTCCGCAGAGAAATCCCTACTGGAAAAGCGAGAAATTCCAGAAAACATCGGATCGATTACCCCGCGTGGATTTTTTTCTCGGTTTCTCTCTCGGTTCTTTCGTTGTAATTTCTTCGCCTCGTGAATAATTTCGGTCACGACGACGCTCCTCCTCGGAGAGCGCCAGCCGAGGGACGACGATATTGTTCTCTCCGAAACGAGAAAACTAAGTGGATCGTTCCCCGCTCGGATCGGAGAGGAGAACGGCTCATTGTAATTGATGTGTAGAGCGCGTCGCGTCGCGTCGTCGTTTCGCCGTTTCGACGGATCAAAACGATCTCGGTGGTAGTCGGGAGGATTCGATACACACACTGACACAGCCACGCACACACGCCATCGAGTAACGTTTCGAAGGTGTTGGCTCCTCCCAGCATTCGGAACGAGTCTCGGCTCGGCAAAATCGTTTACTTTCGGATCGTCCCACTTTGCACAGGCTGCTCTCCTTTCCCGGCAGTTTCTTCGTCTTATCGGAAATAAATTTACCGTCGGCGAGAAAGAGAGAGACTCTCTTTCTTTCCGCCTCGCATTTTCGCCTAGCTCTCGTCGAACACGATTGAATATCGACGCGGTGACAGGCTTAAGCCCGGGGTTTCGTTAATTTTCCGTTCGGATGCACGTTTCCAGGCTTCGGGCGCCGGTTCGGGTCGGGCCGGGTCTCGAGCTTGCCTGGGCAAACAGCAAGAGCCGCCACCGCGACTGAATAAATAAACGCGGCGCGACACGGTCTCGCCCAAATATCGGAAGTTTCGATGGCCTTTCGGCCGGCGCACTATGTTCTTGCCGCTTCAACGTAATATCAATTTGTCGAGCGTGGACCTCCATTAACGGAAACTTCCCAGCGTCCGGCTGGCCGGCTGTATTTTCGTTGCACGGGATACACGTGCGTCCCCAACGCGGACGCTCTACGGTCTACCGCTAGTTATTTATTTACACAACTCGGCGAACCCGCGTGGCGCAACGGATACAAAGAAAAAAGCCACTGGGCAGTATTAATGCTGTAAAAATGACAGATACGCGAATCCTCCGTACGAAATTTTTCGAAAACCATCGGGAAACTTATTTCCTCGTCGGACCAACCGAAAAGTCGAACAACAATCTCATCGAATCGCGCTGTTTACCGCGAACGGGCCGAGAACCGAGACTGTAACAAAGCCGCGCAATCTCGATTGCTCGCGGTCTAAATCACCGGGACGCATTAAGAGCGATTAAATCTTGCCGGCGCGGCGCGGTTTTAAACGGTCCGAGCAATTATTATTATTATTATTATAATAATCATTGCCGTAATGCCGATCGATGTTCGGCTGAGCAAGCCAGCCGCAAATCGCCGGCTGATCGTAATCGGATTTCGCTTTCACAGCGAATTTAACCGGGCAGAGATCCAAGATCATTCCACCCGACAATTAGAATCCACGGTTTGTCGGGATTAATTGCACGCGAAATCGATCGACCGATTCTCCCTCCCCCCCTCTCTCCCTTTTCTCTCTGTGTTTCTCTCTGAACTTTTTATCGCCGCAGGGTTGCAACGATCAGAGGAGCTCGATGCCGAGCGAATCGCTTCGAGGTGTTCCGGCGCGTGCCCGACAACTATTGCGGTTTCCTCTTGTTATCGCGCGGGAAGCAACTCCTGGGAGACTGTTGTCTGCTAATGACGCGTTCCATCCTCCGCGGAACGCACCAGCGACGTGTCCGTCGATTTAATGGGGACGCGCCAGCCACATTATGAAATTTACCGCTTTCGAAAGTCGCGACTTTTTCCCCGAGATGTCTAGCAGCGTTCGCGAACTTCGCCGCTCTTCGTAGAATATGTGGCACAATCGCGACTGATTTCCTCGAAGAAATTGCTCGATCAGACTTCTCCAGATTTTTTATTTCACAATCGTTATTTAAATAATAAATTCCATAGTTATTTTTAGTGGAGTACGTATTGCAATGGGAGCCGCGCGAAGTCCAAACAAGATCGATCTTGTCATTTTTATAAGGGAACATGTAGTTTTAAGGTTTACTGTTAATATTCTCTTTAGTCAAACTTTTAGAAAACAGTTTCTTCGTAGTTTTCAATAGATCCCTATTGAAGCGTTCGAGAGTGATTCTTCATGGGGAACCGCTTCCTCGAACAATGTCGTCGAATCGCTCGTTCGATTTCGGGGGATCGATGGTAGATCATCGTGGATCGTTGCGCGCGGGAGGGTGTACCGTATCGAAAAGTTTCGCTCGTGCCCGGGTATATTAAAACAGTAAAGTTCACGCGGGTAGTCCGTGGGCAGTGGAAGTAGCCGTGTCCGACGAGTATCCCGTTCGCAATTCAATTTTCATTGCGCCATCTCGGTGTAATGAGAGTTCGATGGGAACTTCGATCGGAAGCTTTCTCCGAGGGTAATGGTATTAATTGTTCAGCGGCTGCGTCGAGCCTCGCGAAACTTTCTCCGTTTCCGTGCGAAAACCGTCGCCCTTTTTTCACCCTTTTGCCTCCCGTTTTGCCGGTTTTTTCAGCTCGCCGCCACCGCTGCCGAGAGAGAAACATTTCAGTAATTTTCGAGGCTCGTGTTAATTAAAGAATTTTCATTATCAGAATTCCGGGCAATCGTGTGTCGCTCTTTGTCCCACCGATAAATCCGGCGGTCCTTTGGAAGCTTAATTAAACGAGCCGTTCTTTGTGCGTTTACTAGCTACGATAGGATTCGCTCGATTTGTCTTTGAGGCTCGTCTTAACGGAGCGAAACGAGAACGATTAATGGTTGTCGAGATTTTGTCGAGTATCGGGCTCGAGCACGAGTTATTGGGTCGAGTTCGTCGTCGTCGTCGTCGTCGTGGTCGTCTGTCTGTCGGTTTCGTTCTCGGTTCGGTTCAGACTCGATTCGATTCGAGGACCCCGAGCGAAACGAGCCTCGAGCATTCTCTACTTTCTCCGGTCGCCGATTTTCGACCGGGAATAGGAAGCCAGTTGCGGAACGGAGCGGTAAACTGGATCGCGATTCGATAATACCATTAATGTTCTACATACAGTGATAATTCGGTGTTTGTACGCTCGTATATATTTGCTCGTCGACGGTGCATCCAGCGTTTTTACGTTTCGACGAACATCCTTCGTTCCGTTAGAAACCATGACCATGAACAATCGGATCTATACTCGAAGGGAAAGTCATTTCACCTCTAATTAGTCTTTCGGGCCGGTGTGTGTTTCCACGCTCGCTATAACTTTCCAATTTCTTCTTAATTCAATATTAAATACACATCGCTCCCACGTCGATTACGATAAAATTACATTAATTTTATTTGTCTCGATTCAATAGCGTTGTTTTCTTTTTGGTGTAAAATTTCTCTATTCAGAGAGCAAAATTCCTGATTTACAGGAGCACCAATTCCGTCGGGAAAATCGTCGGGTTTTGTCGTCGCTAGACCCACTCGGCCCCGTGAAATCGGCGGGGGTTAACGAGATATCAGGGCAAGAGCCGCTATTCGTCCCAGGCCTGCGACGGAACTTCTGGAAATTGATTTCCAGCTAGGCTCCGGGCCAACAGGTGCGATTATCGCCCGAGCAGCTCGTAACTCGTCCCGGAAACTTTCGAGTCGAAAAATCTCCGGAGTCGTTGCCAGGTGTTCGAGCTGGTTCGCGTGCGATTTTTCGCGAACGATGCCGCCGAGGATCGAACGCAGCGCGTTTCCCGTCCCCCGCGCATATTTAATTGCATTTCGTGCTCGGCCTCGCGGAACTCGTTTACTCGTATTCACGGCTTGGCATGACGGCCCAGCTTTGCCGGCGTCCACCGAGACGAATCGAGCTCGAATTCGAAAGCGAGCCGAGTCCAATTGCCGGAACAACGCCCCGTCGCGTCGATTCTGTTCGAAAGAACCGCCCCTGTTGCCGCGACTCTCACGCGCGCACCTTACGCTACGGACACCATCGCTATCGCGATACATACAGAGGAAATTATCAAGTCACGTGACACGATGGTCGCGTGTGCGTACTCTTAACGGCGCCCGTGAATCGCTAAAATAAAAGTTCGAGACCCTCTAATGGAGGAGCATTCGCCGGAGAGACGGCGACTACGTATATCGTTCGAACTCGGCTGAATCCGCGAGAGTTCTTCGTTGAACTTCGTCAGGTAACAACTTCGCGAACTTCGAAGTATCGGCCATTGATGGGATAAAAGTAGAATGTAGTCGGGCGACTCCTAGGAAGAGAAGTACGTTTATCTCAGGAGCATTAGCCGCTCTGCAGGCCGGTGGAATGGGTTCTTCGGCATTCGGAGCGACGAAGCCACGCCTACTCGAGGCACTCCGAGCTGACGGAGCTACGAAACCAGGCTTATTGACGGCACTCTACGCGGGAGGGATAGCAAAATAGGGTAATCTAGATGAAAATCAACAATGTTACACTAAATACGCGCGCTTTATGCAGGAAGAGCAACGACGCCACGAACACAAGAGAAACTCTACACAGTGAGCGCAACAAAACACACTTCAAGACACTCGAAGCAACAACAGAGAAGTCCTTCAGACATTGTAGGCAGGAGGACAGAGAAAAACCACGCACACTTGACGCATTTTACACAGCAAGATCAAGAAAACCACGCCTCCATAAGGCACTCTACGTGGACAACATGGTAAGCTCCGCCTGCTCGAGGCAGTCTAACTTTTGCTAGCCTGAAGCGCGAATTACGAATGTTGGAAATTTCGTCGGGAGATCAATTAGTCCCTAGAGAGAGAGAGAGAGAGAGAGGCGAACGAAGGGCGGAATCGTAAATCTGGAACGATCGGGTCCTCGGAACGTGTTTTACATTTGCTCGGAGACCGTTTCGTTATTCCGCATAATTAAAGAGTCGCAGCGAAGGGACCCGTTCCATTTAATTAAAAAAAAAAGTGAAGGAAGGATCGAAGTTGATCTCGCGTGGTGTCGGAGTAAATTGCTGGTAGCTTTCTCCATGGGCCGGCGCGGCGTGGGCGTGCGTGTACGAGCAACAGAGAGGAATAATAATATGATAATGCAATGGTTTCCGTGGAATTGCGGGCAGCGGGCGTTTTCCCCTTCGTTTTCCCTTGGTCCTCGAGAAAAGGTCGCGTGGCTGTCAGGGACATTCGTGGGTGGAACAAGCGGAGCGTTCACACGCCTCGTCTCGCAACGAAAACGAAACGAAACGGAACGAAACGAGTCGAGTCGAATCGTATAGGAATCGCACGGAATCGATCTCTTATTTCGGATGGAAGCTGGACGGCGAGGGACGGGGATCGTTGCGCACAGCCCTCTCTCCTCAACGACAGAGGATCACAGGGAGAAGGATCGAGGAGAAGGATCGCGAGGCAGAAGACCTTACGGCGCTGCTCGGCGCGGCACGGCGCGAGCCTCCCCTTGCACCTTATCGAAGAAGAAATAAAACCGAACGCGCGATGGAATTGGTATTTATGGGACCGACTTTTCTCGCTCTCCAGCAGTGCGCCGCAATCTTTCCGAGATTTCTACAACGCCGGAATTTCAATGTTCCACGCTCCGGATATCCTCGGATTTATTTAAACGCGCGAACCATAAGTCCGCGTCGGAACGGCTGGCGCGCGCGATCGAGAAACGGGCCAAGATATCCGTCCCCCGATCTGCCATACGGAGAAGACCGTGACTAAGACGAAGAGCCCCGATAATTGCGACCGAGTGCGCGCGGACCTGACGCAATTAACCCGAACGAAATAAGCGGTTTAATTAAGTGTATGCATCGCTGCTGCGCGTTACACGGTCACAGTTCACCGTAATCGGCTCGTCTAACGACCGAGCGTTACCGATTCCACCGACCCGGCCGAACCTTCACCTCGAACAGAGACTATCTGCGAGAGGCCAGGTCGATCGTAGCGCTTCCTTGATCTTGAATCTACAAAGCCACGCTCTGCTCATGGACTGATAAGCATCTCCCTGGTCACGCTACGGTTCTTGGTGTTGCGCAAAACAATTTTCCCACTTCGCGGAAAATCCTCGAAACATTTACTCTAGCCCATCGAATTAAAAAGCCTGAGCATTTTTTATTGAATTTAAATCGGTCTATTTATAATTTCTCACCGTTACCGTATCGTGTGGATCTTACATTGCGAATAATCGGACGATAGGGACAATAACGGTAAGAACCGTTCTCATTTGCGGGAAAGTGTTCTCAGCGCGGTGAAACGGTTCATTTTTCCCTCGAGGCGAAATGAAGCACGCGGCGAGCGGGCAACGTAACAAATGTGGACACAGCTTTAGATTAGCAATTCTTGGAACTAATTGACCGGCGGGGTGCGGTTGCGGGTTAATTCTTCTCGGGTCGGACCCGATGACTCTTGGGAGGGGAACGTGGAACAGAAAACAGAGAGCAGCCTGTGACGGCAATAAAATGTTTCCCCGCTGCATATGCATGCGTTACGCTCGGGGAAAATCAATGCACCCCACTGGCTGGCCGCTGCTCGCGGTGCACACACCGTGGCGGTATTTTTTTTTTCCCGCCCCTCCGCAGACACACGACGACGGGACGCTCGGGGAGAAGTACGATCGCCTTAAATGTAAAGGCGGGCCGTGGGGATTTCATCAGCCTTTAAATACTCCTCGCACTCGAGAGAGCCCCGGGGAAAGTATGGAAAAGCGGAGAGTTAATCGGTTTGGCGGTAACGATACGCAAAATTCTCGTTCAGGAAAAGACCGTAGGGGAGAGAATCCATATTTTCCGGTTCGAGATACGTTCGAATTCGCATAAAGTAATTCAGCAACGATCCCATTAAAAGCTTCCGCCCAATTTGCCGATATGCATGGTGCTTTTATTTCTCGCTGGTATCGGTGTCTGTTATCCAAACTCGGGGAAGGCTCCATTAATGAAAGCACGCCGGAAAACTGATTTAAACTACGTTATATGTATAAACTTTATGCCGTAAAAACTCTCTGAAAATTGAAACGGAATATTCAATGGAGCCGAGTGTCGTTTCATCTCATTTTCAACTTACTCGATCCCCTTAATTTACTATTCGACTCATTCGTGTCGGAAACAAGTGGGGGAGATGAGGGGAGCGTTATTACTATTCGATCCGAGATTGCGAGAAGGGACAATGGCAAGGATGTCGCCGTGAGTCGCATATTCCTCGCGAATTATAGCTCGTCGGGCGACAAAAAGGTGGACACGGGCACCCATGGTTCCCGGTAGAAGCGTTCATTGAAATAATCAGCAGAAGAATAATCCTATTAGGTCGAGCAGAATAATCCCACTTCGCGGCGCGAATAAATTCGAGCGGAACGGTTCCTCGGGCGAGAGAGAAAGAGAGGGAGAGAGAGAGAGAGAGAGAGAGCGAGAGACGGGAAAATAGCGAGGCGATAGTTTTTTATGTCGTTGCGCGAGGCGAGCTAATTCGCGAACGGTGCCGTATATGCTATGTATACTATAGTTATACGGTTAAACCTCGGTTGTCCGGAGAATTTGCTGACACGTTGACAGCCAGTGACGTGGCCGAACGTAGGCAAGGGCAACGAAACCGTTCGCTTCGCGACAGAATGCTCGAAACATTCGTTTCGCGCATAACTGCATAAACGTTCCGCTCGTCCGCGAAGAAAATCCACGCGCTTAAAGAGCTTAAAATCAAACTGGAAATTTTTGAAAAAATGCGGCCACCGACAATCGAAAATGTAATTACGGATCACGTAGGAAATTGTTGTCCTTCGCCAAGGAATTGACGGATACGTTAAACAGAGCATTCGCGTGAACCTGGGAAACGTTTCCTGGTATTTTTGTGCCTGGTTTTCTGCAGCTCCCATTAGCTCGATCGAAGGAGATAACGAATTCAAAACATTGCGCGCTCCGTTCCTCTTTTAACCGACGATGAACATCCCTCCGTTGGTCCCTGCGGAGCGCGAGCGAAAAAGCGCAATGTCGATCGGTAACCGATGCCATTAGCGTTATCGATATCATCGTGTACTCTGTATTGCTTCGCGAGTGTCGGATACAGGTACAAATTGCTCTGAGGGGCACTATTCCGGCTTCGTCGAAACCGTGGGCCATGAAGCTACGCCTACCGGAGGCGCTCTTAACGGCGGTGGAGCATCGACGCCACGCCTACCCGCTGCACTCTCTATACAGAGAGGAAAACGGACGTATATACGATACTGTTAGCGAGAGAATGACTCTAACTTCGGGAACGACCGCCGTGGTCAGGAGGATACGCTCCCCGACGACTCCTTTACCGTTTCGAAGTGCGGTTAAGCCGTAATCCGGTGGACGCGCACGTTTGGTATTAATGCCGCGACGCTTGCGGTCTTGTCACGAAACTCTCTGGCAATTAATACGACCGTCATGATACGCGAAACTTTCATCCTTATCGCTGCGGGATCGACGAAACGACAGTCTGCGTATCCGCCGGTTTATTAGGATCAGGATAGATCAGGGCGATATTACTTTCCGTCGGCATTCTGCTCTTCGACGCACTCGGTGCGAAAGTTCCTCGTAATCGCGGCGAAAAGTGTTTCTCTAGTAACCGTCCCCTTTAACTTTTGTGCCGACGAGTATTCTACAGAAACCTCCAAAAGTAGGCGTGACATTGAATAGGCGTGGTTTCGTTGCTCTGCCAGTGTACACAATTCTAAGTAGGCGTGGTCTTGTTGCTCGTAGATTCTCCTAAGATGTGCTGTTTTCCTTTTCGTGTAAACTGCCTGCAGTATACGCGCTTCAGACTTCTTAAAGCAGACGCGGCCTTCCGTAGCCCATCGTTGCAGACTTCCTCAAGTGGGCGTGGTTTCGTTGCTCCTCCAGTGTACACGTGTCTCCGCGTGTCTCCTTCCTCCCAGCGATCCGAGCCGTGGTTTAAGCGTGCTTTCAGTGTCGATTGCTGAAAGCAGGCGTGGCCTCCTGGCCCTTCAAGGGCAGCTTACACAGGAGCAGGCGCGGCTTCGCCGCTCTTGTAACTTCTTTCACCTCTCGCTACAGCTAATACTCTGAATTCGGTGGAAGGTCGCCGGGCCATTTTTCGGGGAATCCTCCGTGATCCGAGGGACAATTGGACGGACAGCCGTTGGCACTTTTTCTCGTTTCTCTCGGCCGTGTCCCTGGCCATTGTCGAGCGTTGTGCGAGCGCTCTACTCCCCCGGCTCTCCCTATCCTCTCGGTGGCCGGCACTGTTTATCTCCGGGGCTGTCGCTTTTCTTCTCGGTGGCGGCTCCCTTATCTGTCCCTCCGGGAGGGATAGCACACGCGTTATCGATCTCCCGCGCACTTGTCTTCCGACGTGTAAGCCGCCGGGGTCGGCAGGCAGCCGTGACAATCTTCTCAACGAGATCCGCGACGACGACTCGGAACACCGAGGTTTCCTCCGCTACGTCGACCGTCATCCATTCGGCAAGTTCGGCTTCGAAACCGCGGGCGCAACTTTCGACCGCATCTGCCACGACTCGTATTCGCGTCGCGCGCGCGATGGCTCTTGGTCTAACTCGCTCTCCGCGAGTTCGCCGGCTCGATCGAATTTATGGTTACAGTTGTAAGCCCGAACCGTGTTCAACCCGCGTCCTCTAACAGAGTTACCGCCGACCGCGAAAATCCACCAGCCTCCATCTCTCCTCGGAAAGTACTTTTGCCACACGGATTTTCGTGAAACGCCCCCGTCCGTCGTCCCGTAAAAATGGGAATTTGCGTTACCGGCCCGTGTGTCCGTTCACGAATCGTTCCACGCAACTCGCGGGAACGCCTCGGGATCGATCAAGCCGGTTGTACCAGCTGCTTTCGATCGATCGCGTTCCTCGTTTATCCGCGATCGATCTTTTCTTTGGCCGCGACGCGGCTCTGGAACCTTTGAAATGCAAACTCGCGGATCAAAGCGAAACGCGCGAAACACCGATATTCGGGAATTCCGAAGGGCCGTAGCGGAATAACTTAGCTCGCGTCGCGTCGGTTATGGGCCGGAATTGCTCGGCAAACATGAAAACCGTGCCCAGGCGCGACGGCATGTATTCGTTCCTTGCGAATCACCGCGGACGAAGCTGAACAGACAGATACGATAGACAGAGGAGTAATAAAAGCATAACGAGACCTCCGCAATGAAAATTCCCCGGGAAATTACAATTTCCAGGTTCCAGGAGAGCGCGCTCGCCGCGGCGTTTCCACCTGTGAACGATAAAACCGGGGGAACCTAACGTTTCATTCCGCGTCGTTTTTCATATGGCCGGATAAAGCGAAAGATGCTAGGCTTTGCGACGGGTCTTTTGATATAAAACGCGTCTGCCGACCCTGTTCGGGATTACGCGAACCCGATCCTGCTGCACGCCGAACGAGAGAGTCGAGCGCTCCTCATCTACCGCGGAAAAGTTTCCGTACGCTCGCCAATTATAATTACAGCCGATCCGGTTAACGGACCATCGGCGTAACTCACGGCCACGGAAACGGTGTTTCCCGCAGAAACAACGGGCAATATCGGCTAGAACAGCGGCCGT
Organism: Lasioglossum leucozonium; assembly: GCA_028454225.1. Taxonomy (NCBI): domain Eukaryota; kingdom Metazoa; phylum Arthropoda; class Insecta; order Hymenoptera; family Halictidae; genus Lasioglossum; species Lasioglossum leucozonium. The sequence goes on along the minus strand of CM052210.1, from coordinate 13,602,895 downwards.
TCGCATAATGTATGCGGACGCGAATTGCGCCCGCGCATTCGTAAATTTCCCCGATGCCTCTACAAATATTAATCACGCGGACGGAACGCGTTCGGTGTTTTTCGCGTAACGATTTCGCGGCCGGTAAATCCGACGAAATTATTCACTGGGGTCGGACCATCCTGTAAATAACAGTTCACGGCGAAAAATCACCAGCTATCGTTCCGTAAAACCCGGGGATAAAAAAATAATATCCCCCCTTTCCGCCCTTTATTATTATTCGGAATGGTGAAACGGAGATGGGGTCGCGGAACAATGGTGACCGGAAATGTTGTAGAAAATAACGGGAGTTGTACAATTCATTAACAACGACGATACCGCCCCGCGTTCAATTGATTTTGCTCACCACTGGAAATGTATTAGCTCGTTCAGAAATTTTTTACGAATCTGTACAGGCTGTTACAAAATTATTATGTCGCGGACACCGTAGCGCGATTCTACACCCCCGACTTAGTCGATAATCACGTAAGGAACCTCCGAAGAATTGATCTCTAACATGAAAAACAAGGTAAAAGAAACAACAGAACTTTTTTTTATTGCTTAATGATTGAGACGATTATACGATTTACGCGAGAACACTTGCCGAGCAACATAATGCTCGCGCCGAGAAATAAAAATAAGTAGCAAGCGGAATAATATCGGAGATCATACGATAAATCAGAAGCATAAGTTAAGGTATTCCCCTAAATCAAACGTTCTACGATATTGGAAAAGAAGAATAGGGTGAATTTCGACGTCGGTCGCCGAGCGAGGGGTTAAAAACGACTGGCCGCTTTTTCACCGTTTCGAAATCGTTAATCCGATCGATTTACTTTCGCGAGAAACGGGAAAAAAGACTGCCACGGCGCGACGCGGCGAGTTAACTCGTCCTCGATGGATCGATCGATCCTCGGGAGCGAGAAGGAACTGCGGCTCGCGACACAACGTGTTCGGTCGTAATGTTTGCGAGTCTGTGTATTATCGGAGTATCGATTTTAAGCTCGCCGAGATGGAGAGAGAGAAAGAGAGAGTGAGAGAGAGAGAGAGAGAGAGAGAGAGAGAGAGTGTCTGTGTGTGTGTGTGTGTGTGAGAGAGAGAGAGAGAGAGAGAGCAGCTTCGATAAAAATATCGAGAATTCAGGCTGAAGCAAGGGACTGGAAGAACCGAAAATAGGCAGTGCCGCGCAACGGTGTGATCGTGACGACGACGCCCGTTCACGATCCACGCGAAACACCCTCTCGAGCACACGGACGACCAGCTGGAACACCACCTGAAAACCTGCAAAACCTATGCGCGCACACAACCCAGCACACGTTGCCCTCTGTTACGTCGCATCGGGCCGCGGGAGCACCTTGTTGCTGCGACCGAAATAGCGCTAATCGTTACAACCTGTTACTGACGATTCTACCTCTGCGAAAATTTCGTTCTTGTTTCCCCGAGCGTAGTTGCGCGCATAGATCCAACCACTCCTGTGTAGAACAACGATCTTCGAGATTATGTGCACACCGAATTGGCAAACGAAGCTGCGAACGTCTTCGGGCGGCGCTAATTGTCTACTCGGCGGAATGCCTCGCTGCTCGAGCGCGTCTCGTCGGTGTGCAAAAGACCGTATCCTGCGAGCACCTTCACCGGTACTCTCGCGAACACGTCAAAATGAAATTGACAAGCTACAAACCATGCCCAAGAGAGAAAGAGAGAGAGAGAGAGAGAGAGAGAGAAAATTGTATGGTACTACGAAAACGTCAAATCTCGAACGACCGCTGAACTGCAGCCAACCGCGGTACAATTCCGCAGACCGCGCGCATATCTCGAAAAATACGAGTCCCGCTGTTTCGGTAGAATATACCAGGCGATTTGCACGCGTCGGGCATAATTTTCGGCGGTGCGAGATCGCAACGTCGGCGACATTCGTCGGTCGGCCGGGGGTTGAACGAGCAAAGGTGTAGGAGAGCATCCATTGTCCCGGATGACCGGCATTTCACCGGCACCGCTACGGAAACACCTGTCGAGCGCCGGAATGCGTGGCCACGCCCCCGCAACATCGTCGACGGGACTGTAATTCGTAGAACGGAGAGTCAGCGACGCGTTCGATTGACTTTCGATGCCGACGCCGATAAAAGCCGGGATGAGGAAGGTCGCGCGAGCGCGCGTGAGGAACGATAAAGGCGGGTAATTCCGGAAATTCCGCGTCCAGGACGGTCTCCCGGTAATCCTGGACCGTCGTTCAAGGAACGGAAGGGGTCTTGACTCGCGTGCTAGAAGAGAGCCTGGCAGGACCCCCTTCGACGATCAATTCCCTTGGACCTTTGCCGCGCCACCTAATAACCCGGCCCTCAGGCGTTACGGCCGGGCCGATCGAATGAATATCGAGCGCGTGACCGAAAGATGGAGCAGAACTATCTGATTAAATATTGGTTCGATGGAAAGGGAAGAAAATCCTTTCCGTTCGAATTATTGTCTGATCATCCGTATCAGGCCCAACAAGAAGATCACCTCGAAGAAGCGGATTCAAAAATGAGAGAGATCGTTTAGGAACGAGTCTGCTACGTGCAGTGGCGGTGGCGGAGTGTTGTTTTTTTGTACTTTTTGATTTAATTTAAATTGGGGATAATTTCAGAGAAATTACAAAATAAGAAATGCAAAAATTTTGGTCAGGCGGTATTGTAGTTCCGTCCCCTGTTAACAAGAAGAGACCCGGGTCTCTGCGAATCGTGGTTCTTCGTTTAACGCCGATTTAGCAGTATCAAAGGGCCAGGCGAGGGAGATTGCTTCAATTGTCATTCCCCTGCGAAGTAGCACAAAAGCGCCACTCAACTCTTCTCGATTCCAGGAAAGAAAGGACGAAAGGAAGGAAGGATGGCTCTCGCCGTTCCACGGTGTATCAATTACACACCGGTCGCAAACTTTACTTCCACCAGAACTTTTCATCCTCTTTCGTTCTGATACCGTTATTCAAGGAGCTGCTAACATTTCACTTTAATTACCGGAGACTGAACGGGGGGCCTACAACGTCGTAATAAATGTGATAACTAATTGAAATTGCGCTTTGACAAAGGATCTAACTCGAGAAAGGCTGCGAGAAATATGGGCAGCAAGTTCTACGACTTTCCGTGGACATCGAACAACGGTGCCGCGGTGAACGGGGAACTCGATATTTTTCAGTTTTAGATTCGCAAAGCTCTCCTTTGCCACGGTGGAAAATCATTCCCCCGGGACGAAACGAATTTCCGTCGGGCAAGCTCGGGGAAAGGAGTCGGCGAGGAGCGACGCTTAGAACCGGCAAAAAAGATTCGAGTTCCGGGGCCAGTAGTCGGCGGTCATAATTAAATCCCGTTTATCCTGATTGCGATCTCGAGGAGCTGCGACGAGGAATCATCCTCGAGGAGAGATTCCCCGATTCGATTCGAACGAGCTGCCGGCGCCGATTTACCGGCTGATTGGAGCCAGATTCGCGCAACACTGACAAATATACATGTACATCCCGTCGCGCGCGAAAACCCGGGCAGAACCGAGCTAGCCTGAAATATCGCTTCCGCTCAGCGCGCCGCGAAAGAATAATTCCTCCGGCGAAAATTTACTTAGGATTCCCCTGTCGCGTTACTCTTCCGGACCCTTGCTCCGGCCCGAGGCGGAAACTCCGCGCGAGAAGAAGAAACGTCTCTCTCGAAAGTCACCGCTTAATTTTGCTTCGCGACGCTCTTTTAATGCCCACCTTAATTTCTTCGAGGATTTTCAGCCGAACCGGCCGAACAGTTAAATTTACATTTCCGAAATCTTTGCGCTTAGACATTTAGACGGTGGTTCGGAGAATCTCAACAATTCAAATTTCATTTAATTCTTTCGGATCTTCTGTCTGTATGTGAATACTTGTCCACCGAGCACAACGCTCGCGTTCGCTATTGTGCGTTCAATGGACACGTCGGTACAATGTCGCCTCTCAAAGATGCATTTTACGAGCAGATTTTTTCACCTTGTGCCGTGACAATATCAAACTGCTTCTGTGTGCATTCCAAAGGATTGCTCTACGCCAGTGTTATTCGAACTGTGCTCCAAAATAATACTTTTTTAACTTTTATTATGATATAATAAAAGAATATTAACCCGGCTACGCTTATTGAGTCCATTTGGACCCGAAGCATTCTTTGGAATGGCCGACGGGTCTGAAATTCTATTGTTTATGATCCCGGGTTCCGCGAAATAATTTTACACTCATAAGGATTCCATAAATTGTCAAAGTTTGAAGACCACTGCTTCAATAAGAAATTTCTTTTCCGTTTTATCCGGAATCCTTTTTTCGAGCGTCGCCGCGAGAGCCGAGGCTGGTCCAGGGTCCGATTTATCGTTGACATTTGTGTTCTCGCAGGGTGAACGGCGTGTCTCAGGTTCCGCCCTCGCAAAAGGGACACCAGGTTTCCCGTTACGAGCATCGAGAGAGCCAGAGGCCGACGATTTAAACCGTTTTCGTTTACGGAAAGAATCGTCGAGCCGAGCCGCTCCGCGCCGCGCCGCTCCTCCGAAGGGGATCGTCGTCGAGAAATCATTTTAGCCGTGGAACGATGTTCGTTTCAAGGTTTATCGTTTCGAATCGTCGCTATCGGGAAAACTGGAGCGTGTAACGAGACAGCGCAGTCGTTGCGTGCGCGTGCACGTCGAATTGATCATTGCCGACATACATACGTGTTAACGAGCGTTGACGATAATTACAGACGAGCCGCTAATTCTATCGACGTCGAGGTGATCCCATGAATCTGGACTCGCGCGATTCGCCGCCACCGGCAGCGTGAATTACGCTGGATCGAACAGCAGCGGAATCTGCTTCGTTGCTAAGAGGATCACGGAGACGTTGCCGGAAAAAAAGGAGGAAAAAGTCGAGGAGCGGCAACTTGGATGGAAGTTTTCCGAAGCGAGTGGAAAAACGGCTGGAAGTGACCACTGCGAAGTGGCAAGCAGAGTTTCCAAGCGACACCCTCGAATCGGTAGTTCCCGATCTACCCTGTGATTAATTATATTTAACCCTGGATAACCGAACTTTCGTGGAAACGGAACGCTTTGATTTCGCGATAGCAAATCGAGTGTTTCCGTTGGTACAACTTTTCTCCGTAATTTTCGCGCGCAGGTTAGTCTAGCCTAGAGCTAGGGTTAACGTACACGGTGTCAGCTGTTACTTGGAAGACCCCTCGATGAATTATTCAGACGCTATAGCGCGTTAAAGGGTTCATCGGCGAGCTCTGGTAATAATCAAGCGTGCTTGACTTCGCGCCGGAGAAAATATATTGGTTGTCGGGGGATAGACGGAATTTTCGCGTCGATAAATTCACGGACAAGCGAGCACGGAATTCGTTGGTTCGCGCGTCGTCGCTGGTTCACCGCGGTTAAAGGAAAACAGCTGTCAAACGCGATGACGAGAATTGCATCGCGACCGACGATTTCCTAGCGAGAAACTCCGCCGGCTGTCGCTTCGATATATCCTCTCTTGGCAAGCAGAGTCCCGGGAAGTATAAAGAAAACCGCCGTGAAAAAATGACGGATCCGTGGGTGAAAAGTGCGGGCCGAGAGTGCCGCGAAGAAACGTGCTGGCAGCGAAACGCGCTGTACGGCTCCCCGAGAAAAGACACAGGTTTAGCCGGAAGTGGTTGGTGGAAAGAGTTTCGGGGCGCGGCCCCGGGAGAAGCGAGTTGAAATAGAGTAATAGCGGAGGAGGAGGAGGAGGAGAAGGAGGAGAAGGAGTAAGTGGTGGTGGTGGCAGTTGAATCGAACATCTGGCCGATCGGTGGCGAACGTTAGGTCGATTTAATCGCGGTGGCAATGAACGAGCGAGCTCTCTCGCGCTTTGAGGCGCGCGTTTCACGAATAATCGTGTTCCCGGCTGGGTAAACATGGCGTTAAAAAGATTCTCGATCGGAGAATGGTCGCCAGCCGACACACAAAGAGCTGCCTGGGCAAAGAGGATCGAGAGAGCACTCTCTCTCTCTCCCCCTCACTCTCTCTCTCTCTCTCGGCCTCTCGGTTGACGCTAGTCCTCAATGGTATCAATGACGAAGGTGTACGATCCGATCCAACATAACGGCTTTATAGCCGGTATTAGGGACTCGCGGGAACAACGCGGTGTGTACCCAGCGGGTTCAGTTAGCGGGCTGAATGCTGAATGGTTATCTCGCCGCTCGAAGATCCATCGATCCTAACCGCACCGCTCTTCACGATCGAGAATGTCCTCGATAGGAAACTCGAATTCCTATGCGACGACGACGCTCGCCGCATCGATTAAAACCTTCGTTTCGAGGACCCCGCCCGGGCGTCGTGGGAATTAAAGCGATTTATCAAAATCCGTGATCCGACCGACCAGAATTCGTTTCAACGCCCCTGCCCAACCGCGTAAAGATAAACGATCCTGTTGAAACCCTCGGAAAATGGACGCCGGCCACCGCGGGCTGCTCTCGACGATGCTCTGGTCCATTTAGACCCTCATTTATTAATTTCTTTCATGGCCCGTCTTTTTACTGTCTCGTTCTACCGGTATTTATTTAAATTTTCCGCCAGAAGCCGAGCGGCCGAATGATAGATTGCTTGCTCGAACCAGCTAAGACAATGAACGATTCCCGGTAGCGCAGGATTAACGACGCTCAGGTATGTTTTAGATCCTCATTTATTTCGTTCTTTGCTTTCTCAGGTAAATCGAGTGGCTAGATGATGGATCGTTCATTTTCGTTTGTCGAACAAGCCAAGACAATGCACGACATTGACGTCCATTCAAATCTTCACTTGTTCAATTCTCTTCAGTGTAACTTTTTATTCTATCCGATTTAATCAGCCCGCGTTTACCCCGACAATTTTTTTTTTTATTATTCATCTGTATTATTATGCTTATTAGCGAATTAACCGTAAAACAAACACACGAGCTCGCATATTTTTACGCTTTTCAGCAAAGAGCATCAAAAATAAATATATTCAGCCTCGTGTTTTAATGCTTTCCAGCAAAGTAGATTTGGAAAAAACGTATGAACTCCCGGGACACCATTAAGAAGATCATTTAATTTTCATCAGTCAGCTGAAATTAAAGCTGAGATTTAAAGGAAAAACAAAAAAGAACGTATTTCTATAAACGAATTACACGTCATTTGCAAATTAATGCAGAGCACAGTTTCTACAAGTCAACGCGGACTACAAATCAATCTGGATTATGTCTGTCCATTCACGAGGATTACAGCATCCATAAACCGATATTATTAATTCATCAATTTCCAGCCTGGAAAAGCCAACAGCGAAGAACAGCTTTTACGTGAACATGGAAATTTTTCACCGAGTGGTGTCTCTTCCACATTAATTCTTCTTATTGTCTGAAATTATCTGCCGACCAGTTTTCTAATAAATGCGCCGAACGGATATAACCAAACGATACGACGTTAAAAAGCAAATTCTGAAACAAAAGGGTGAAAGCAGTTCGGATAGCGACGGAGGGGAGGGAGAGGGAATCGCTCGATGAAATTCAGGCGAATAAATAGCCGAGTCGTAGTCTCGTTAGCGCCTGGCCTGTCGGCACGAAGGGTTAAATAGTGAAACTTTTTGTTTGAGAAGAGAGCACGACACGCGATAATCGAAGGCGACGGCGAAGTTCGTCGCAAATAACGCGCGACAAATTTAGAGCGGGAGAAGGATCGCGCGTCACTCTGTTTTCAACGAGATAATATACGAGAGAGAGAGGAGAGAGAGAGAGAGAGAGAGAGAGGGCCCGGACAGAGAGACAGACACGTGGCGACCTTATCGACGTAATTTTGCAGGCACGCGTTGCGTATCCGTGAACCGGCGTGCTCGAGACATTCGGTTAGCATCGAAGAGCTCTCTTTCACCGAAGAGATCTGTTCGCGATATTTTCAGTCGAACGGACCGAACGGAAACGAATTGGAATTCGCGTCGCGTGGAAAAACTATTCCCCCGGCCGCGTCCGCCGGAAACGAAACTTTAGAGAGGGAATCGCAGATCGAATTAATATCGTTGCTTTGGTAATACGAGACTCGCGCGGGAACACCGCGGACATTATCGGAACGTCAACGAGGACACCGAGCAGCCCCGCTATTCGTTCCGCGATTTATCCAGAAATTCGCTGGGCCACGCGATACCCCGAATACGCGTTTTGCCACGGCGGAGCAGCCGTGGAATCCTTCTTCCACGCATCGAATACCCGCGCATAATTAAATATTCTGTGTCTCAACGCCGGGAAGTTTCGCGGTCCAAAACCATTACGCGCGCGCAATTAATTTGCTTTGCGACCAATTCTCGAAGCATTCCGATCTCGACGCTCGGTTGTTCGGGGATGTTCGACGTAGCCCGGAGTTTCGTTCGGAAAGTTCCGCGGAACACGTTCGCGAATTTATTTCATCTCCGCGAAAGGGTTGACGCAAGGAGCTTAGAAAAATGCCGGAAGCGCTCCGAGGGCTAATGAGGATTAACTACGACGGCGAATCGAGTGCTCGAAGTGTTGCGGCTTTATCGCGGCTTATACTTAGACACTCCGGCGCGGCGGGAGTTCGCCGGTCTAAACGCTGTGTATACTACTGGTAATCCGGGATCGATCGGACGCGCCGCGTCGATTGTTTATTAACTCTGTCTATCGGGGGCGTGCATTAACTTTCCACCGGAGACTCGGATCGTTTCTCCTCGAGCGAGACGCTCAGACGATGGTTTCGATCGAGACTTGCGGGAAATTCGGGGCAAACACGGCCAGAACCACGAGAGAACACCTAATTACAGAGAGTATGGGAAAGTGCCCCCGGGAAAACTGTACGTACAAATACATAACGTTATATTAGGAAACGGAGGAACCTCGCGTCGACCCAGATCTCGAGACGCGGGGATTTCGTCTGGATATTGGCGGACTCGCTTTTCTCGAGTCCCTTTCGCGGAGTTTAAAGTGGAAGATCAAATTTTCGATTCGATTCGCGATTTGACTCTCGAGAGTTTCCCTTTTCTGCCTGGCAGAGCCGCTCGGGGTTTCTTTGCTCGACGTGAAGTTGGAGTAAACTGCGTGCGAATTTCGTCAACCCTGTTTTTTTTTTTGGTTCGCGTACTTTCACGTGGGTTGTCGAGCCTCCGTTCCGTCCAATTTAACGTATAGCGCCGAATCCGTTCGACGGAGAAATATTAATGCGTTCCGAAGGTAAACAGACGATCGCGTCCGATGGATTTTTGCTCGATTGCCCTCCAAACAATGCGGACGTGTTTATTTACTTATTACGTGTGAAAACCAATTCCTTTGGGAACGATTTCCAGCGTTGTACTAATATTTTCGATTGGTCGAACGTATCAGTTTACTCGTCAAACGAAATTATTATGTTCGAGAATTAAACGTTCGGATTAAGCGAACGAGAAACAGTTTAATGAAAATTCGTGTGCCACCGTCCGGGAATAGTAAGCTTTTTAAACTGCCTCGGAGGTAACATTTCTCCGCGAGGGGGATTAAACGGGATCTCAGGAAAGAAACACTTTGGTTTCTGCGTGTGCCTTAATCGCCAGGAACCTGGACTGGATCTGCAACATTCCTTCGAGGAATACAGCCCAGTAAAAACGGTTGGATTTGCGAATTTCTCGGTTGAAAGCGGGTCTCCAATTTTGTGGGAAATCATTATTCAACGTTAACGAAACCTGAAGCGCAACAGGCGCGGAGGTCCACGAGAGCCGACCGGAAGTAGCTTAAGTGCGATCGCCTATAATCTCTAGACAGATAGCGGTCTATCTGGACGGGGAAAGAGCGTCCAGTTGCGAGTTTTCGAACCGTTTCGCAAACTCCGGTATCCTCCGGGGTTCCTCCATTTTGCGGGAGAAGAAAAATAGTGAGAATACGCGATAGCAGTTATCTGGAGAGCGGAATAAGAAATGGGGAGAGAGATAAGCCGAAGAATAGCGGAACGAGCTGAATACCGAGACCAATTCGAGCCCACGGGGAGCACAATTAATAAACGACTATTATCGCGGGACGACCCAACGATCCCTGGAAGCTGTATGAATTCGGATAAGCTCGACTTCCGGTTACAACGGCGGCGGGGGAACAGTCTCGAGAATTTGCACGACGGAAGGAACGAGGACAGGGCGCGAAAATGCTCGGCTCCCTTCGAGCATAAAGGGACCGGGAGAGGATAACGATAAATGGAATCGGCCGGACATTGCGATTGGCTCTCCAAGCGAAGGGTGGTCCCTTCCGTAGTGTGGCGAACGGTATCGCGGCGAGAGGAAGCTGTTTTGTAATTATAAAGAGATTGTTTCTCTACCCTCGAGTCGAGACAGAGTCTTGCCTATCAGAGACCCTCCGACCTACAGGTTTAAGAAGCGGCAGAGTTTGCTCGAGTAGCCCAGGCCCTTCGTAGGAGCCGTTTCGATCGGAATTAGGTGGGGCGAGGTTGCCTGCCTCCTACTCTCTTTCTCTCCTTCTCTCTTCGAGGAATCATCTCGCGAACACGAGCGCGCGCACACACACGCACACAGAGAAGCCTCCAAATTCTGTTCTTAATTACCGGCATCGATCGCCGTTCATTTCAGAAGGATTAAACGCCCGTGGTTTCGGATCGATAGGCGAACGACCCGTCACTCGCGGGATCCCACGAAAACAATTTCCTTCGATTCCCCGTTCAATCCTCCGCCCCGCTATTCTGGAAAGCGAACTTTTCGATTCTTCAATTTTTATCCTTCCAGAAATTCCCGCGTATTTTAGACTCGCACAGAGATCAGCAGGTTCTGCGACGACCAAAATTATTTAAGGAATTATCGTGTATCGATGCAACAACCACTTTGCAGTCACCGAGATTATCGAAAAGGGAAAACTGCCACTTCCCGATTTTTATTTCGCTTGAAGATCCGCAGTCCACTTATTATTAAACGATCCGCTCCTCAATAATGCCCGACCACTGCAGTCATCTATCACTTGCAGGGAACTCGGCGTTCTTTACACTCGCCGTTTAAGCAGAAGGCTTTGCTTCTCGATCGAATAACAATCCTTTAAACCGTCCAGGTCCGAACGTTTTACTCGATTATAGCAATTTATGTGGTACTAACCTCCTGAAGATCACGAACTTCAATTTTAAACTGAACGTCGGACTGCCGATTTTACGCATTTATTGTAAACAGAAAATAGTTAATTGAAGAAACTATTGCGTTGCTTCCAAACCGTTAAAATAATTTGGAAATAGTCCCTTGTAGCCTGCAGCTGATACAGACCATTTTTCATTTTGCATAAAAATCCACGGTCTATTTATTAGCAACCTCGGGGGCAGTTGCCAACTTTCACGACCTCTCGATGAAATCTCGAATCTCGGCCACGGTTCGTCCCTGTTCTCTCTCTCTCTCTCTCTTTGTGCCAGCGAAAAAATTCGGAGGATATCCTCGATAAAATCGTCGGATTTTCTCGAATTCGATTTCCCAGGACCGCGCGACTTAGACCAAAGTTCGTGGGCTCTTTCTTCCGGGTATCGAAATCCCACGGATCCGGTAAAAATTGGAATTTGTCGACAGGATTACCACCGGATAGAAAAACTGACTGGCCTAGCCGGTAGATGGTATGGTTCTTCTATTCCGACGTTAATCCCCTTTTTCTTCGTTTTGTCAAGTTCGGCCGGCGTGAAATTAACGATGAATCGATAGACGCCGCAACAACGCGCGGCGAACACTATTTTTGTTCGAAGAAACAAACCGGCCGGGAATATCGACTAATTTCTACATGGAAATATACATATATCGAGACTCCTGCCTTTCTCTCTCTCTCGTTTCACGGCACGTGTTTCATCTCCGAGACACCAGAAAAATTCCACCGTATCTACTGTTTCGCAGCGGAGTGGCAAGAATTGAAGTTACCCCGTGAGTTGATCGCAGAACTTCGAGCATTTACAAAAGTCTACGGTTTCGAGGAGTGTAACCGGCGAAAGCAGAAATTACACCGGCTCTCGGAGGCAACCTCGTTTACTTCTCTGAATCACGTTCAAGTTAACAACAATATATTCCGTGAGAGGAACGCTCTGGGGACGACAGAGACGGAGGAACAAGAGCGTCTCGCGCAACAATTTTTAAACTCGGAAAACGCATTACGGGGGAATTACTGAAACGTCGCGGAAATAGAGAATCGAGAATCGAGTTGAGATAGTTCTCTTAACAAATTAAATTGTACAAAACGACCCAATCTCAAAAAATGCATCGCGGGGATTTATTAAAATTGGAGATTCTGCGGAAACCAGGATTCAAAATTAATTCACTGGTACCACAACGAGTTGAGACAAATGCGTCGCGGAGACTAGAGAAGCAGGGATTCGCAATGATGTTTCTGCTAACGAATTAAACGATGAAAAATGTATTACGGAGACCTGTTTAAGAGAAACAAAGAGTAGCAGGCGTCGCGCGACAATGTTCAAACGTTTCCGAATCGAAACGGAGCAGGCCATGGTAAAATTTCTTTATTATCCGCGAGGGCTGTTACGCCCTCGATTCGGCTATTCTTCTCGTAGGCCGATACGTTTCTGTGGCGGGAGCCCTCGGGATCGAGAATCGAGTCGATACAGTCCTCGATTCCGAGGCACAACAGCCGCGGAAGGCTCTAGGGAACAGGGAACGAAGCCGTCCGCGTAAAAACTTCTCCGAAAACGCTCCCGTTCCCTGTTCCCTGGTAGCCTGTGTCCGTCAAGAGCACTCGGAACGAGCAAACTTTCACCCCCCCTCCCCCCGCCGACCCTCGAAACCCAACCGAGAACAATTTCCGGGAGTTTCAGAGCCGAAACTACTATACCGGAGGTATGGACCTGAATCGGGAACAGCCAGCAAGATTCGAAACTTGCGCTCTCGGATCGCGAGCTGACGCTTTTCCCCACTGATCATACAACTATCGGATAAATCCCGCTACTCGCGCGTTCGTTTGCCGACACTTTGACTGCTGGCAGCCGTAGAGACACCGCGGAAATCGAGATTTATCGACGGTGCCTTTTTTTTTGGAAACCCGGGAAACATCATGAACTCCGAAGATCGATTGGCGGAACCAGCGTGGAAGAGTCTATACGCGGAATAAACATTTTCTTCGTCAGCTGTAGCAAGCAGATGTCAGGTTTTCTTAATCGTATTTGTGATTTTACGAATTGCACCTATTCATTTTTGCCTGAAATGATTTTAAACGTTTTTTTCGTTCTATAAATACTGTTTAAACTGCGAATCTTAATGCAGAATGTTCCGCATTGATCGTGGGAAGCAGGAGTAAACATTGATCTCATCCGTGAATCACTTTGTCGCATTAAAGTAATGCAATGTTAGCGAATGTCGCGTCGCGTCGTGGGGAAAATTTATACTCCGATTGTGTGTACGTTCCGATGTGCGTTTCTCCGAGCTCTCAGAATAATTTTACCGGATACTGGATATCCTTCCTTGCACTGGCGGCCGCGTGAACGACGGAGCAAAATTAACTACCCTATTGGAAGATGGCATTTTTTTTATTTTGACATTAACCCTCGTCTTTTTTTCAGTTGTTAAGTGGGACAGCGTGAAATTAACGATGAATCGATGCACACCGCAATAACGCGTGGAGACAGCGACTATTTTTATTCGGAGAAAAGTAACTCTACGGGAATATCGATTCGATTTCTCGCGTCCGCCTAAAAGATCGCCTCTAACAGCCGCGGATCTCGTCCTCTCTTTAAGCCTTTAAAGATAGTATAGAATGTGGTACGAATACTATTATCTGGGAAGCCATTTTGAATCTAAAGAGAGAGGACACTGTGCGCTCCTCGAAGAAAGAGGAGCTCCTCGTCGACTCGTCTTGCGAACGTGTTCACGCATTACTGTTCCGCGGTAATAATTCTTAAATAAATGATAACTCTCGAAAAACGTGAAACAAATTTTTACCGTGCACTACACTGTCTTCAAATTTGCAAATAATACGAGCCGCTGCAAAAATGGCGCGAGTCAGAGCAGTTTGCTAGTAACGACGATGAAACCGAACAGACAAACATTGACCTGCACCACGTCTGCATTGAACGGCTCGTACGAGGACTGCTACCAGCATAATTTACGCGTGGACGCGGTAACATCCCCCTGAACATACGCGAATCACTTCGGAAACTTTGAAAGAACAGCGTCGTCGCCGAGCATAGCGACAACCGTTTTTTACGTGTTCATCGCCCAGCAGCCCTTAGCAATTCGATCGTCATCGGGGTTTGTGTGCACCGACGATGCTGGCCGGCTTCAATTCCGAAGGTGTTTCAGAGCCGTAGATCCACGCACAGAGCAGAATCTGCGCTCGACCGGCGAAATAATCCAAGGCCGTGTCCTCGGGCCCGTGAAAACCAAACGACTTGGAAATGCGAGTGCGCCACGGCCGATTAAATTCCATCGGGATCGAGAGCGACCCATCGAGCGGCGTTCACCTTTCGAAGCCTGGCGTCTCGTCGCCGCCTGTTCCCCGAGCAGGATTCCTCTCTGGATTCTTGCCTCGAGTCCTGCCTCTCTCGCTGCCCACGGGACTCGGTCCAGTCCAGAAGAGGACGTCCCTCGCGGTCGGTCGCGTCTCTCTTCGACGGAAACTAGATCGAATAAATCTAGAACTAGTCGAAATGGATCGTCGAACAGAATCCTCGGCGCAGCAGGCGTCTCGTCTTCTTCTGACAGAATTAGCGGCGTTACCTGTTGATCGGATTGTTCACCGGCTTCGCACCACCGTTCGGATTCGAGTAAAAGCGAGTTCACACGCGCACACGACGCGAGCGTTCACGCGTCGAAATCCGACCGAGAATTTTCGCCGACGTCCGCGAGACGCACCGGGAGATCACTTTTGCGCGTGGGATCAGGCGCGTCAGAATCATCGACAAATTCGCGAGCGCGGCCGCGCGCGATCCAGCCGCGATCGATCGGTTCTGCCGTCGAGATCGACCACTGTCCCGACGAGGGATCCAGCGTCCCGAGATACGCACTTGGGACACCCATTTCTCGGCCGTCCGACGGACGATTGGCGCGCGACGGGCCAAGTCAACGAACAGACACAGACAGACAGCGAGAAACGATTAACGATCATGCTTGATTTCGTGCTGGTGGATGGATTGTCGACATAGAAAGAAGAAACGGAGCAACGTGACGGATACTGGCTAGCGTCGGACACTGTTCTCATGCACGAATAGAGGGGTCCGTGTGTGCGTACGCGTTTGTACGTACACATCTCTGCACGCACGTACGTACGTGCAGACGCGGTAATATGTGGCCCGCGGAGGAAGTTCGCTCGATTTGATTTGATTGAAGCGATCTAGTTTATCTCGGATAGAAACGCGGCGGGGTCTACGGTCCACGAGTTAACAGAGCAAACGCGATGCCAGCGAAACTCGACACGCAATATCAAAGAACAACGATCGGATCGGAGCGAATCGAATGAAACTGTTAACCGGACGAATCTCGGCGATTAAAAAGCTGAAACGGTATTAAGAGACCAATGGAGAATTCAGTGGAACGTGATCGACCGCTGATCGAATAATAAAATCCGATGAAACTCGCCGATTAGCAGCCTGAAACGCCATTGAATGCTCATCGGAATTCGGTCGGCCGCGACTGGCCGACAAAGAGTAATAAAATAGCGAGAGCCGACGGGACCGGACGAATAACTTGTGACGCGGTATTGAAAGACCGACGCGGCGAAGATCGGGACCGGATGATCGTGATTCGGTCGATCGTAAAATTGATCGTGTACCGAAACGAACTGCTTTCCGTCGATTTCGATGTAGGCGGCGTGCGGAACTCAAGGAACACTTTTTCTTTTTTTCTTTCTACGCGCGGGCCACTGTGTACAGTGTTGCGTCGTGTACAGCACGGGTACGCGTGTGTAGGGTGGAATATATATCACGAGCAATTTCGGCGGTCCGCGGGTTTCGAGACGAGAGAGAGAGAGCGTGCTGGTGTTTCTGGGTAACTTCGTAGCTCACCTGGGGTAGAATCATGACGTGCGGCAGCTGGCGCGCCTCGCCGCGCACTGACTCTTCCGCACCCCGAGCACGGCCGCCTCGCTCACCCCCTCCCCGAGCCAGGCCTCCTCCTCGCAACCCTCTTCTACCCTCTTGCTACCCTCTTCGAGACCCCACCAACCTGCAGCGACCCGCCAACCCTCCGGAGCAACCCTCTCCGGCTCCCTTTCGACTCGGCACGACACGACTCGACTCGCTCGCACTCGTGCCAGCATCCACCCTCCTCTCTTCACCCTCCTCCCCTCCCCTCTCGTTTTAGCCCCGTGTCCAGTGTCTCCCACGAAAAACGACGCCGATTCGCTGCCGACCCACTGCCCGACGATCGCCCTCTGTCCGGCGCGGCGCGGCGCGGCGCGGCGCGGCGCTTCGCGACGTCTGTTTCTTACTCGCGATACCTGCTCGTGTTGTCTCTCGTTTTCCGCTCTGATCGCTGCTTCCACGGCTCTTGTAGAGGTGTTGGTACCTTGCTATGTATACAGATAGAAAGAGAGAGAGGTCTAGAGACTGTATTTGTAACGTTGGAAAGTGATTCATGGGAATTGTCTCCACAGAAAATTAATTTGTAATCTCACTGACATTCTCATTCAGACCTCTCGTTGTACATACTTTAGTCTTTCAACCCATTTGCTGCCAAGATACGAGATATCTCTTAGTAAGCGTCTCTACCAAAACTGCCAGCTACGTAATATCTCGTAGTTTTTCTTTTTAACTGTAAATCCATTTTACCTGCAACGAAATATTATCATATTTTCTGAGAATCTATGTGGTTTTCTTAAATTAAAACCCACGGCCACCCAGGACGAAATGCTATAAATTTGAACGACAGTGAATGCGTTAAGTAGTTATGATCAACGTTATACACCACCGTGCGAAAAGGGTTCTAATGTTTCCCTTTTTTTACGACTTTCGAGGCCGAAGTAGCTTTGCGAGCTTTAACGAGAGAAACGGGGTGTTGTTGGATCGAGGGAGTTGATGCCGAGCGGCGCCTATAGCTACAGGTTGATCTAGAGATCGTACCGATAAAGTCAGAAAACGACTTACGTTTCCGGGATCAGCTCTCGCCGTAGCACTCTTTTTCCGATCAATCTCCTATAGACACGGCGCATTGTCGGAATACTTTTTAAACTTCGCCGACATCGTCCCACGACTTTTTTGCTGTAACCACCGGTTAACAAGGTACACCGGCTCGCAAAACGTTCTCCTTTCGTCGAAACGCGTGTCCGAGTAGCTTCGTTCATGAGAGAAGCAGAGGTGTCTAGTGGAAAGGGTCTGGAACTATGCAGTGGCTAGGGGAGGGTCCGCAGATATCGTGTTGGTAACGCTGGATTGCATAATGTAAATAATATCCGCGGCATGTTTGTGTGCGAACACGAATTACGTGTACACCTGGCCGGCCGACAGTACTCCTTCTAACGAATCCATTGTAAGCAACGTACATGTTGTTCAATTGTTTTCCGATTGTACCGGTTATAATCCTAAAACCTTGCCTCGCTGTCGGGATTGTATTGTACCAAGCTGCTCTCGGTTCAAGCCCTTCGGCGCTCGCGCTACACCGCCGCGCCGCTAAAATGTAATCCATATTGCTCGAGCTGATATTACATTGTACTTATACAATATCGCGAGCAACGCCGGGCGGCGGACCAATGAAATTTCTTCGCGAATACCACAGATACCGCCGGCAGAGACGTGGAACGAGGGGTACAAACATAGATCGTCTTGGCCGGAAATAGCGATCGCCACGGGGGAGTTAGTTTCCTGGCGGTGCGGCAACGCGCAACGGATGATGGAACGTCCGTGAGAACGCATGGCGCAACAGAGAAAAGAATCAACGATGCGAGGTGGAGGGAATATATGTATAAAAAAAAGAAAAAACAGCGAGACGTTATAGAGACGGAGTATACGTTATGTATAGGGTCAAAGTAAAAATACCGACAACCGCGTAATCGATAGCGGGGGCACGCCGGAGAGCACGAAACTGAAACTCAAACTCAAAGGGCCGATTCATAATTGAGGCTCTCGATACGTCGGCATTGTTTTCGCGAGCCGGGACGGAAACGGAGGGGCGGAAAAGCGGCGAAAAGAGGGAGTGGGGAGGGGCGGGGCGAAGGGGATGCAAACAATCCTCGTTAGCGTCCTCGGGACGCGTCGTCAAAAGTAACGAGCGAGCGGCACCGGCACACACCGGTACCGCTGTCCCGCCGTGCCGCTACAAAAAATAAATATATATAGGCCGGACAAAATAATGCGAAACAAGCGCGGAAAAAAAACAAGCCTCGGCTGGCTCTCTCGCGAAAGTGTTTCCACGGTTCCCGGACACGTTGTACACGCGGAGCGCTCGCTACGGTGTAATTAAGGGCGCTTTATTACCGTCCCTTCCCCGATCGACTACAGTAATTCATTCTCCGCTAATTTACTCGCGCGAACTTCCAACTTCCCTCCGAGGCGCCGTTTACGCGTGTGCTCAAGACGATGTTAAACAAAAGAACCGCGGTTATATTAATAACAATTAGAGCAGCCGGGTTAAAACAAATTTCCGGATAACAATGCCGTACTAAGCTGATTAAAATGATTAAGGGCAGAATGAATTTATTTGCTCTGAAAAACGAGATAAAAATTCCATTTCGCGGAACACGCTGTTCCCTCTTGGATTTATCTTTTCTAGGAAATAACATTGTTTTTTTTTCGTCGAGCCCCGCAATTATAAGGATACGAATCGAGATTAACCGTACAGAGATTATCGGCGCGCGCGCGCGTTGGCCGTGTTTCCCGATTGACTCGCCTAAATGGCCCTTCGCAGGGCAGATCGAAACGGATTCTCTCCCCGGAGCGGATTTCACGCACGAGTCGGTGAAAGTCGAAAGCGCAAACACGGCCGCTCGCGATTCCGTTATCTCGTCCCATCGAGCCCTCTAATTCGTCGCAATCTCATTACCGGCTGCGTCATCGGACCGATATCGATTTTGCAAAACCGTGTTTCGCCCCGTCGATTCAACCTGCGGCGAACAACCTATCGAGAGAGTGAGAGAGAGGGGGACAGAGAGAGAGAGCGAGGGAGAGAGAAAGAAATCGAAGCTAGTTTTGTCCAGGCTCCTTTCTTTCCACCCCGGACTTTATTATCCGCGATTGCGTTGGCGGAGAAACGGAAGCCAATAAACTAACGAATTTACGATTCCGCCCGGAATCCGAGAGAGTGAGAGAGAGGAAAACGATTGGGACGCTCTATAATCCTGCTCTCTGTGACTCTAAAGTATTAGCATTTGCGTCATTCGTATACATTGTACCCTATAATCTGTTCCCTGGACGACGAAGCTGCGGATCCTTCAATAGTCATAATTGAAGAGCTTGGCATATTGTTAAGCAACAATTTAACGAACACGAGAGAATCGGCTTAAAATTCATCGGGACGCGTGACATGTTCCGGGGCAAGCATTTTTCAACAAATTTCAGTGCTTTAAATAAAAACTGATTCCTCTCGCGCGGTCCCTCTTCAAACGGAATGAAAAAACAACCAGCTCGAAGAACTAGAGAGTGTGCACTCTTCAACGCAGAAAATACCATCGCTCACCCCTTACCCACCCCTCACTCGCACGAAAAACGAAAAAACGAAAATGGAACAGCAGCCAGACAGAGGCGGATACCGCGATATAATAAAAATATCACGTTCAGTGATAACCAGAGACACTTTTGCGGCCAACTGTAAATTATCGGGCAGATCCCGAAAAAAGGGGAGCGGAAGACGGAACGAGGGGTGGGAGGCAGTAAAGTACGTGACGGGCGGACTGCTCGTGCCGAATGTTGTTTACCTCCGCGAGCCTAAGCGAGCCCGAGCGAGCCTAAACGATCCATGCCCGAACGATTTTACTTTTCGACCTTTTCGCGTGGGGATGATGACTTTGACTTATCGCGTGCGACGAACCGCGGTCGTGTCTCGCCTCTCTTATCAGCACGATCTCCGCGACGTTCCACGGTTTTTGCTCCCGTGTCGCATGATCGAATCGTGAACGTGCGATATGCTGTATTTCTTCTGGCAATTGGACACCCCACCTATCTGCGGGGTGGGGGGCGAATCATAAATCTGTGTCTAGGGATTTTTCTTTTGTTTCGTCTCATTCGGATCTACAATTTGGCCCGGCAGACGGCCGCAGGATCATTTACGAAGTATCCTGGACACCTGCGGCTCGACCCGGAGAAAACCCCGCGCCTCTGGTTAATGTTATTTTAATCCTTATTGCTCGGAGAATATTATGGTATGTTTACAAACCGGGGAACCAATTTTCCAAGTTCCGTCGTGGTCTGAAATTGAACTCTTGCGGGTAAATTGGGTCAATTTGCCTGAAAATTGAGCAGAGCATTTTTCCTTCGTTAACGGGTTTAATCATCTTTTTTAGTAGGAAACTTTTCACCGTGTTCCGAACTACGGAGCATTAAAATTACATTTCACAAGTTTAACCAATAATCACAAGCTGTTATAAATTGGATAAAGCAAATATTGTCCCTCTGCGATCGTCCCTTACCGTATGCACACCGACGCGGTGTAAACGCAGTAATTCGGTGTAGAAGTTTCGAGAATATTACATACGCATCGAGTTTATTATACATTGCTGTTTCTCGTCAATGAAATAATTTGTCGATGTCAAACAATTAGACGATGCTTAATTGAAGTACATCCCATTTCGACCGTGTTTCGATACGAATATGGTTCCCATGAACAAAAGAAGATCACCAATTTGCTATCGGCCCGATATCGAAACACGCGTTTCAAAGATTGTAATTACCGTGACGTAATCGCGCAAGTTCTAACAATGTTGCCGGTTAGAATAAACTCGTGGCTGTCGGTCGGCATTGCTACGGATCCTAGTGCCAATTACGAAATTACAAAATACGTCCAGCGTTACTTTACCGAAGTTACCCTTATTATTTCCGCCGAGCACAGCTTCCGTCTCACAATCTAGCTCGACTTTCAAAAGAACCCCGCCTTTGCGGTACACCGTTACGATCTGTTACGTCGAATTACCGCGTCGCGAGGTCCACGCGATAACAACAGTAATAATAATCATTATCGTGACCGAAATAATAATAATAAATCCTTCCCGCAGACTCGGAGCTGCTGGGACGGGTACGCGCGGTGATTACGCGCGATCGATAATTGTAAATTAATTTCTGACGGTGAATTAATATGCAAAACGCCGATGCTAACGAGGCGCGAACGCGCCGGTGAATCTTCGCGCAAGAATTATAGAAATTACAATGCGATCTCAGGAAAATGGAAGATTCGTTCTTGACCCTCGTCCCTCGATGTCTCTAATTGACAACAGCGGTGAAAAATAGTCCATAAAATAACAAGATAAACAGTTGTTCCTCGACGTTTTTTTATTCAAATTGATCACGACAGAAACGAGTAATTGTAATTAACAATAAAAATTAAAATTTATTGTTATATTATTTTCAACCTATTGAACATATACGAAGAGAAAAAATTAATTTCCATTTCACTCGGGTTTGTTGCAATTCAGGTAGAAAAATCATTGTTTTGCGTAAAGATCCGCTGTCTATTGGCGAGTTAACATTTACATCTCAGGGTTTTCGTGTACGCGTTTCGCATTGAGGAAATAATCACGAAGTTTCGGGCGAATTCGACGGACGTGGGGGATAAGAGAAGTGGCGGGGGATATTTTTTAGAACGCGTTTCTCGGTCCGGGCCGCCGATCGCTTTTATCGAAACACTCGGAGCTCGTTTCGCGAACCGTTTACGGAACAATACGCGGAAGAGCGGGGGCGGCACGGGCCCGAAATTGCAGGCGAAAAAAACAGCACAATGCGCGTCGACGACGTGTCTTCATTCAAACCGCGGGCTATTTCGCACGGTGTGACGGCGGCATTCGACCGTGACGCGTCCGATGAAAGGCGACGCTGTTATTACAGGGTGTCCCAAAACTCCCTCAACTCCCGGAAATGGGAGGTTCCTGAGGTCATTTGAAACGACATTTTCCTTTTGCAAAATGTCAGTTGGGGCTTCGTTTGGGAGTTATTAACGAAAAACACGGACCAATCGGAGCGCGAGCTAGACGCGAACTGTCTGGCGCGCCGGCTGTATCTCCTACTGCCAGCGCGGCGGTCCGTCGCGACGAAGAAATGAACAAGCGGAACAGAACAGAAATTGATTGAATTAATTATTGTAAAAACTCACATAATTCAGCCGTAAATCCATTTGTTACTTCGAAATGAGGGTAACTGGTCCTCTCGGTGACGAACTGCACAGCTGATCTCAGGTATACGGCAGTACCGAACGGTAAGGGCCGTACGGCCGGGTCAACGAACTGTACAGCTGTTTCGGACCTCCACTTTCATTGTTCAAATGATAAATAAATCGTGTTTCCTTCACACAGATGCCATGCAATTTTTCCACACTCGCGATCACTGTTCACATTTGTCCACAAATAGCTATGCACTAATAATAAACAGGTAATGCGATCAGTTGACTGTGGATTTCTCCTTTGGGTCGCCAGCGAGGTAAAAATGTTTATCAAATTGATGAACAGGATTAATAAATTGGTCGTTGCACGACATTGAACCTGCCTACTCGTTAAATTCACAAGGGCATTTCTAATATTATTGTTATTTTGTCAGCTACAACATTACGTTAACGAAAATATATCATTCCATTTAAAAAAACATCGATAACCTTGAAATCTTATAAAAATGACATTGAAATTGTTTTTCCCTTACACCATTATATGTGGCCCTTCAAACAGTGTAACTTTGCCCTGCGAAGTTTTTTTCTACAACGAAAAGTAACGGATATTTTTAGGTGTCCTGCTTTATCGAATTCACCCTGTATAAATATTTTCTGAAACCCTTTAACCGGCGATGGCGCGTCTGCCATTGCCGTTCGAGGTTCGAGCCTCGGAATCCCTTACATTTTTTTTTCAATCGGGAGACTTCGAAGAGCGTCGCAACGGGGAACAGGGACGGATCGGGAGATAAATCGTGCTGAACTACGTCGTTCCGTAAGTAGATTTCCGGGTAGAATGTCGCCGGGCCCGTCCATTAGCCGGGATAAAGGCAATTTGCGTGCGTGGGAGAAGCGCGTCGGCGGATTAGAAAGGGCGAGAAAAATTGAAAGTGGAGTCGCGTCGCATTTCGAGGTACCGTGGGGTCGATTAATAGATCGAGACTGGGCGATCGACGCGCCGAGACGTTCTTCCGTTCGATTAGACGACAAATCGCGGAGTAAATCAAGATTAAAGGGAAGTGGAGAGGCTGTCGATATCGAGTCCTGCTAACGAATCCTGGTGGGAGGCGGAACGTCGTGGACCCTTGTCGGCCGGGATTATTTGTTCCGAGTTTTCCTCGGCCGGAAATTGACGGCAAATCTCGGCCACGCGAACGAAAAATTGGATCGACCGCGGCAGCAGCTCCGGAGACCGCGTAGATAAAATCAAAAGAAATCTCCGGGAAAAGCGTTCTCCTTCGAGTCGTGCCCAGACGATTTTCTGGTTCGATCGTAACGCCAGCGTTGCTCGTCCCGCAATTCGTTTTCGGCGGTGGAAAAATCGCAGGCTATTGTTGTCTCGCTTCAGGCGGGCGCAAACTGCGGAATATTCCTCGCGGGAGCAAAAATTAGCAGACGAATAATCGATTGTCGTCGCTTCTTTATTCATGAGAATGGGCGGCGCGGATCTTTATGGAAATGCTCAGTTTTATAGACAGATTCAGGACGACAGGCGTTACACAGAAATTTATTCTTACTCGCGAGCGAGCTGAAACTTTCATCGCTAAACATTGCCGAAGTTGTCCGTTTATCGGCGCCGCGCCGCGCCATAAATGCATAAATCCGCGGCGGCCCAGCCAATCCTCCACCACTCCCGCCCGTTTCCGGCGATCTTCCTATTTGTCGAACGTTCGACAAAACATTCAGAAATTAATTCCTTTGTTACTGGGTTGTACCGAAGGATGAAACATTGACATAAGGGTTAAAGAGAGCAGATTTAAAGATGCAACAACACGGCGAGGGTTGCAGTCGCAGCCTGGTCGCAATATCTCGGGAGCATTGTCGCAGGATTCGAGAATTTCCGACGCGACGACCGTGCGACGTTCCTTTTGATTGTCTTGTTCTGCGAACGTTTCGCGGGAACGGACTTTCCCGGAAGTCTCGCCTCGAGATCGAGGGACTCGGGTTAACGGCATTCGGTCGGAAAATGGTGTCGTTTTCTGAAATGAGGACCATCGGCGTCCGACGCGGAAAAAGAGAATCGCGCGGCCGTGTTCCGAACCTGTTGCACCGGCTCGAAAAAGAACCGGAGAGTCGAGGCGAGGCAGAGGGGGCGAGGCTCTTTCGGTGAGGCTCTCGCGTGCTCTCGGAGAACGGAGACACTCGGAGATTCCCTGGAAAATTTGTGCTCTCGCGTTGTCTGCGCGCCCTCGGATCCGCTCGTATCCCCGCGTGCTCGTAGCTAGATGCGACGCGTCGACTCGCGATAAATAGCTCGTTCCTTTACGAGAACGCGCGACGCGGATAACGAAAAGCTTTCCCAGAGCCTGACGGCGCGGCGCGGTACCGTAGATCGCGCGCTTCTCCACCGCGCCGTCAGCCAGAATTTCCATTTAGTTGAATACAGTTCATTCAAAGGTTGCATCTAGTCAGAGAAGCTTGATAAAAATTCCAATTTTACCGCGGCGCGTTCACGGGATTCCGGGCCGAGTTTCCGTATGCTTTTTACCGTTCCACTCTTTTTTGGCAATTTTCGCCCACAGAAACAATTTCTGCAGAACGCTCCCCCCTCTCACCTTTCTCTTCGCCATGAAACAACTTCTTAGAGGTCCGTCTCGATGATCGCGAGATTAACATTGGCACAAGCCGACGGGTCGCGACCGGAACCACGGTTCTTCGTCTCGGTTGCCGATCTCGTAAAGCGCGATCCCTTTGAGCGAGATTATCCGGTGAACTCGCTCGTTCGTAAAAGTCTCTTATCGCACTGTTCGAATTCCCGCGGAAGATTAAAAATGAATCCCCTGGAACCTCTATCGACCTCGCTATGCATAAATCGTAGTTAAAGGGTTCGAGTGATTACTCTCTTTCCAGCTATTGTTCAGCCTTCGTTGTAACGAGGCGAAGAAGAAGCGAGCACTTCACCACCGAGAGCTTCTCCGACATTTCTCCATCAACGACGCGATCTCCGTGGGAAAATATTCCGAAAAAAATCCAGCCCGGTAAGTTGCGACGGTCGACCATAAATCAAAATTTTTTCTCGAAATGATCCCTCTCTCTCGATCCAGGGCGATGAATCTTACAACGATCGTTATCGTTAAGCGAACCGCGGATTTCATGCACCTACACGAGCACTTCCGATGCTTCGAAGCACGATATTTTACAAAGTAACGCGCGATAGCCACGGTTATCGTATTGTAAAAATCTGTATTTGCATAAAGGTCTGTCGGCGAATTTATCGGCTGGCCGATCAGCAATTTACCCGGCTGACTGCGCCGCGCGCTTCGGATATCCGCGATGTTTACAAACGGATAAATACGGCCGCGTTCTTAATTAGTTATCGAAGTAGAGTCCCGAAGCTCGCAGCCGTTGTAATTTCGCGCTCGTGGCGGAATCGTTTTTCGTGGCGTTTCGCGTGTAACTTTCTCGAGTTTACGTCGCCGTAGATAAGAGAGCGCGGGGTGGGGGGCGGGGGATGATAGGTCGCGGGGCCGCGTGTTTTTCGAGCTCGACGGACAAAAGATGGCGACCGACGCCGGCGAGATAATCAGTTTATCCGGGGCATACCTGCCCTATTTCGCATATTATGGCCCTATACACGGGCTACATGCCCGTCGGGTTTCCCTCTTATCTGCAAACCCGTCACCCGGTGAATTTCTCCGCAACTAATTCAACCCCGCCGTCGTCTGGGCCGCTTTGATAGCTCAACCTATCTGGCTTTAATCCCGTCCTCTCGCCTCCTCCGATTCGATGCCGAGCGGATGGACTTTCTTCCTACCCTTTCCAACCATCCTCCACACTGCCCCCTCCTCGCGCCCCCAACCAACCCAATTCAACTCTTTGCGCTCGGAGACTTTTCTCGGATCAGCTCGAAACAATGGCGCGACGAGAAGCACGTTCACGGGAAAGGTGCATCTTCGGGAATTATTCTCGGGGTGCAGGAATTTTCTTCGAAAGAGCTTCGCCTGGCTGGATCGAATCTGTGTACATCTGGATCATGTCTGAGAACTTTTTATCAACGCGGAACACACAAAAATTCTGGATCGATGTTGCTGGAGGATTCTCTTGAGCTCCGCATTCGCATCGAGTTTATTATACATTGCTGTTTCTCGTCAATGAAATAAGTTGTCGATGTCAAACAATTAGTCGATGCTTAATCGAAGTACATCTCATTTCAACCGTGTTGCGATACGAATATGGTTCCCATGAACAGAAGATGATCGCCTATTTGCTATCGGCCCGATATCGAAACTCGCGTTTCAAAGATTGTAATTACCGTGACGTAATCGCGCAAGTTCCAACAATGTTGCCGGTTAGAATAGACTCGTGGCTGTCGGCCGGCATTACTACGCTTCCGTAGTGCCAATTACGAAATTACAAAATACGTCCAGCGTTACTTTCCCGAAGTTACCCTTATTATTTCCACCGAGCACAGCTTCCGTCTCACAATCTAGCTCGACTTTCAAAAGAACCCCGCCTTTGCGGTACACCGTTACGATCTGTTACGTCCAATTACCGCGTCTTGAGGTCCATGCGATAACAACTGTAATAATAATCATTATCATGTTCGAAATAATAGTAATAAATCCTTCCCGCAGACTCGGAGCTGCGGGGACGAGTACGCGCGGTGATTAGGCGCGATCGATAATTGTAAATTAATTTCTGACGGTGAATCAATATGCAAAACGCCGATGCTAAAGAGGCGCGAACGCGTCGGTGAATCTTCGCGCAAGAATTATGGAAATTGCAATGCGATCTCAGGAAAATGGAAGATTCGTTCTTAACCCTCGACCCTCGATGTCTCTAATTGACAACAGCGGTGAAAAATAGTCCATAAAATAACAAGATAAAGAGTTGTTCCTCGATGTTTTTTTTATTCAAATTGATCACGACAGAAACGACTAATTGTAATTAACAATAAAAATGAAAATATATTGTTATATTATTCTCAACCTATTGAACATATACTAAGAGAAAAAATTAATTTCCATTTCACTCGGGGTTGGTTGCAATTCAGGTAGAAAAATCATTATTTTGCGTAAAGATCCGCTGTCTATTGACGAGTTAACATTTACATCTCAGGGTTTTCGTGTACGCGTTTCGCATTGGGGAAATAATCACGAAGTTTCGGGCGAATTCGACGGACGTGGGTGATAAGAGAAGGGGCGAGGGATATTTTTTAGAACGCGTTCCTCGGTCCAGGCCGCAGATCGCTTCTAAAGGCCAAGAACAGGAGTGGACTTAGCTGGGGTTTAGCCGACAGGGAGAAATGCGCAAAGCGGGGCCCCTATCGGCACTTAGTCCCTGGTCAACGATGGAACGGAAAAGGGTCAGAAGGACCCTGGGAGAGGAGGTTTAGCGGGTAGGGGGCGATCCTTTTTCCAGATCGCGCCGAGTTCCGCCGGTTTGTCACAGCATCCCGGGGGGGGTCGGTGCGTAAAAAGCATTCCTCCTCTCCCTTAACAAAAAAAAGACCGCAGATGGCTTTTATCGAAACACACAAAAATTCCGTTTCGATGTTTCAAGAGGATTGTCTTGAGCTCCGCATTCGCTCTTTGCTTCAATAGTTAATTATTCTGTCATGACGTTACCCGTAATAAGTTCGTACATATGAGCTAATGATCGGTTTTATATTTTTCATTTTATTACGAAGATACATTGATTGGATAAATTTTTTCATCCAAGCACATATCGATATAAAAATTGCACGAAATCTAAATGAACGGAGCCTTGTCGACTTTATCAGCTGAAACATTTTAGTCGGTAGATTTAGCGTCAAAAAAATTCCGACGGAGATTCCAGCGATCCCAGCATCAATTCCACGTAATTTCGGGCCGGTGCAAAAGGGAAACACACGCGTGCTAAGCTACGACGCGTCTCCAGCAGACGCGACGATTCGAGCGACGAATTCCTCGATTAATAAACGCTCTCCTTTCGCGCGGTTATTACACCGGTGTGTACATTCTACGATCATAATTTCCGTCAGTTTGGACAACGTGCCGCGAACTCGTTCGAATATTGAATCTAAACGGGATAGAGTTCGAGGATAGGCGCGGAACGAAGATAAACGCGATCCGGCTCCGGAACAGCAGTCGTGTGAAACTTTTGGCAAATAGATTTGCCCCGGTGCGGCGCGCCATGGAGAATGGAGGAGAGTGAGGAGAGGACTTTCAAACACGGGAATGAATGGGAGCATGAAGCATCGATGTAGAAGCATTACCGCGGTCGCCTGTTACCCGGCATGCAATCGTACCCCGGGCAAATCGAATTTTTTCGCGCCACCAACGCTCCGCTTCACGAAATAAATAAGTTTCTGTCCCGCGGAGTCGGAACACGGTGAACTCGCACAATAGACGTCAACAGGTCCCCGTGAAATATATTTTATACAGAGTCTCGAAATATATATATATATATCGTTATCTGTCGTTTTTAACTTGTATATTTCGCTTGCCGAGGAATATCTGCTCCCGTGCAATTTTTACGGAAAGAATTGTTGTCCGCTGCTGCGTTCTAACAAAGCATTGCCGTGTAGCAGGTAACACAGAATGTTTGCAATGGAAAATTGTATAGAAATTATTTTACAATGTCCATTGAAGAAGATTAACCCCTTGTCGTATTTTATAGTGTCAGATAGTCAGAACAAAGTCTACAAATACGTTGCGTCTTTTATTTTAGATGAAATAAAACTTGATTTGTTTGTGATCGATATTTCAGCATTAAAATCCATGTAGCCATACAAAAAATATGTATTTTCTTTTCTCTTCCTCGACATTTTCGGGGACGAAGTAAAAATAGTACGGCCAAGGATTAACATAAGAGAAACAGCAGTACGTGTATGTGGGTTATCAATTTTACTGTAGTAATTCTTTGATAACGCTGTTGCGAATGAAATACACAGTATCGAATTCAGCGTTCGTTACAATGCTCGAGAACCTATTTTTTAATATCCGTCCGCCTTTGTCACAGACCAATTTTTATTTTCACATTTTGTGCATTCTATTCTAGCTGAAGCTATTATTTCGTCCAGTCCTTATCAATCAAACAAAATTGTGAGACTTCCTTAATTCTTGCAACCGAATAATCGTCGATATATAAAAATTTAAACGAGTGTAATTTTACAGAAAAAAAATGAATTAACCCCTTTTCGCGAGCACGGTTTGATAAAAGGATTTTCGCTAGCGGCTGCAAACTACAGCTAAGTATCCACTGGCAGTAGCGTATAGGTAGCCGAGCGTGGCTCTCCGTTACGAGCACGGAGGGATTAATTGTTTCGAGTGAATTATCCGATGCGGCGGCTTTTTTCAATCGACGCGACGGGCGATGCACGATAACGCGAGCGACAGAAGCGCAGGGAATCCCATTAAGTCGGCGAAGAAACTGTTAAACGAGTTTTATCGCGTTCGAGGACCGATCTCGAAAGGGGAAAAAATCCCTCGAGGATCTTAATCGGGTTATCTCAAAGGACTTTCGGCATAGAACTGATCGACGGGAGCCGCTTAAACGTATCGAGAAAGCTGCGTTGCCTTCGTTCGCTACCAGCAATACGATAAAATGCCTGTTTCTCAGATCCTGTGGTTCTACCATTTCTCCGTGACCACGCCGACCATGAATTAAACCCGGCCTGGGTAACTAGCGCTCGGAGAATCGATGACGTAATCGGCCCCGGTGCCTGCCCGAACCTGCCGCGCTACGGGCCGACCGGGTGGGGGTAGCCGACTCTGCGTCATCGACGCTCGGTGGCCAGCGCGAGTCCTGTCCGGACCTGTTTCGGCCAATTCTACGTGAATACGCTATTTTTATTCATAATCGTAGACGATTGAAGAACAATCTTGTATTGTTTATAAATCCATCGGTCCATCAACGCTGTCCGACACGAACAGTGGGAAAAACTTTGTGAACAGTGTTAAATCACACACGAACACATAGCACCAATTTTTTAAACCGGAAGTCATTTGATTTTCCAGCAAAATATTCCTGAAGCGACACATTTCCCGATTCAACGGGAAGATATATTTGAAATAATAACGAAACAATATCCGGAACTCGACTACGGACAAAATCGATTCGATGAAACGATATCGTGAAACCGGCGTGCATCCCCATTGGACGGGCAAACTTTTCGCGCGGTTGTCCTCCGGTTTTCCCTGCGGGCACGCCGGTCGCACTTTTATTTCGCGCGAACCCCGAAGAATTTAATATCGGCGCGGCGAAAAAACAACCGCGAACGGGCGGGAAATTTCGGCGATACTCTTGCGCCCGCGGAAACCCACGGTTTTAATAACGACACGTCTCCCACCCTCACCATTGCGCGTTTATATTCGCCGGTACAATTTCTTTCGCGGATTTCGAGTGTTGTCTCTCGGGGAGTTCGACGAGAACATAAAAAATTGCTCGCGCGAATTTCGGGCCAGAGTCATTTCTATGGTAATCGCGGCAGCCGATTTTCCCGCGATCCTAGGAGGGAAAATTCGTTCGCGGCGAATTTTAAAAGCGCGTCCGGACGACGCGACGTTCCGGCGGATGCACTTTGATTATTAAATGCCCTTCGATCGCGAGCCCACCCGGCAACCTGTTCGATCGTTCCGTTTGCAAATACGGCCACCACTCGACTTACATTCGTTCACCGCGAATCCCGTTGAAATTTCGCCCCTGGCAATTATCGCCTGACAAGAACAAAGAATAATATTACCGAGAAAAACCTCGTTACCTAAGCCCCGAAAACATTATCTCGCGTGAATGAAAGCCGCTATTTGTTCTCTTCGTGCAACAATTCCAACGTTCTACCTCTTGGCAAAATTTTCCTCCGGGAAGCAAAAAAGAAAACGACGAAAATAAAAAAAATTGAAAATGTTCGCGATTTTATTAGTTCCGCGAACTGATCGATGTCAATCCATTAGCGCGCGGCGGCGGGGTTTAAGACAAAAAAATTTCATACGACTTTATTCGACGTAGCAAGAATATCTCCGTCGCAACCGGGCCGGTCATTTGCAATTAATTCTTTATTTGATCTTGCAAATAAAACGTTAGGGCGCGCGCGCGCGCGGTTTTAGAAAGTACCACCGGGAGTTATTCCGCCCGATATACTGTTTTCCCTCCAAACATTTCGCGAAAGATACATTTCCTTCGGAGAGAACATAAAATGGAAAATATCGTGTACCGACGGCCAAAGACAACATATCGGGGTTGGGGTGGGGGGGGTTGAAATAAAGTACCGCCGCTGATCGACCCCGATATCAAATATTTAATTCCAATAACTTCAATGTGTGTGTGTGTGTGTGTGCATATATCGAAATCGCAGTTCTCGAACGAGTTTGCCAACCGAATTAATTCGCTCGCTGACGAACGTGGGTGATATAAAATGTGCTGTCGACGCTTTCGCCGGGAATTATGAACTAGTAATTTCGGTTGTTCCGCAGTTCTGGCGTTAATTGGAGTACGCGCGCGCACGGTCCGTGAAAAGCACGGGGATTGCAACTGACGAGACAAGTTTTTAATGACCGTAACAAGAGGCTCGTCGCGCGCGTTAATGCTAGAAATGAAACGGCAACCTTCATTTCGCGGACGCACTCTGCCCTGCCTTTTCGCGTGCAAATCCGCCCACGCGACTCGCGCCGATCGTTGACGCACGCTCGACGAACGCTGGGGAAAATTTTCCGCGAATCTGCCGGGAAATTTCTTGTCTCGATCTCATTGGGGCCTTCCAGTCTGGAATCACGGATCCGGGCACGTTCTCGAAAATTTTCAGAAGCAGAATGGCACCAAAAGTTCATTTTCTGTTTGTTAACACTGGGACCTGCGAACTTCGAGGTATTTTACGTCGTTTTTAGAGGCGGAGTATACCTAGCACATTGTACGGTTAATCGGGACGCGTAATTATAGCTGCCGCCTTGCCTCCTCGTCGCTTATGGCACGTCTTCTCCAGAAATTGCAAACAGCTCGCGGAGCCATTCTCCGCGAACGGCTGATTGCGAACGACTCGTTCGCAGCTGGCAATTAGACGCGATACGCCTCCGCGAACGAAAGTTTACGAAAATTAAATTCCGCCGTGTGCGACCTTGCCAGCATTGAGTTATTAATTGATCGATCCCCGCATATTCCTACGGTGTCCAGATCAAGATGGACATTCAATAAAATCCCTTTCATTTGCCTTTCGTGCGAGACTGCGTCGGACGCTCGGTGAAAGGATCATCGGATTTTAGTCGCGACGGAGAAACGAATTTCGTGCACCCACAGCAGAACGAAAGAACGATTCAAGACGAGCTCCGGCAAACAGCGTTTTCGAGGCACGCGAGTGCAGGTGCACTTCCGGTTGCGCTCCGCGGAAGCAAAGAGGATTTCGAGATTGGGGGTCACGGATGCGTCGCATCGCGTCGGCGATACGGATACGGGAGAGGTTGGCGTGTGACAAGGGGCGGACTGCTGGGGAATTTCGACGAATCCGCGCGGCGCGTTGCTGTCTCGAACAACGCCGATCCGATGAATCGCGCTTCTCGCGGGGGGGCAAACCAAAGCGCTAATTAAAGCTCGAGCTTGTTAGCCGGTTGAAACGTTTTTATTCGATTTGCCGGAGGCCGGTATTTATGGATCGCGTCCGTTGTTGCTCGCCCACGAATAATAGGATCCTCGGTGAATTCCCAAGAGCGACTCGATTATAGTTCGATCGGCGAACAGCTTGTGTATGTCCACGCGCGTGTATCCGCTCGTGTGCGTGCGATCCGTGGTGGGTGTGTGCGACGTGGTTCGTGCGGAGATTACCGAGAGAGAGAAGAGGAGAGGAGATGGCAGAGAGAGAGAGAGGCATGCTTGACAAGCGGCGTTTTAATTTGACGTCGATTAGTCAAGACCGAGGTTGCGGATCGTGGTCCGATAGGAGAGAGGCTCGGCGGTTACATCGGGCCAACAACGAGCCTCTGTGCATTCTACGGATGCACTCGTGTTGCGAGCCACCGCCGACGCCGACCAACGGCAACCAACGCCGACCGACGCCGACCAACGACGACGCGCGTGTTTGCTTTGCCCCGTGTTCTTGCTAATTGCGATCATCCCTTGGTACCGCGCGATCACCGACAGCGATACACGCGCACGATAAAACGATCTCATCCTGCTCCGCTCGAGAACCGAACGCGGCGGGCTCGCCGACCAATTTCAAGGACTCTGCCGACCCGCCGGCCGGCTCTCGCCGAACCCTTCAAACGAGTCCTCCTGGTAATCGAAACCCCTCAAATGAAAATCCATTTTCTTGATACACATACTCCGGCTATTTTCCCGTTCCCAGAGCCAATACACGGGACCCTTATATGCATTGATCCGCCGCTCGACACAAATCCGAACGACATTCTTTTTCATCGGCAGGGTTCGTGAAACTTAAGAAAGTCTTTCGGTTAATTCAGCTGGTTTTTATTATTGCAATTCACGGTTGAGTTGAAAAATACGCACCTATAAAATTTAGAATATCAGACATAGAGTCTTCTTTGAGACACCCATTCTATTATTGTATTATTAATATTAATACTAAATCTATCGGGAACTAAATGCGATTAATATGATTCATCAATTATAAAAATGACAAGGCTCTATTCAGATTATGTGCAATTTTTATTTCAATACGTGCTTGGCAATAACTGCGAAATGAATTTTATCATTTTATCGACAGTGTTAACATTTAATAAAACGACCCGTAACATAAGTAGTTGGGTTTTCAATCTTACGGAAAAAAGGGGCTACTTTGTATCATTAGCGTTTATTATTGCAATTCACGTTTCAATTGAAAATTGCGCACCAGTAAAATTAAAAAAATCTCAC
Organism: Lasioglossum leucozonium; assembly: GCA_028454225.1. Lineage (NCBI taxonomy): Eukaryota > Metazoa > Arthropoda > Insecta > Hymenoptera > Halictidae > Lasioglossum > Lasioglossum leucozonium. Next base: position 13,568,908 of record CM052210.1, on the reverse strand, counting down.
ATGGACACCCATTCAATTATTATATCACCGATAGCAAGAAATTGGGAATGGGAATACGTGAAACACACGTAATTCTGTCTGATCGTCTCCCAACCCGAGGAAGAGAAAATATCATCGTCGGGACCGGTACGCTCTGCAAGAAATAATAATCTGATTTTCTAAAGCTCCGTAGTTTAATCGCCGGGTTGAAAAAGACAGGTAGCGAGTAGGTGCGGGAGATTGATCGACGGGGTGATTACCGTCGGATGAAATGGACTCGGCCAGCGGTACGGCACGGCGCGGCGCAATGAATGATTTACGATACTAAATAACGGAGAGACGTTCGCCGAAAGGATCTATTAAGCGGTGCAGCGGGGTGCATTCTCGCCGCGTGCGCCGCGCGCCGGTACCCGGGCTAAGCAGCAGTAAAAACAATTGCAGTCGCGTTCACCGCGGACAATTGAACGGGGCACTGTGTAATAACGTCCAGCCGCCACCGCCGCCGCTTGTCGAGGGAACCGTATGAAAGATTGACCCATCGATCGGTCGCGCGCAACCGCTCCGCATGAAACGCGCGAATCGCGAACAGTCTCGTTAAATTCGCCGCTCGTTTCGCTGCCGATTATTTCCGCGTCGCGCAAAAGTTCCGCGTGTTTGTTCGACGAACACACGTTGCCCGAGCAAATTCACAAAAACGGGGAGAGACTCCGTTCACCCTGCACGCGGAACTTTCCCGCGAGCGCGTGGCCGGCTCGCGGGAAATGCTTATTTTTCTCCGCGAAACCCCGGGATCCGTTGATTTTACGTTTCAGAAAGAGGTTAATTGAAACGAATCGGATTTGCTCGCGGTGGATGGATAATCATATTTCCCGGCTTATGAGATTTCCAGTTCCCGCGCGCTCTCTCTCTCTTTCTCTCTTTCTCTCTCTCTCTATCTCGCGAAACAGATTCGCGCGGCGCCGGATGTCCGAGCGAACACCTGCTGGTTTTTCAACGACTGATTTGATAACGACGCTGATTAAAACGCGATCTGTCTCGGCGTCGCTACTTTTATACGCTACATTGTTCCTTTCGTTCTCTGCTCCCGCGGTTCCGCGCGGCGGACTTTGAAGAAATTACAGCCCGTTCGAGGCAGGCTCTCTCCTTTAAGACCAGCACCTTGATTCCGCAGACGATCTTATTCTCCAGAAAAAATATCTGCCTGCTCAATTTTCCTATATTCTTGTCCCGCGACCGAGAAGATCCTACGGCTTCTGCTCGCTCCAATTTTAACAATGTCGTCTCAGCCCTTTTTTCTCGTGGTCCCGGCTCAAAACGAAAGCCCTGCCGGCTACATATTTCAAGAAAATTTTTATTCCTCCATATCGAGTTCTTATCTTTCGGTTCCGTTCTCGAAGATCGTCGTGTACCTGCACACCCACGAATAATCGTGCAGTGCCGGAGCGAACGCTCTGCGAAAGAAAAAGCGTACACGTTTCCGTGCAGAATTAAACCGAAAATCGCCGTTCTTGATCCGATCGGTTGCCGGAAGTTCGCGACGCGGCGCGGCGTACTCCGAAAACTTGTCGGAACAATGGAATCGACGTAATCGTCTTCTGGAAAGCAAACTCGATTTGGCGTCGCGCGCGCGCGAGAGAGAGAGAGAGAGAGAGTCAGCCGGCTGCCTCGATAATTACGATTCAGGGCTTAATAACATCGAACGCAGGCGCGCGAGATCGTTATTAAGCTCCGCGAGCCCGTGCCCGGAATAACGTTCAAGAAATATCAAGTCCGACAGTTAATTTCAACCTGTAATCTCGTTCTATCGATTCGCCGGGTCCCCGCTGCGCTGGCAACCACGGAGCTCTCACTGAGACGCGGCGCTCGAAGGTAGCGCAGAGGTCCGAAGAGCCGTTGATGGGGGGCCTAGCAATTAAAATTTCCGCGTGGTGTTTTCAATTTTCTTCCCCGCCGCGCCGAGGTCTCCGGTAGAATTGGCGCTCACAGTCCTCGAAGTTGGTCGGAAGTTCGGGACGCGTTACGAAGTTTCCGCTCGTTCCGGGCAGGACGCGCGCCGCCTACGAACCGCTAACATTTTCGCTCCGATTCCGATACGGGGGCCGGGGACGAGCTTTTTATTTTCGTTCGGCCCCGGCCAATTCAATTCGGACCGCCTCGGTAACTTTCCAGCTCAGAGAGAGAGAGAAAGAGGGAGAGGGAGTGAGGGAGAGAGAAAATTGGTCTCGTCGCTCGAGAACTTTTCAATTGCGACTTTCGCCGTTCGTCGACGCGTGCTCGCCCAAACTACCCCCTCCCCCTACGTTCCTATCAAGTTTTCTCTTCTTTTTTTTTGTCATCGTACAAATATCGCTCCGTTACAAAGGGCGCCCTCGCTCGAAATAATTCAATCGGTTCGCTCCCGTTCGCGCAAACAGCGCAATGAAACTCGAGCGAAAGCACTCCACGGGAAGTACACTCTCGGCGGAGAAGACGCCCGAGGAGGAACGTGTATCTTTGGGAATTATTTCCGCGAACGTTGTTAGAAAGTTCGCGACCGCGGCTTCGAATCTGTGCATGATGAGCCGACGTCGAGAATTTTTTCACCGCGGGATATGCAATTTTCAAAAGTTCGCTGCGAGGAGAGTTTCGGATCGACGTTCCGCGGGCGAGAGGTCGGACAGGCTAACACTATCGTCGAAAAACTGGTTGAAGAATCTTTTTAATTTACCGAGAAAATCTTATAGGAGATTTAGCACAACATTAGGAGCAAACGACACTGAAGTGCTCAGAACAAGATACCTGTGCAAACTAAAAAATAAGGGTATACCGCTGTTTTCCCTTCTTAGTTCTTCTTAAATGCGCGGAAATATGGAAACGTTCAGAGACAGCTGGAACCTGAACTTGAATAGACTGTACTTCCGGAATATTTATTCTGCAATCGTGCTGATTTCACCGCCTCTTTAACTCCCGGTGATTGGAAGCTCGTTGTCGAGGGTAATTTCCTGAATTCGATAGAAAATGTACAGGGTGTAAAGAAATTATATGTCGCGGCTACTATAAAATGATTCTACACCCTCGATTTGGTCGAAATTGAGCTAAGGAGGGTGCCACAAGAATCGCCTTGACCTTGAATTTTAAGGTCAACAATTTTTTGTCGAGTTGCGACCCATGGTTCCTTGGCACTTTTGACCCTCGCGACGAGTAAAATAAGATGTAATTAAAAAAGAATCGTTGACCTTCTGACCTTAAAATTCAAGGTCAAGACGAATTTTCCTGCACATTCCCAACCAAATCGAGGTTGTAGAATCATTCTATAGTAGGCGCGACATATAATTTCTTCATATCCTGTACAGTGGCGCAATCCATAAAACACACTTGCCTGTGCGCCGAACGAAAAAGTCCGAACAAGCGAACGCAATAAAACCGAACCTCGTGTCGTGTCTTCCTTTCTTTTTCGCCTGTTCGATTGTCGATTGACCATCGTGCACAGATGTAGCGCACAGAGGGCACAGAGGGCGCATAGAGCGCAGAGAGAGCGCAGCTTGCAATCAAGCGTAATCGAATCAGTAATCACAGCGCCACCGGTCGAATTTTGTTATTTTCGATGGTTGATTCTTTCAGGTACGAGCCTCGCTGTTCTCGCGTGTTTTCCGCCATTTCTGTCGGGCGGTAGATCTTTTTTTTCTCCTTTCGTGTCGCCGGACGAGAGGACACGAGGATGAAAGCTTCAAAGGGCAGCCCCCGGTTGCTCCAGCAATCTTACCGTTTTACGGCGCCGTAGCGACATTTAATTTACACTGGGCCCTTATTTACCGAGCGGCGGCGCAACTTTGACCGAGCCACCGAGAAAACCTACCTTGGACATGCGAGAGCCGCAATTCGAGCAACTCGGACCAGTCCCTGCAAAGGATGGACATAAATTCATAAGTCCGAGGGATAAAGCCGTATTTTCAGCAAACACATCCTGCCGGCTATATATGTTAACTCTTCGAGGGCGGACGACGCCATATTGGCAACAAGGATCGTCCGCTCCTTATGTTCCATTACCCCTCCAAACGGATAATTTATTGCGCTGTGATCTATTCTACTTGGTTTTTTTTCGACGTTCCAAATTTTCTACTAATAAAATTTCTATTCAACCGTTATCTCGATAAGAACAAAATCGAATTTTACCCTTCGTCACGGATCTGACTAGATATTATAGTGCAAGGGGTTTTTATATTTCTCATTCTGAAATTATTAAAATTAAAAAGTTAATTACATAGAAATTGATTCGATAAATTTTTTTATCCAAGCATATATTGGAATAAAAATTACATAAAATCTAACTAATCAAGCCTTGTCATTTTTATGAGGTAAAGCATTTCAGTCGTTTTTTGCGCTCGGTAGGTTCAATGTTAAGTTTCACTCGCCTCCAAACGAATAATTTATTGCTCGAAACTTTCTACAAATAAAATTTATATCGTCCATCATCTCTGATACACGATCCAGTTCAGACAGTCGAAAAAATCATCATCCGCGAACTATCACACCGAATTCGAAGGAACGTAATGTGAAAAGCCGCGAGATACACAGTGCGGTCCCATGTTTCACGGGAGAATCGGAGCAGAGAGGTCGATTCTGCGTGGAAAAACACGTCGAAAATATAGAATAACATTTTTCCATACGCGGCTGTATTTCCGAAAAAGGAAAAAAGTACAAAAAACATGGGCTCGAAGGTTCTGTTCCGGCGAACGTATTCTCTTCGTGTCTGGCCATGATTTACAGTTTCTACTTCTGCGCGAGGCATTGAACGGGTATCAAAGCGTCTGATCACCGCTCACCGTTTCTACTTGCCGTAAATTTCATGGGCGCGCAAACTTTCGAACTCTCTCTCCTCTCTTTCTCTCGTGAAAGCTATATTTGAAAAAATTTTATTCGATATCTCTCTCGCGAAATCAGCCTTCGGCTTTTATTTGGCAAACGTAGAACTGCACGAGCCAGTGAGTTTGCGGGTTTCATGGAAAAAATGAGTGTGCGAAATTTGAAACGCTGAAAGGATTACAGTATTGTAACGATGTCGATATATTATTTTCATCTCTATGCCATTTTTTAAAAAAAAGAAAACAAAAAAAAAATAGAAAAAAACGATACTCGCATTTGGCTCGCGCTTCGTACAATCGCCGTACACGATTTTCATTTTTCAGAAAGTACCGCGGATCACGTGTTCGCGCGTGCGAAGCAACGAGGACAAAAGCGAGGGAATAACAAACATCTGTTCCGCTGCTTGAGGTGCTGGACGCGGACTCGGAGGATCGTAACCCGCCGCCCGTAAAACCTCCAGGTGCGCCACGTGTTTGTTTGTTATTCATTAATTTCAGAATTCCATAGCGCCGCGCACAGCGCCCACGATACAGTAACAATTGCGCCACGTCCGCCGGGACCGGCGTCTCTCGGCCCCGCGATCGATCGCCTCTCCGCAGTATTATAAGCCGATGAGTTTGTCGTAGCTTATCGATGTTTGTGCCTCGAATTCTCCGTTAATATTTACAAGGAAGCCGCGGAACCCGGGAATTCGGCCGTTTCCCGGATATGCGACGTTTCGCGGCGGACGCGTTGCATTATAAGTCGCACGGTTCCTACCACGAGACACGTGTGTTCCATGCATCTTCGATGAGATGCCCGTCGACCTGAATTTTTCGACTCTCGAGCCTTCTAACCACTGAACCTGCCGAGCACGAAAAGCGATTAAAATGTTTTCGCTTGTAAGAATGACGAGCCTCCATTTGTTTAAATTTTGTGCAATTTTTATGTCAATGTGTGCTTGGGTAAAAAAATTTATATGTAAGTGACTTTATAATTTCAATAATTGTAAAATGATAAACCTACCAGCGGCGATCAACTTAAATCAGATTGTTTTTTCGCGATTGTTGAGATTATACAATATGTGCTTCGATAAACTTTATCCAAGTTACTTTATAGTTTCAATAATTGTAAAATGAAAAATATAAAATCGGTGAATTTGTCCGGCAGTTCAGTGCTAAATTTAAACCTGATTGTTTACTTCACGATTGTTGAAATTCTGAAGACCCTACCGTGATCGAATTTTCCTGGAAAATTCCATCGAAGATTCGGTTCTTCGAAATCTTAGGAATCACGTTACACCGGGATTTTATTCGAACGTTGCAAAGTGAAAATCTCCGCGGAAGAGAATGGCGAGGGCCGTAAAAGTGCAACAGGCCGAAGCATCGCGGCGATAATCTGCGAGTGTGAACGGAGCTTCTGCCACCGCCGTCGCCGCCGTTATCGCGTGGAATTCAAAGCCGAAGACACAAAGCTGTAACGCAAGGTTTCGAAGGGGGTGGCATGGGGATTGAGATGGGGCGGGGGTGGGGGTTGAGGAAAGGACAAGGGAAGCGCAGTGGCGATAAGGAGCCGTTGGCGGGTCTTGTAGCCTAGGAAGCAAGCCCGAGCACAAAGGTTCTGTGCTCTCGCGCCGACACTGATCGTTCGGTAAACTTGGAAGCTTCCCGAACTCGATGTCATTAAGCAGCAAGCACGGAGCGCGGTGTCTTTTAATATACATGGTTGCACTTAACCGGGAGCCGCGGCAAAGCCGACCGGAGCCGATTCGCCGTAAGAAACCCTGCGCAGTGCCTTTGAACCGTCACTCTTTCCTGAATCCTGCTCCTCCTTCTCCTCCTCCTTCGAGAAAAATAGAAGAAAATAGCCTTTGTTGTATCGCGAAACTTTGCACGGGCTTTAATTGTTAGAATATTTACATTGGAATTTTCAATTTTTATAAGGCAAATTTTAAAAAACTCTAATCGTGTAAAATATTATTTTCAGCGATAGTGGTCTAAATTCTATGGGATTTTATATTCTGGTATTTTTTGAGAATCTTCAGAAGCCATAAATGCATACGACACAGCAGTGTCGACCGTGAGCCTCGAAAATTCTCTAGGTAAATCAGTCGTTTCATCAATTTTTCCAGGTACACCTTTTGCCGTATTTGGTCCTTCGAACTCGTTGTTAGCTTTCGTAAAAGTAAATCGTTAGGTTGTTCGTAAGAGCTGGGCAAACGCTCTAGCAACATTGTACAAATAAAATAATCGTGTCAATATTTCATTACTGCGAAATCTTTCGTGACTCCGCGCAGAACCGTGCCAGAACAGACGATACACGAGCGGGCTAACATATCTCTCCGGCACCATCAATCCCCCAAATATTTCCCGAAAACCGATTCGCCGTCTAATCGAAGATATACATACTTACAAAAAGCTCCGTGTCGAGTCCCCATCCGTAGCAATCGACGATTTCAGTGGAACGTGGTTCCTCGGGTCTTTGTCGGCGGCTTCTCGAAAAGCTCTTCGCGGTCATCGAAAGCTTCGATTCGCGGGTCGATCGGTGCATTTGCTCGATTAAATTGCGCGGAAGGTTGCATTCGGAGCTGCCCCCGTTCGACCCGTTTACCTCCTCCTTCTCTTCGGTTGTATTTCGAGAGGTGTACGAAAGGGTTCGAGAGGTCGCGTGGGAGCGTTCGTGGAAGCCCGGTGACGCACTATGCACCTCGGCGTCGTCGCACCGGTGGCTTTCATCGGCGTGTCTTTAATCTTTCGTCCAAACTCCGGACGAACTTCGAGAACGGTCTCCCACGCTTAAGACCCCCTTTAACTTTTCCGACGTCGTTAAAGCAACCCCCTACCCTCCCCGCTCTGCCCCGGTCTGTTTGTGTTTCGCGGGACGGGCTCTTATCTGCGAGGAAAACTCCGCGGCGGCCTCGAAACCAGAGCCCTTCCACCGTCGACCACCTCCGCACCCGCCTTTTCACCTTTAATCCGTTTACCTTGGAATTATCAGCCCTTCGTCTGGATCTCCAGTCGCGCGACCCGACGCGACGCGACGCGATGCGACGCTGCAGACGAAAAGACAATCTCCGACGTCCCCGGATCGAATCGCGCCCTCAAAATTATCCGGCCCGCTGAAACCCGACTCGTGTTTGTCTATTCGCTCATCCCTGGATAACCAAGCTGTCGTGCGCGAAAATAAACGGCGCCAATTAACACCGTCAAATTCTCGCGCAGTTCTCACAAACGATCGCAAATATCAGTCGATGATGATGTTTTGCACCTTACGTCACAATTTCGGAGGGAATAGATTGATATTTTCCGAATTTCTAAGAGCGTGTCAAAACACGAATGTGAGCGACAACAATATTGGACCGTACACAATCGTGCGCGTTGCAAACGAGTTAACGCGCTCGCTAGCACGCGCGTACGCGTATGATTTGATAGTCCGCTCGAAACTAGTTGATTTTGTACGCACTGTTGTTTAAATTTGTGGAGCATAGCGCGATGTTCGGACAGCCCGTGACACGTACACAGCCGTCCATATGTGGATACTCATTCATATTTGGATTAGACAATTTTTTATTATTGGAGGATTTACATTGTGAAATGAAAATGGTACTTGCTAATTTTTATTCTAATGTAGAGAACATGTAAATCATATATCTGATTTTATAAAATTTAAGCGGGATGATTGTTTTCTAATTGTCTTCTCTTATTCTATCCAATCGTTCCACAATTTCTCTATCTCTCCTTTCAATATTTATTGAAATTGTATATGTATATTTAATTTTGCATTAACCTACAAATTTATCGTACAACATTGTTTTCATTTATCATACAATAACTACATCTAATCAAACTAAAACGGTAAAAACAAGCTGGACTCTTTCATTATTACCCATTTTGTTGGAAATCGATAAATGTCCGGTGACTTATGAACGGGACTGTAAATCATTTTGACATTTCGAGAGGGAGGTAAATGATAAAACAATTCAACGATGAAGATCGTCAATGAAAAATGCGTGCTATAATTGCGACAAGATTCGGGAAGACTGTCGTCGAGAGGTTGCCAGTGATCGCGGGCAAGAAATTTGGATTTGTGGAGCGGAGATCGAGGAGGAAGAGCGTCGAAAGTCGATCGAAAGCGACGCGATAAAAAGTCAAGGGACAGGGGACCGGAAGTGGGATCGCCCGGGGGAATCGTTGCGCTCGATCGAAGATCCACGAGGTATTTAAGCGATCACGCGAGATCGTGCGTCTCGTCGAAGACACCGACGAGAACCTGATTCTGCAGATAGTCCGGGAATGCGCGCCGGCCATTTACGAAGATTACATTCGCCTCTCTGTCGTCCATTACTCTCTCTCCCTCTCTCTCTCTCTCTCTCTCTCTCTCGCTCTCTCTCTCTGTCGCTTCTCTTCTTGGTTGCTGCTCCGGCAACGTTACTTTTTTATCACCAACACCGGCTTTTGTTGTCTCCGGAGCTTCTTCTTCTCGTCCATTGAAAACCCGATGGAAATTACGTTAGCCCGAGCCCGGATAAACGTCTTGTCCCGGCTTCTACTTCGCTCGGCTCGCATCCTTCGATGATCGATCGCTGGTACACACTTATCGAATGTCGCGACGATCACTTTGTCCCTTTTATTCAACACAGAACCTACCACCATCGGTCATATGACCGGTTCAAGATTTTTTATCTCGCAGTTATTGAAATTATAAAGATGCTTCTGTGGTGAATAAATATATTTAGTAGAAGAGATATAATACCGAATGCACGAAGCTCGAAGAAATTTAATCTTGTTATTTTTATAAAGCAACGTGTTCCGGTAGGTTTGGTGTTAACGCTGCGGCTGTGGAACCGCTCGAAATCCTAAATTTCACCGGAAAAGCCACTCGGAAAATCCTCGCCAACTGAAATTCTGCTACTCCTAATTGCTTACTATTTTAAAACCTACCGCCATCGGTCAAATGACCGGTTCCACATTTTTTATCTCGTAATTTTTGAAATTATAAAGACGCTTTTGTGGTGAATGGTTAAATAAATATATTTAGCGGTGCAGATATCGTCACACGAACCGCACGAAGCGCGAATAAATTTGATCTTGTTATTTTTAGTTTAGTGTTAACACTGCTTAACGACTCGAAATCGTGCATCCTGGATTTCCCAGTCACCGAAAAAGCCACCCGGAAAATCCCCGCCAACTGAAATTTTGCTAATTGCTTACTATTCCAAGCAAAAGGAGCGTAAAATTTATTTATCCAAACCGTTTTCCGACCACACTCGTCCGACTATCTTCACCGAGTCTCGCGTCGCAGTTTCCCGAAAATCATTCGAAGTTTAAGAAACGCGTGCTCGCATCTTTTATAGGAAGTTAAAGAAAAGACACCGACGACGGGTTCGGCGGCCTGATATTAAGGACATTCTTCACCGTCGTGTCTTCCCTCGCACTGGCTGGGAACTTCCCACGCGTGCATTGCCGCGACTCCGCGTTGCATTCCTCGCGATCCGCTTATTGTGTCGTGCGCGTTTATTTGTCCCGATTACCATCGAGATTTCGCGATTTCCGCGGTGTCGCGAAATCGGACCGTTTCGAAATCGATGTCTGCAGTGTACGCGCCTCTGAGAAGCTGTCCGCGTTGCAACCGGGGAGAAGCGCGCGACCCGATGCATTATAGATCCGTCCGCGATGGATAGGGTCACCGAGATAAACACCTGGCGAGAGTCTGCGGTGGCTTGGGAGCATGGAAACAGCGGGCTCGGCGCAGCGGTGTCTCGATTCGAGTTTAGGCTGTCGATAGTGTCCGGGAACGTATATCTGGCCTATAACACTGACATCGAGCAAACATTTCCGCAGGAAATTGAGTCCTCCCGAGACAACGATGGCTCCGGACGGTGATGGAAGCTTTCCTGGGTCGAAATACAAAGTGCAGAATTTTTTGGAGCAAACAAAACGAACCGGCAGACGTGTTGGAATTTTTTTTTTGAACTTACAGAAACATTTATATCGATAATTCTCCTACTCGAAATTTATTCACTGCATAGAAGCTTCGAAGCTTGAATAAAAATCTCAAAAGAAAATTTCTTCCAGAAAATATCTAAATTTCTGTTGCAAGATTTATATGAGAGTGTATTCTGCTGATAGCTAGAGAAGACAATTAAAATTTTTACTTAGAAATTATTACTCTGAAAAAAATATGAAAAGTATTTTTTACTAAACACTTACAGATCTGTCTTCGCGTAATTTTCACAATTTTTGTTTCGCACAGAAGAGATAAAAATAATTCGGCAAAGGGTATATGGTATTCTTAATTTATTCCAGCCACGAGGAATTTTTTGCCGTGTGAAAGGAACTGTTCAGCGACTGCGGATAATTTTTAATGAAATTATCGCTCTGAAAATAATATGAAAAACATTTTTCGCTGAACACTTACAGATCTCTCTTCGTGTAATTCTCACAATTTTGTTTCGCACAGAAGAAATAAAAATAATTCCCTTCGGCAAAGGGTGTATGGCATTCTCCATTTATTCCCGCCACGAGGAACTCTTTGCCGGGTGAAAGGAACTGTTCTCCCGTTCTGATTTTGTTGAACGAACCATGGAAAATACGGTCCGCCGAGCAGCCGAGCTGAACGACTTCGAAGCGATGCGAAGGCTCGGCCGGAGTCGTTCGCAAACAGAAACCGCGGGCGGAGCGGTCAAGTTCGCGGCGAAGAAATCTAATTGACGAGGTACGATGCTCCGGAATATTATTGACGAACCGGTTAACGGTTGCCTGAGCGTATCCGAGCGAGAAATTGCCTCGAGCCACGCTTCGTTATACGTATATCCGGTGTTTATGATATTTACTCCCTGGCCGCACGCGCAGCACAGTTCGGAATTAACTTTAGCACGGGGTGGCACGAGGACGCGACGCGACGCGACGCGGCGAGTCGCCTGCCTCCCAGAAGTTGCATAAATATTTGCGCTGTGACCGGATAGGACTCTCCTCGCGACTCGGCGAAGAGTGGTTTCGCGTGCTGAAGGAGCAATCGAGGGAAAGAGAGCAAGAGACCGCTCCGTATCGCTTCGCGAGCCCCGAAATCCTTGGTCGGCACGAGCTCTGATTGGTCCCAAATATTAACATTCCATTTACGTGGAGCTGCTGTTAATAGATTTTTTAAGGGCCCTCAAGAAGGAGCTTAATAGTCCGTCTCACAGCAGAAATTCTGAAAGAAACTGTTTCCTCGGTTGAAATTGCTATTGCTGATCAAATAGCTATTAGATAATTAACAAATATTTGACCTAAACTAAACCTACCACTGCCGATCTAATGACCGGTTATATATTTTTCATTTTACAATTATCAAAATTATAAAGTTACTATATTGATAAAATTATACATATTGAGATGAAAAACTCACAAAATCTGAATAAATAGAGGCTTGTCATTTTTATAAACATTTTAATCGCTTTCAGTGCTCGGTAGGTTAAGTGTTAACATGTTGAACGCCACGTCGGTGATGTATGTCAGATAAATTAATTTTTATTGCTGCACAGTCGAGCTAAATTGGATTACAGGTGCGATAAATTTTGTCTCTGCAGTTTCAGTTTCAACGTGGCAAGCGCCAAGAACAGCGTCCCTGCATGGCTGCATAGGAAGAGTCCACTCGCATGTTCCTAGTTGGCCCTGAAATGCGAAGTAACGCCTTGGGACCGAGCTTCAAGGACGATTGGTACAATTTGGTACGCGGGACCATCTTCTACAGTTTTCTACAACCTCTGGGTCAACCTCCCGTGGTCCCGAAGATGCTAGAAAATGCGTGTAACTGCATCCGGTCGATGAATCCTTAACGGGGACGCATCCCAACGGTGCCGTTCCATGAAAAATTCGAGACAGTTCGTCGATGGGCTTGGACAACGGATAAAAAAGTCGCGAAGACAACGGCCCGCGGTGCAGTAATTCCCAATTAGTGGTAACGCCGCCGCCGCGCGGCATAAAGCATAATCAACCGGTAGAGCGAGTAATTAAGCCGGCGGGGGGGAGGGGGCGGGGCGAGACCTCGGCCCCGGAAGTATGGAAAATTCATGTCTTCCTTGTTAACCGGCTCGAACTTTTCCCATCCTCTCGGTCCACTTTTTTTCCCCTCCCCGGTACGACGAGAATAATGGCCGCGACTATCAATCATCCGAAACAGGCCGCAAAAGTTTTGCCGCGCCGGGTCGTTATTCGAACATTTGCTAGACGCCATCGCAACCCGTCGATTTTTCCGGTATGCTTATTTTTTGATCGTGGGAACTTCTCGAACGGACGACCCTGCGGCACTGTGAATTCAGAGCCGGGGCCATAAAGCCACGCCCCCTTTAGGCACTCTACACGCGGGGAACGGTCTTGCATCAGACGTGTTCGGTCAGAAGATTCTAGCCAAGCTTTCAAGTGGCCTTAGGCTTCTCAAGACCAAATTAAGAGAACGGAAGGTACGAAGTGCCCCAGGGGGGCAGCGAGAGCGCCGAAGCCACGCCCCCTCGGGCCACATCCACGCGTTCGCGATCGATCGTTCCGCTCGCGATCGGTAACCAAGGGATTCTTTCGCTTGGCGTTCGCAAAATTGGGTCGCGAAGGTTTCGATAAGCGTTATCGCGGCTCGTGGCACTCGGAGACACGAGCGGCTGTCGCGCTCTCGCAACGAATCGTCCGTTCCGCGAGTCTTCGGTTTTCGAGTCGCGTCTACCGGTTTCCCCGTCGGACCAATAAAATTCCCGGCGCGGCGATAAAGTCGCCGGTGCTCGATATTCCCTGGCAAGGTTCCCGTAACTCGGCTAGCGCCGGTCGACGTCACATCGTTTTTCGCGAATGCGCGCGGAAATGCGACAGAAAAACGAAATTCGACGATCGATGCTCTCGTTCCCGGTGGCGGACGGTTTTCCACGTCCGTGTCCGCCGGCCACGGTGGGTTCGTGGTTTCACGGTTCCGTGATGATCGAAGAGCAAGAGGGTTGGAGCGCGGCGCGGCTCGCGGTCGCCGCTGAAACCGACGCTGATAAGTTCCCCCAGCGTGTTAAGAACCTCTGGCCGGTTTTAAAAGGCTTCGACCGGCGACGTTCAAATGGTTCAACGTGTCCGCGAACCTTTGCTCTTTTCACCCGTCCGTCGCTTCTTCTTCCGCGTTTTCTGCCACAGGAATTGCACGCTGGCGTGCTCCTCGGAACCCGCGTCCCTTGAAACGGCTCACGCGAAGCGGTCGCGGCCAACGGATTAGTCAAAATAAATTGGTAAAAGGCAAACTGGAGAGCGACCGAGCTGTCTCGTCGCTACTAACGAATCGCCGACGAAGTGTATCGGTGAGCTTGCGAATTTCTAGCACGCAGATGCTGTACCTGGAACGAGACAACCATTATCGGGGGATAAACGTCTCGTTTTACATTAACGAAGATTGTAAACCCGCGTTCCTGGAGAATTATAAAATAAATTTCTCTGTTGCAGCCAGTGGCTTTCAGTGCCGGGCGCATTCAACGTTAAGATAAGGAATACTCGCGCCCTAAATAATAAAGCGACACGCGTGGATCATGCCGCTGCTCGGCGAGGAGCATTCGGACTCCCGTGAAATTGCGCTCGGGGGACGCAGGAGGATTAAAAAGCAGCGACAACTGCGATACGCGAACGGCAACGACGCGGCGGGGAACGTTGTTCGTTGAAGTGGCGAATGTTTGGACAAAGGAACGACGAGAGAAGGCAGAATACGGACGGAAAGGACGAGTTAACTCGTCTTCCCTGGTTAACAGGTTAAAGCTGGCAGAAATAGGTTGCGCCGACGAAGAGGCTCGTAGGCAGGGGCTTGTGTGTCGTGGACGAGGTCTCGTGATCGATAGGGTCTAACCCGCTACCACCACCGACGCCATTCTGCCACCATAACCCGCACGTACACGCTCGTTCTCCACTGTTTACCAACACACCTTCCCGAGCGCATAACACGATACAGGTAAATACAAGGGTGAGAGAGAGAGAGAGGAGCGAAGCGGAGAGGAGAGGAGAGGAGAGAAGGCTCGGTCATCCCCTCCGCAGTTGATGCAGCCGAGCTTTCTTCGTGTTTACCGACACCCGACTCGTTGAACAATCTCTAGTGCATATGCGACGACGATTCTCCTGCGCGTCGGCCCCGAAACACTGGATAATTCCCGATCGTTTAATCCGTCCGAATAAACCGACCTGATCGCATAGTCGTTGGACTATCTGGATTCGGCTGATGAGGTCTGAACGCTGCGTCTCGCTCCTGCCGAGAGCTTATGGGGTTACAACTTCGCGAGAAATTGCTCGATGGATTTCAGCGAAGACGACCATCCGGCAAGTAAATTTCACAGGACTCCCGAGAGTTGAAATAATATTAACCCTGCCGGCGAACCATTAGCACAGTCTTTTCGCCGGGAAATCCCCCTTTTTAACGAGGGGTATATTGAATGTAATCCAACTTACAACTCATTAAAATATTAAGCGCCCTAAAACCTGAAACTCTCGTCCCGGTAATTCGGGAGGATGTCACATAATTTTCCCGAGCGTCGTACTTCCGGGAGTGTATGTACGATGGTACATACGTCGAGGAAGAAGTTGGCGGTAGCATGTGCCCGGGTATTCGGCGAAAATTTGCATGCGTTAGGGGAGAATTCGAAATGAGAGAGACTCCTCATCGAGAAAACCGCTACAGGGAAGTCGCAGAGCCGGGCCGAAACTAATTAGACTACCATAAATTACTGGGAGAGGGGGTCGCCTGGACCCGGTGTCCCGGTATATTTCGCATAAACCAGAGAGGAGGTCGTTCGTTCGGTGTCGTGTAGCATCTCTGTCGTGTTTACGATGTTCCGGGACACGTTCGCTCACGGTCGACGATGACGCTCGTGAACGGGACGGGACGCAGCGTCGTCGTCGTCGCCGCGTTAAAGTTTCACGGTGCGGGAACTTCGGCCGGGGAGTTCGCTTCGCGAGATCGAGCCGGGATCGTAAAAATCGAGGAACAGGCGACGAGAGAGCCGCGGACATCCTGCGGACCGACTCGGAGCACGCGATCCGGATGTCGACAAGGTGCTGGACAACGTTTACTTTACTGCGCGTTTCCCGCGTTTATCCAGTCGCTCGCCTCTTGGTCGCGAGGCTCTCTATTTTTCCAATTTCCTTTTCTCTTTTTCTTCCGCCGTCGGTCGTTCTCTGCGCGTTGGTTCTGCGAGGCGACCGCAACGGCGCGGCGCTCTTGCAACTCGCAACCCGTGTATGTACAGGACTCTCGTGACGTAACGGAGCCGGTCGCGCGTGCACCGCTCAATCGCGGCTATTTTAACGCGACAACAATAGCTCGGCTCCTTTTTTTCTGGAACGTACCGCCTCGCGCCGCGGCAGAAATTGCCTCGCCTGGAATTCCTAGCCGTTTGTTCCCGCTACCGTGTCGACGAGAGGAGAACCGTTCCCCGCCGATTCCCAGCGTGTTTCCCGGCGCGGAAACGACCGCGTTCCTCCTACCGACGCGCCCGTGTAACAGGTGCCGGTCGAGCGAAACGGATCCTGGAAACGCATCCGGTGATACGTGCCGCGAATTCTGATTCCCTTCCACCTCTTTCGGGACATCCGAGAAGCGAAACCGCTGACTAAATTCGACTGGATTTTCGGTCAAAGTTCGCTTCGCTCTTTAAACCTTCGAGGCGATCGCGCAGCGACCACCGAATACCTTAAATACGGGAAAAGAAGTGGTAATTTTAATGTGTTTTTTAAACAATTGTATTTCGTGGCCGAAGTCTGAAATTAAGAAATACACCATTTTGCTACGCGAACCACCCTTGTGGCTCTCGAGATATTCGATCAAATGGGTTCTCAACCCCAAACGTCGAGGGCTGTTTTCACCCAGACGGTCGCTAAAAAAATCCACATCTTAAATACAGAAACAAGTGTCAATTTTATTGTAGTTTTTAAATGATTACATATTTCGTGGCCGAATTCCGAAATTAAGAAATACACCATTTTGCTACGCGAACCACCCTCGTAGTTCTCGAGATATTCGATCAAATATATCTTCAACCCCAAACGTCGAGGGTCGAAAGGTCGCTAAAAAAATACGCGTTCGATATTTTTGCAAGAACCGCGTCCTCCCAGAGTTTCGTTAAAAAATGTATTTGCAGGAATTATTTCATAAAAGTCGAAACGGGGCTGGATGATTTCCTCTTGAAGGACCGCGGCGAAAGGTCTCCGCAGTCCGACAAGTATTCTATGAACTCCAGAAAGCCGGTCTACCAATTACGAATCTCCGTGAGGGGAATTTTTGCCGGTATTCTACGGCGCTTAATCGCGTTCCTGGCGGGATTGAATCGTCGGAAAGAGCCCCGGCTGGCGATTCGCGCTCCATTCACGTGCATCTTGTTGGCCGTCGATCTATCTTGGTCGAAGGAGCAGCACGGTGGTGGAGAGTCGCGAGGCGAGAGGAGAGGCAAAGGGGAACGAGACGATACAGCCCGGGGAGCATGCGTGATTACGAGGCCAGCCAATGCATTCAAGATTTAGCCGGCGGTGTCGTTGAAGCGGCGTGGCTAACCTCGTTCTGAATCAAGTTGTTCGGTCGGCGAGCACGGCCAATCGAGAACGTTTGCGGTCGGTGAATGACTGGTTCGAGAGCATCGTGTGCCTGCTCGTCAAAGCGCACACCCGATACACGATACAACAACGCCGTCACACGCCGGAGCTTCTCCGCAGGCCTGTCTTAGGCTCGAGCTTTTCCACCTCCACCTTCCGCTCGCTTCTGTTTTCCGGTTGGGGAGAGCCCCACGCTCTACGCTTCCGATCCGACGAAACTGATCGAGACGACGATCGATGATCCCAACGATACTTATCAATAGACAGCGGACTTTATGCGTTTACGAATACAAAATTAATAGATGTAACTTAAAACGGCAAAAACATCGGAAGGATTTAGAAATATTTTTACATTATTTTCTACTTATTAAGCGTATTAAGAATGAAAATCAATTTTTATTTCGCTCGAGTTTGTTGAAATTCATTTTGACAATTCTTAGTTTTCCATAAACATCCGCTGTCCACTTATCAAAAAGCAGGGAGAACCCAAAAGTTTGCGATTCCGAAAGTTTCTCAGCGGCGGAAATTTTGCATCTTGAAAACCGTTATGCCCAGACGTGAATTTCAAAACCCTCTCGACGCATTTTTCAACGACGAATTTCCCCGTAGAACCGGGGCTTCGCGTTTCGAAAAGGGGGAAGCCGAATAATTACCTGACCGAATAATTAGATGACCGGTTTGTAGATCACCCTGTATAGATGCACACAGGCGAGTCCGTGTGTACGGACAGAGTCTCGGGGGGAAAAAGATGGAGAGACCGTGCGAGGGAGTACAGGTGAGAACGGACCGATGCAGAGCGAGAGCCAGCCCTCGTTGACTAGAGCAGCTAGGGTGTGACGGATTTCACGGGACGACGAGCTAACGAAAAACTAGTCGGCTGTGAGGTGAGAGGGCAGAGACTACAGCCCCTCTCCTCCCCTTTCCACCCCTGTGGTGTCCTCTGACCGGTCGCTTTTGCACAACCGTATACGATCGCTATCCTCGCGACCAACCCCTTCACGAATATCCTCGATCGTTTTCGAAACGAAGTCGCGCTCGGCTCGCTTCGAATCAATCGCGTTTTCCCGCCAATTTCACCGGAGGATTCTCTCCGGAATAATGCACGGTACACGAGAAAATTAGTAGGAGTCATCGTTCCCTTCCTGTCAAAATAGTTCACAAACTTTCGTATTCTATTTCCAAAAAAAAAAACTATACAGATCAGGCGATTTTTTCTGACTCGACGGGTCGACTCGAATCTTTTATCATTCTGGTCAGCAAGAATTCTAGTATCGTGCAGCATTTTTTTTTCTTTTACCGAATGTAGACCGAAACGCGCGGAACCGGTTCACTTTGTTCAAACGGGAGAATTTCTCGCGGCTCTCGCGCAGAGTTCACGGGAGCCGCGGTCGGCCGATATAATTAAAGCAGTCCCACGGAGTTCGCTGCTCTTTCCGCGGCTTCGTTTCGTTTTCTATCCGCGACGGAGTCTCTCCCACGGGCGATTGTATCCGCGTCGGAACGGTATTGTAAAATATCGCCGCGTGCTTTGCAATTCCATCCGCCATCGAGTCGGAGCGGAAATCGCGCCGCGGAAAATATAATTTCTCGAGCATTATATTCGCGACACGATCGTTGCCCTCTTTGCAACGAGAACATTCTTCGCGAGAGAGACAGTTCGTTTCTCGACCTTTTCGCCACGCTAAATACAAATTAAAACGATTCCGTCGTCCCGCCGGAAACGATCTCGTTCGGACGACATTAATCCGATCGTTATGCCATTCTGCGAGCAATTCGCGGAAACGGTTCCACGATCTTTCTGCCTGTTTCGTCGGGCAGGCTTAACAAGGACGGACAAGAATGTTTCGTTTTCTTTCCAAGGGGCCCTTTAGGTCGCAACGAGCCTTCCGTTTCTCGTTCTATTCTCTCGGCATGCCTCCTCGCAGGGCGATCGAGCTGCGTAACTGCACCAGGTCCATTTACGACGTTTCGCAATTCTATTTTGCCCCGAACGCCGCCGCTGCGCGTGCTGCGAGGGACAAACGATCGTTCGGAGATTTTCGCTCCGTGGGAAGTGCTCGCCGTGCTATGCTAATGCGGCCAGACTTTAATAAAACTGATGCCCCAGCAAACAGTGCTCGATCAAACGGACCGAACGTCTAGGACCACGCGCGCCACGTGGAAAACGTTCTCCACGAGCTCGTGGGGTACGAAGAACATACAGAAGTTGATGGCATTGATTCTACCGGACACGGTGATTCGATTCCATAGACATTCCTCAATATTCTCTTCAGAATTTCTGTTCGACATATTCGTGATTCGAAGCATTAAACATATATCGCTAATCAAAGACTGCGGATTTTTATGCGAGATAAAAATCTTCGGCAACGATCGCGGGAAGCAGGAGTTAAATAAACATTCATTGAATAATAGTCTTTTTTACGCTGAAAATAACGCAACACTGTTCTTAGATTTTTCGTTTTTCACTGTTTAATATTTCACCTAGCCAACTTCTTCACGAATCCATAAAAATCCGCGGTCTACTGATCAGCAGACTGCGGATGTTTATGGAATTTTCAATTTTTGTAGGCACATTTTAAGAAGATCTGACAGCCTTTGTAGATCCGAGATAAATAAAAATCGTACTGAATTTTCTGCAATCTTATGTTACAGCATTTTTTATTTTTAATGTTCAGTAGCCATGAACGCATAAAGACCCGCATTCTACTAATCACGTACAAAATTGCTCGGAAACTATCGCCGTAAAATGAATGTCAGTGAATATCAATTAATGCGGAAATTAAGGTGAGAACTTCATTATCAAGCGACTAACCATTGTGAACGGTGTGAAACGCGTAAAACACAGTCGACGCGTTTTCCGCGGCTGTTCATTTTCAGCGCGCACCGCTACGATTCTGTGGCAACGAAATTCGCGCGCGCCGAGCATTTTCTACCGGCCTGTTTCGAATCTCTTTCCGAGCGGAAAGACGAAATTGGCGGGAACGTTTGGCGGACGCGTGAAAAATGTTGGTCCCGTTGAATAAATAATAGAGTAATAAAAAGCGTCTGGCAACGATTCGATTCGATCCGATTCGATTCGATTATAGGGAGAGAGCCGTGTGCCGTTCGTCGAACGGATTCGGGCATGCGAGACGAGTCGCCGGCCGCGCGCGAATAATGCAATCCGAAAGATTGATGCGTCCGCGCGACACGCCGAGCAGAAAATGCTGGATCGATTCGATCGTTTCGCGACTCCCGACCCCTGTTGTCTAGCTGATACGATTTTACTTTTTGTTCAGGCGCCGCGTCCGTTCAACGAACCAAGTTCCGGGTGCTTGTGACTCCGAAACGATTAAAACAAGCGGAAGCTACGGGACCGAGGAGCGCTAGAAGGATCGATCGGACCACGTAGGACCCACGCCTGGGATTTCGAGTTTCGCAACTTCCTTGCCGCGCGCGTTACCGACTTTTAACCGACTTTGGTGCGCGGCACTGTATAAAACGTCCACGGCGAAGAGTACCGGGACGACAACGGACGCGACGGGAAGCTTGTTTGCTCCCGTTCGATCGAGTTGCAAACTTATTTCCGAAACTCCCGATCAAGATCGATGACGAGACCGGGGAACGGAAGCGACGCTGCCAGCTCCCAAACCCGAGGGCGGATCGATGCGCTGCACGTGGCCGTTAATCGACGCGCAGCGAATAGTTAAATGAAAATGATGGGCCCATCGAGTCGCGATAATGAGGCGCCGAGCCGTGTAGCACGCAACAGTTACATGTTGTTACGAAAATGTATTTTACGCTTGTGTTTCATAGTTAGAATCGATTAAAACACTCCGGACGCAAGTGGATGACGCTAAACCTGGTCGAATAACCGGTTCCAGATCTTTTGAAACATTCGTACTTTTCAAATATATAATACGTTTTATTAATAAATTATTAACAAATTTTACCAATAAATTTAAATGTCAGGTCATTTTGAGACGCACTATACAATACGAACCGCACGAAGTTCGAATAAATTGAATCTTGCCATTTTTATAAGTTCTAAATCTACTGGCTACTTGTCAAGCTCGATTTAGCGTTAAGCAACGTCACCGACGGCCGCCATAGGGTTCAACGAACAATCTTACGGAACACGGATCGCAGTCTTGGTGTCTTTTCCGGCCGCGTTAATCTTGCCGAGGATGATTCGCGAGCACTAGGACGCGCCGTTCGTTCCCCTTGCCGAAAAAGTTGTTCTGCCGTGTAATCGAATCTGGCGTTCGTTAGCCGAGCTACTCATTAAGCGTTCCGGGGCTTATTAAGCGCCGCGCCGAAAATCATTTCCATCTCGTTCGCGAAATCAAGTGCTCCCGAACGAAGTTAGGCACGACACCGCTCCGCTCGGCTCCGGAATCGGCGACGAGTCGCGAGCTCGCGCATCCCATCGATCCGAGCTGGCTATTTTCTCTGTTTCTGGTACCTAGCCGCCTCTCTATCTATCGCTCTCTGTCTCTCTATACTCCACCCTCCGTCACTCTAATCGCCTTTGACGAGGAAATTAATTTCGTGTCAGCGAACGGACACCAGTTATTGCGCTGGGCACGGCAAGACGTTATATTGTAATAGCGAATTAATTAAACGACGATTAAGCGCGTGTTCGAATCGACGCGACGCGACGCGACGCAGCACAGTGCGTCGGCCAAGAGGGCAAAGGTTAAAAAATCAATATTTTTTAAATGTATATCTGTTCACATAAATTTCTTTTAAAAACACCATTTACTCATGAACACTCGCCAGAAAACAAAAATGATTGAACATTGTGTGAATATACACTCATAGTTTTCAAGATACGGAATTTTGTCCAAAAAACGGGCATCCCGACGCACTCTGCGCGGCGCACTTAGGCTACCGGAGGAGAGGGCGACGCGTAATTGCGCGCGTATTCCCGGCTTCGAATCCGATGAACCCGCACACCCGATTTATCTCTCCTCCCGTGCGATACCTTGCCCCCGCGCCACACGGAAACAACGAGCGTTTCGTTAGCGACCTTCGGGAACGCGGCGCGGCGGCGCACGGTTAATCCTGTTACACCTCGCCCGATTCGATTACCGGATCAACAAATTAGCAGGCCGGCCAACGTGCGTGTAATTCCGAACGATTAACGGGACAATTACCGGACCGACTCCTCCGGCCTTTTATTTATTCGCACCGTGCGTCGCGACGCTCGATTATCGTGTCTCCGGTAGCTGCGATTATTTCACAGGCTCGTTAACCTGTCCGCTCTTTTTCCACGTTCGATCTTTCGTGCGATCGATCCCGCGGCTCTGGAAAATCGAGATTGTCGTTCACGCTGATAGATACTGCTGGTTGATTATCGGCGTGAGTGAAATTCATAAGGAAAGTCTCCTCGTTACCGTATATGCAATTATTCTTCCACGTATCTCCGTAGAAATCGTTGCGCAAAAAAAAATGTCACAACTAGCCATTAACCTCCCACGCAGGTCCACGAAGTTTGAAATTAATTCTCCGTGCGGTTTCGTTGATAAAAATTGCATAGCTGCAGAAGCAGCTACAAAAAGTACTGCGAATAGCCAACCAGGTATTCGTGCGCGAAATTTCGAGTCGGTAGGTGCGACGGTTTCCCCGACGATAAACTGTCGAAGATGAATTTTGCCGACGGAGAGAGGAACCCGGCCTCTCGTCGAAGGGAAACAGGTTCAGGTTTCGTTTTCCGCGGAGCGGTTTTTCTGAGTTCGGGAGCCAGAGCACGCGCTTCGGGTTACTCCTCGTGCAGCAGCCAGTCAGCCCATCGCGGTATGCAGGACAGTAGGTCGACATCCGCTCGTTTCTTCTCTCTTTTGTCGGCGCGATATACCTGCTCCGCACGCGGCTCGTACAATATTTTAAGGATGCGCCCCGATCGCCGCGGGAACGACGACAATTAAAGGGAAGCAGGCTCGGCAGCGTGTCGGAATCCGAAGGATCTAGAAATCACCGGAGGATCGAACAGCGCGGACACGTAGCGCGGCGGAGTTTTCCTCCGGCTCGGGAAAGTCGCGACAGGTGGCTGATTCCTCGTCCGTTCGCTATTGTCGTGCTGTACAGTCACGCTCCTCCGGAACCGTTTACTTTCTTCGTTTTGCTCGCCGGTTCTCTCGCACTCCTCCGTCCCTGCCTCTTCGCCGATGAGATCTTGCCTCTTAGCCTCGTTTCCCTAAGTGTCCATTATTTTCATTTTCCGAGCCAGCGACTCGAGAAGCTCCCCCCTTCTGTCCCCCTCACGCTGTCCCTCTGTCTCTGGCCCGGCGTGTTTCTCATTTTTCTTTACCGTCTCGTACCGTCGTTTAATTCCTTTTCTCCCACGAGCCGTCGCGTTCCAGTGTCCCGTAACTCGTCAAACTTTTCGACCACCTACCGCTCCTGACTTTCGCTTTTCGTCCCGGAGGCGCTTCCGAAAGTTCGCGTGGAAATAATCAGTTCGCGAATACCTTCGCGCGAAAAAGGAAAAATTATAGGCGGTTCACGCTCGCTTTTCCGCGTCGTCAAAAACGAGCGAGACTTTCGAACGAGTCACGCGCTGTTCGCACCGCACATTTCCTGTTGCCGCGCCAGTTTTGGCCGCGGATTTAACGACTCTAATTAACCTAGATTTATTAATACATCGTTGATAGCTTGTATCTCGCGCTGTTCGCGGCGGGGTCAATTGTGCGAACGCGCGCCCCGTAAAACGTTCAATTTCCCGCTGATTGCGTCCAACAATAATTTCGCGGCTGGTGCCGCAAGTGTTCGTTTCAATGACGCGACAGAGGGAATGATCGGGTCCTTGCAAACCTTTTTTGATAAACGACAATTACATTCGTTGCCGCAGCAACAAAGATACTTTGATATCTATATTGTATTAAACCTTAGAGCGTAGAAATTGCTGTACCATTATTCGCAATATTGTTTAAATTATTAAATACGATGGTGTCTACTAAACATTTAAATATTGTATGAAGTATTATATCATATAATACGTAAAATAATCATATACAATTATTCTGGGTCGGAAGAAATGCTTAATTTCCGAGTTAAAATAATGAATTCGTGTTCGATTCTGTCGGGAAACGTTTGCACCGAGATCATAGCTGTAATTAATGATCGATTCTGAGAACTGTACGCCGGGAGATCGCGATAGCATTCGCCGGAGGGAGTCGGCCGCTCATGGGTTTTCTAATCGCAGGATGTCCGCGCTTATAAATCGCGATCGCGCTTGTCGACTTTACGGGCCGATCTCTCGCGAGAGTCATCCGCGCGACTCCTTCTGTTCCACCTCCATGCGGAGGACGCGGCTCAGGGGGGCCTGTCTCGCGTTCCCGTTGGCCGAGAGAGCCAGGAGTAGCCGGGAGAGCAAGGATTTCGTTGTTCGCGCGTCTCGCAGACATGTCGGATCAGCCGGGATTCACGGCCGCCGAAAAATCTCTCTCGCATCCACATCCACGGGTATTCGCCGCGCGTCTCCACGGGCCAGCTTAGCCGCGATATTCTCGTGAGAATTCGAGTGCTGCTGCTGCTTTTCTTCGCCCCCTCGCGCCTTATCCGAAAGCCGAGAGCTGAAACGCGATCCAGGAATTGTGTCTGGTGCAACGGTGATCGATACCTCTGCCACTCTCGATTATTATCGTCGATCCACGATCTGCGTCCGGTGCGTCGACAGTACGTTCCAGTGGACTTCGATACGAATTTGGGAAGGACAACGAACGCGTTTCGAGCAGCGATTTAAAGAATTTTTCAAATCTCCCGCAGTGATGAAATCAATATCAGTCAAGGACCATCGAATGTGCTCTGTGTGTTCCTTGTCGTGCCAATCGATCGGCCGGATAACAATAATTTTGTTTAACGCTGAACCTACCGACCATCAAAAGCCACCGATGTGTATTGTATTATAAAAACAACGCGATTAAATTTATTTATAGTATCTGCGATTTTCATCGTAATTAGACTGCGAATCGAGTAGATGAAACTCGAAATGGTTGAAAAATTTTAAAAATTGACGATGTCAGTATATCATTTCTCCTCTATTAAAATCATCGAGGCAAGAAGTAATATTCGATTTAGTTTCTATTTCTTGCAATCGATGCACACAATTTTCATTTAACACGAAGATCCGTAGTCTAATTATAATATATAAACTGGAATTAAAAAATATATTCGATCGATTCCCATTAAAAGGCTTTTATGATTTCAATAATCGTGAAATAGAAAGTTTAAAACCGGTCGTTCGACCGGCGGTTGTAGGTTCGGCGTTAAAACGCGTAATTTGCGGCATTAGGAAAGTTCAACGCACTTCGAGCAACGCAACTACCACTGTGAACAGTATTCGAGGAGAGTCCTATACATCGTGAATAATATTAGGAACGAACTCGAAACAGTCGCAGACATGAAAAAGTAAAATATGGCGCGCGACCGTAGATAAATATCGACACGTCCACGCGCGAGATAAGTCGGCACTTAATCTCGATCGGCGTTCCGCGACAGAATCGCCGCTCCGTGGCCGGTGAACCGAGTGACGGGAGGGGTTTTCCACGGTACATTGTGCTCGTCGATGCGTTTTCCGGCCGATAAATTGAATTTAATGTTGCGCTGCGATCGCGTCCGGTCCGGGGACGCGTCGAAACGTTATCGGGGAATCCAGGTCGTGATTAGTTGCATCTGCCAGCTCCCGGAAGCGACGGAAGTTCCTCGACCCGGTGTGTTTATTTTACGCGTCTCTCAGAGAGTCGAGACTGAACCCGTCGAAATCCTGACGCGTCGGAGATTCGCCGCCCGGAAAATCCTCCGCGCATTTGCGTCGGAAAGCCGTCGAGCACCGAACTGTGATCTGAAACGTTTCGACGGGACCGGAAGTTGTTGCGATTAGCAGAAAAATTTTTGTCGAACAGCAACAGTTTCTCCTCGCAAGTCTTTAGCATTCGATTTCCTACAGTCTGTCCAACAAGCCGATCGAACGGATTCGTTGTCCTTTGATTTCAACGCTGAACCTACCAGTGCCGGTCAGAAGACCGGTTTCATATTTTCCATTCTATAATTATTGAAATTATATTATATTATATTTATTTATTATTGCTTTAAACCAAATGGTTTATTATTGCATTATATTATAATTAAAGTCAATCGAAACGTCGATGATTATTTGATAATCTGCAAAATTGTTTATTGGTTTTTTAATTGATCGAACCGTAGCGCCAATAACACTGTTTATTATTATATCATAATGTTCTAGAAATGATATTATAATGCTTTAGAAATTACATTATGAGGTTTTAAAAATTATATTTCAATGTTTCAGAAATTATATTATATTGTAATTATTGAAGTTGCTTGCATGGAAATTGATACGATAAATATTTTTTCTCCCAGGATACATTGAGATAAAATAAATATAGCCTTTTCATTTTTGCAAGCTGAAATTACTTTTGGCGCTCGGTAGGTTTAGCGTTAATGCAATAACGTGTCCCTCGCCGGACCACCGTGCGAGTCAAAGAAGGAAGGCGGCTCACCCGAATCGTTTTCTGTTTCGCAGGTCCATCTCGCAAGAGGAGAGGAAGAAGTGGGCCGGTCGGGCCCGGGGCCCGAGGCTATAGGCCAGCCCGAGTTTCGTCGCGAGAGGTCCGACCTCTTCTACAGGTGGAGAGAAGGAGGAAGAGGCAGGAAGAGAATTCACCCGGAGATAGAAAGCTGCTTTTCGGAGATGATTCATCGGCTGCCTCGTTGAGCGAGCGGTTCGCGCGCTACGATCGGAAGCGAGCTTAGACGGCAACGAAGAGAAAGAAGCGCTCGAAGCAGATCGAATAGGAGCATGCGAGACGGGTCGCGACTCCGACCAACCGAAGAGACAACGAAGCTCCACGAAGGTAAGAGGGGACGGCCAGGATCGTAAACTGTTGGCCAGAATTCATGCCTCCGTTAAATAGTCTAGTTTCAGACCAAATAAAGAGCATTCGCGGCACGTTCTGCTTTTCTTGTTCGATCGAAAGATGGCAGAGGAGTTGAATGTTGGCCAACAAGCCATTTCTGATCGTCTGCATGCCATGGGAAAGATCCGGAAGTCGGGGAAATGGAAAAGCAAGATCTTTTGATCGAACAAAAAAAGCAGTACGTGCCGCAGATGCTCATTTAAATAGTTTGAAACTGGACATGTTTATCACAAAAAAAAATATGACGCTAACTCGAAATCGTTTGACCATCAATGGCGTTTTGAAAGTGTATTGTCATGGTGTCATTCAGCGCAGAAATCAATAATTATTAACCGACACACCTGGTATATAGCATTAATTACTAAACTGCGTGCATTCTTAGCAAAATCGAGTACATGAAATTTTGCAGGACAAAAAATTCAAAGATAAAAGAAAAGTCCTGATTTGAACCTGCATCATGACAGGAACAAAATTTTTTACAAATTTTCTTCAACTTCAGCTATTCCACAGGAACGGCCCAGCGCGTCGATCGACTCGCGCGGATGAATTGAATAGTCGGAACCGCAGTCGAGGGAGAGATATCATCCTGCGAGGGTGATTCCGGTGTCGTCCCGGAGTCCCAGGCGGAGATAGGAACAGAGATACGGGAATAAGTGGCAGAGCCAAGATGAGCAGACGAACCGTGCCGCCAGCTGGGCTGAACTCCTGCGAGAGGATCAGACCCGAACGACCGAGGAACCCTATCCAGAGGCTTGTCTGGGGTCCCGGCTCGCAATTCCAGGTCGGGCAAATCGGCTTGCCCGAGGACGAGGGCTCCAATCCACGGATGGCGCTCAGAAGGTGCGTGTCTCCTTCATCCTCTGGTTCTTCTTCTCTCGTTCTCTATACGCGTTCGCGATCAGTCGCGACGAATCGATCAGCTTCCCGCTCACGGAAACCGTTCGCCGGTCGAATGAATAACGAGACGCGTAATCGGCTATTGAATAGCTGCTCGTTGTGTGCGCATAATCGAGAGGTTGTTCGGCGTTTGCGATAATCGCGGCTGATAGCGCTCGTCGGACCGTGGCTAGCCGGCCGAACGATGTTCGAATCGCGAAATTTGTCTGGCCGAGGCAGAAACCCGGTTGAGAAACCGCGGCTGATTTGCTCCCTGACCGGCGAACCGATTCATCTTGCTTCCTCTATACAGAGTGGCCCGATGGAGCGCGATCCCGGCCACCTATCTTGCTACTGTTCCGACAAGATAATTCCGAGTAGGCGTGGTCACGTTACACCCGTTTGGCCCAAGGTGATCTCGTTGCTCAAAGCAGCTTCCCACAGAGCTTAAGAAATGCCCCGCGGGGCAATCGTTGCACAGTCCCTCTCTCGTTCTCGGACGAACCAATCGGGGCTGCGACTCGAAAGCGCATTGAATTAACTATTGTACGGATATAACTATCGTACGGGAAGAGAGGACGGTGTCGAGGTCGGGTAGAGTAGACGATGGCAGGGTGGGTATCCTCGAGGGACAGAGCCGGCTTAACACGATCGCGTTTCCTTTGAACAGTCTGCTGCGATTGTACGAGGGAAGACAATACCGGGAGGCGGCCAGCTTTCTCGTGAAGCTGCCGCACTACACCCTGAAAGCGACCCTGCCGGACATTCCGGTGGACCTGTTGATCGAAACGCTGCCGCACAGCCTGGCCCTGCTGGAGGCGCTGTACGCGAGGCTCGTCGAGCTGAATATCGGCGACGCGAAGGTCCTGCGGGTCGAGCAAGTTCTATGGAAGATCGTGCACCTGATCTCCACCAGCCAGGATCACTTCCGTCTGAGGATCTGGTGCAAGCTGCTGGTTGCCGTAGGCAGGCTGGCGCCTAACGCGAGGAACACGCTGATCGCCAGGAGAAGGGCGTTGGAGAGGGCCGTGGAGGGCCTGGGCAGACACGGGCTCGTGCCCACCGCGCAGCTTTGCAATCCGGAGACCGGCGCCGCGTCGAATCTCCTTCCGCTTCCGGTCGCGCTGAAGGAGGTCCTCGAGACCAGGATCGACGCGTACAAGCTGGCCGTGCACAAGATCGAGAGCTTCGGGAAGCACGCCAGGACGCACAAAGGTGAGCAAAAGTTAATGTCCACTTTTCTAAAACCGTCCGATTTCCTCTCAGAAGGTGGGATCTCCCGAGCGCGTCTGGACGCAACGTTTTGCGATCCTGTTACACTCCTATCGTCGCAAACGCATGCTTGTGCATCCAGACGGACAGCTGAATGTTACGACGAAGGGAGTACCGATCGAAAAACTTAGCAGATCCCACCTTAACACTCATCCGTCCCTGATGTCGCGAACTAGAAAATCAATGAAATAACAAGGTGAACATTTTTCGATGTGTTTTTTCATTCAAATTGACATAAAGAACATTATAAGTCACGACGAGCCACGCAGGCTCGTTCGACCGAATTCCCCGTAAGGTGCTCGATCTAACGAGGATTTCCCTGGTGTTTCTGCTCGGGGCGATTTCCATGGGAAGCGAAAACGTCGCGGACGATCACGCGAGAGAAAGTCGCGGGATATTCGATCGGATGTGCCGTTCTCGATCCGATTACCGTCGTCCGCCTGTCTGAAATGACACGCGATCGCGCCGTCTCTTCGTGTCGTCTCGTCGAATTTCTTCGCGTCGAAGGAGAAGCAGCTCCACTTACCGAGATCGCTGGAATCCGCTCTCGAACCGCGAGAAACGCGGCCTGGCCCGCCGCGGAAAAACAAACGGATCGAACGAGACACGGTAAAACGTCGCGTCGTGCCGCGTCGTGAAATTGAATCGCACGCGGCTCGTTTATCCCCGGGCGAGCTGTTCGCGACGACAGTGGTACCACGCGCCATTTACGCCGTTAAGGATGTCAGCGTGTCCCGATGTCACGGTCGACGGCCGCCATCGCACCGAGCCCGCCGGAAACGCGAAGTATCGGATTTTAACGCGGCTGCAGCGGACAAGTTACATTTCTGGCGGCCAGATTCACGAGGCTCTCGCGTTCGCGACGGATTTGCGCGGAAAACACGGCGCGGCTGACCCGCTTTCGAATCGCTGCGCTGCCGCTGTCCGCGCGCTCAACAGGCGTCGCGTATTTTCCCGCTGATCCCCCGTGCCGAACTAAAAGGAAAATAAAGCTACCAGAGCTGACGACCGTTCGCACTCGTAAATCTGATCGGCGACTCGACCCGATTCCCATGTACGCTACTGTGCGAAAGAAAGGAGCACCCGGTATAATTAATAGATACAATGACAAACAATATCTTTGCGTAAAAATTGTACAATAATTGATTTATCCCATTTAATGCATTGGATGTAATCAACAATAACACATATTCTCGGAACTATTCCATTAAACAGCGAAGCTTGCTGTGCCCTTATTTGATTTTTTACACGTTCTATTAATTAAGGCACCGGGTGCGTCTTTCTCTTACACCAGTGTTTCCCAACCTGTGCGTCACGAGTTTGACAAGTAATTAAAATTGTATAGGTTTTGTAAGTTCAAAACGAAACAGTATTTGTAATTACCTGACGGGTTACTAAACAAATTTTTTTTAATTTAGTTTTCCCGCGTTTCGGAACCTCGTTTTAATTAAATTTGATGAAGAAAACAGGCTCAGTCTTCTCATTAAATTTTGTAAATAAATAATTTGTTTTTTTTTTATATTCAGATGTACCGTAAATAATTACAGATACTTTTAGTGCACCGTCAACCCAAGACGGTTAAGAAACACTGCTTCGCACAGTGGTTATTACGCATGCAATGCGCGACACGTTCCCCTTTCGCAAAATCCGTGAGCATATTTCTATTTCACACGAAGATCCGCGGCCTAGCAATTACTTCCGTAAATACATAGTAAATAAATTAACGCGTTCCATTAAACGCTGCTAGAGTTGAAAAAGTTGGTAGATTGGGTGGCGGCGCGCCCGACGAACGGCAACCCTCGGTCGCAGCTGCCTGGACCCAATGGCGTAGGACTAGCGAGGAGCTCGCGCGTGGGCGACCGGTCGCTCGCAGAAACGAGTCTCGACGAGGCTCGCGTTTATTCGAGTTGATTGCCGAATGATTACCGGCTACGGATTTGTCGCGATTCGCGATTGATTTGCACGGCGAATTGCGGGGTAATTGGTCGAGACTCTGTCGACGTTCGACGTATTAAAAGAGAAGAGTGAGAGACAGAGAGAGAGCGAGAGGGAAGAGTAGTTGCTCCGGTTCGGCAGGACGAAATTATCACGAATCAATCGGACAAGCGGAAATTGCCGATTTCTACGGATCGGCGCGTGTGTCCACGTACGAAAGCGAAGCGTAACCTTCGCTTCTGCTTTGTTCCGCAGCGGACCACGGCGTGCAGGCGGCCTCCCATCAGCGGCAACTTTCGCTCAAGTACAGCGAGATCCAGCAACGGCTGATCGATAATCAGAGCCTGCTGAACACGCTGGAGAAAGTCGGGGACCCGAGCTGCTTAGAAAGTCTTCTGTCGGAGCTGAAGCGCAGGGTCGAGCAGGACAAGGAGGCGCTCAGACAATGGACGGCCTTGAGGAATTCGACGCTCGCCGGGGACACGAAGAACCCGCCGCTGGCTGCCAGGCTGTTGCAATTCTCCAGGGGTTGCGAGCTGGCTGTGCAGCTGATGACGCAGGACACCAACTCGCAGGTGGGTGACGCGTCCTACGCAGGATACGCGCATACATCGATCGGTCTCGCGCTGAGGCCAATCGACGCGATCGAGAATCCGTGGCATCTGGAACAACGGTCGAAACGTGAAATTGATTAAGCGACCGAGAACCGTCGGCCCTTTAACCCTCGGATCGCCGAACCGCGCGAGCATCCTCCGCCTCGCGCAACCACGATATCCCGCCGAGCATCGAATTTTCCCGTTTAATTTAACGCGATGGTCCCGAAAAATTTCGGTCGTATAAAATTGAAATAACAACACGCAATTTTACGGGACAATTATTGGGAGCCTCCCCGGTGGACGGATAAAAGTGGAAACAACGGACAAAATGGAATGGCATTTATTTTCTTCCGTGATATTTCATAAACGCGTACACTATCGCTCAAAAAGTATGCGGACACATCCCGTTTCTCCTCAAAACTCTACATACCTGAACGTGTATTCAGACGTAGAGCAGGGGTAGATTAATTGATCCAATAGATCGCGTTCTAACAGACTCTACGAAATTTTTTAAAGAATTTCCAATTTCGGAACGAGATTCCCCTAAATGATGGAAATGCGCGTTGGTTCGAATCGGTGTCAGCGGGGAACCTTAGAATGGGGTCCGCGGTGTCTCGCCGATGGATAATCGCATGGGCTATCGATCGCTGGAGAGGCTCTCGGTGTTCCGGCTCGGTGCTCGCGCCCGTGCAAATTGTCCGAAATTGTTGCGCTCGGGCCCGCGGTTTTGTCGGAGGATCGCGAGCGCGTTTAAAATTTTGATAGAACAATTTGCGGCCGGGAGCCGTGCCGTGCCGGCTCTGCGACGATCGAAATGACCGCACGCGCGTAATCGCTGGTCTGCGCCCGACGCGCGGCGTTTCCAATTAATAAATATTCCGACGGAAATTCGAACAGACGTACCCGGAGTCATCGATGCCGTATGAAATTGCGCGTGGGCGGGCCGGGCCAGGCGGTCCGCCCTGATTCGAGCCGTCGCGTCGATTAATTATCCCGCGGATGTCCGATCGCGAGCGAACATTTTCTTTTTTCCCTGTTCGTTCGTTCGTTCGTTCGGTTCCCGACTCCCCGGACGTTTTTCAATCGCGACTGTCGTTCGCATTCGACGCGGCGCGGTGCGGTGCAACGGATTCCATCGTCTTTCGTTCGCGAAGCGGAAAGTCCTCGAGGGACAGGCACGTCGCGAGAAATTCCGAGGAGTTTGTTCCAGTCGATTCCGGGGCCGAACGAGCGGAAGATTCGATTCCTGTTCCCGGCGCGGCGCGCGAAACTTTCCCCGCCCCAACCGTTGGTAACGCTTTAATACCTTGCTCCCTGAGAAAACAGAAAAAGGAATCCCCCGGGGAAGAAACGAGGTCGGCGCGGAACGATTGTTGATTAAACGCGGCGTCGATTCGACAGCGCCGCGGGCCCAGCGGCCGTCGTAATTAATCAGGTTTTACCGGGGAACCACTTTTACTCCTCGGAACCAGTGGGAACGAACCCGCTGATCGATGTCGGGCCCCCGCTCTCTCTCTCTCTCTCTCTCTCCCTCTCCCTATCTTCTCCATCTCGACTCCGTAAATCGTCGGATTCGAAGGAGACGTTAACGACCGCCGCTTCCCCGATCACCCCGATTCCACGAATTTCGAAAGCCGTGAGAACGGATTTAAGCCGCTTCCACCGAATTCTACGTACTATTCGCGACGCGATATCCGTTTCCGGTTGATTTAAGCGTTCGTTCTATCGTCCATAACCGTACTCCTCCTCCTCCCCCGCTATCCGAAAGAGAAACGGCGCTATCTCTGACGGAAAACGTCCAATCGAACACGCCGAACGATCCTTGTAAAGATTATTCGCACATCGAGCCGAACACAGGAACCGCTATTCCACGGGCGGAATACCGCAAGACCGCGACTAGTCTGCCGACTAGTCGACTGGAAGTAGTAACAGCTGCTATCGACTTGCTCGACAGTTTTTAGTTATCGCTAATTTTAGGGTAGCGACAATTTGTTGCTCCGTCACTGCTCTACTCCTCTGCTCGCAAATTCTTCTAATATTTCATCGTATCTTCCCCCGTGAACATTCACGATCGTTGAAAAAGAAATTGTCTGATTAACACGTTGAATGCCACGTCTATTATATGATACATGGGCGCGCCGCACAGTGGTTCGAAATCGCCAAAACGTGGCCAAAAATCGAAGACATTCTCCGATTTAGTTGAAAATTGATGCATTTTTGCTTGTGTTCAAACTGTTCTGGAACTATAATGGACGATTTTTAGCAATTTATATTTGTGGTACAACTTAGTTTGAACATTTAAGAAGCTATTGGCATAAATTGGACGAAGTTGAAAAAGTGATTTTTGGCCACGTTTTGGCGATTTCGAACCACTGTGCGCCGGTCACTGGTGGCCCCCATGGCTCCACTGCCAAGTTGAGTTAAAATTAAAAAAAAAAAGAATTCATTCGCCGCAAACCACGTTGAACGTTCACGGCCAGGTATTCCAGCTGGACGAGAATCTGGCGGACGACTACGAGGAGGAATCCAGCAGCAGCGCCGGCTATCACACGGACGAGAGCTGCAGCCCCACACCGGAACCGGTAGTTAGGATCAGCTGCGAGATCCTCCGAGCCGAGAAGAACTTTTCCAACGCTGCAATCGCCGGCAACGACGTGACCGTCGAGCGACTGGCCGAGAGGTACGCTGCCCTCTACGGCCAGGCTCATCTGCATACTCTGGACGCGCTGGACGCGCTCGAGCCCCTCAAGGATGCGCCCGACTTGAAAGCCAAGATCCTCTACTCGGTGGTCGTGGTAAGTGTCGTTTCGCGCGAGTCCCGAATAATCCGCCGTTTTAACCCTCGGCCGGATCGTTTTCCGACGTGTTCCACTTCTTCGCCTCTAGCCTATTAACATACTTTTATAATACAACGTAACGCGACCAACGTAAACCTGATTAACAACGAGCATCTCGACAGAAAGAAATGAAAAGTTTAATCTCGTCCTCCTTTTTTAAACAGCAATCCCGATAGAATCAATTTAAGCGGCCGACGCGGTGTTTAGCGAACGTAATTGCTATTGATACAGCTCGGTTAATTCGGTGAATATTATCGCTGAACTCTCAATGTCTATCGGAGTCGAAATTGTATTCGTTAAATTTTCACGGGACTATCGATTAAACGCAGCTGCACAATTAACGCTGGATAACTTTCGTAAAAGTAACGATGATAATTCTGTTATTAGGTGATCCGCTGAATACCACTACTGTGCGAAAGAAAGAAGCACCCGGCATAATTATAACATATAATCGATATAATTAAAATTAACTGTATGCTCAAATACTTTGGTGCAAGTACACCTAATTACAAAGTTTTGCAAATCTTACTGCGAGTTCTTCTTTTCTATTAAACGTGACCGGGTGCTTCTTTCTTTTGCACAGCGGAGTATTTCGATAAGAGCATTTATTTAAACATATTTTCCTTTCCTAATCAGTCTAGGGATTAATCTAGGATTAAAAGCGATTAAAATGTTCCAGCTTATAAAAATGACAAGGCCCTGTTTATTTAGATTTTGGGCAACTTTTATCCCAACATGTGCTTGGATAAAAAATGTATCGCATCAATTTCCACGTAAGCAACTTGAGGTTCAGCGTTAAATTATTGCTTGAAAATTACCATAACGTTCCGGAGACGCGTCCCCCAAAAATGGAATCGCCGATCTCCACCACCGAGGCTTTCTCTCGAGTTGACGCTCGAGGATCCGGTCGCGCGAGAGGGAATCGAGTTTTCCGGCAGAATTTCGCTCGTAAAAATATCCAGGAACGAACGACAAACCTTTTTTCTCGTACGTGCCCGCGCTCTTTTTTTTCCGCGCGAGGCGCACAAGAGTGGAAATTGGAAAGCGAAAAAGACAGCGCGCCGCGTCGTACCGGAGGCCGGCCATTAAACCGATTTTACCGGAATTGATTGCAGCCGCGTGTTGCGGGGCCCCGCCGCTGTCACTCGTCGCAGCGACGACGGGGACGACGACGACGTCGAGGCGTGTCGTCGCCCTTCCCGCTTTCTCTATTTTCCCGACAATTCGTCGAGTTTACGCGGATCGTTAACGAATACACGCGTTGCTCCACTCGGGGCTCTTGTCCGCCACGAATATTCCTTGTAAAAGAGAAACGATGCACCTGTTACGTCACGGTTTTTTTTTGTCTCGCCCGATGATATTTCTCAGAAATTTCCCGCTGAAAATCCGCGTCCAGAAGAAAATCCACCGTTTAACCATTCGAATTACGCGTGCGATCCGTGGTATTTCCGGCAGGGGATCCCGTTTCCGGATAAGCCGTTCACGGTTCAAATATTCCGCCGGAAGACGACACGGGGAGCGAACGAACGGACGGCCGTCTCTTCTCTTCGCCAAAAACCTCGGCCCCGCACAATGAATTGCGGCGGGTACACGCTTCTCGCTCAAGCACGCCCGAAAAGCCCGCAGAAGCCCGTCCGCACGCGGTACATCTTCGAATCGAGACTGTTCCGGATTTTGTCGAAGACCGTGGAACACGATATTCCAGTTGTTTTTCCGCGAGCTCCCAGCTTTTCATCCGAACGTATCATTTTTACGTAACCGGAGCTCCGACTTGGAAAATGGCCGGCAATATCGTTTCCTGATGAAATTTCAATGGCGACCGTCCACTTCTGGAAACGGGAGACGGCGCGATCGTGCGCTACCGCGCGAAAGAAAGAGCCGACCAGCCATGTTTAACACTTTGACTGCCAAACTAGAAACCTAAAAAATTCCATCAAATCAATGTAGGTTATTTAATGAAATAAAAATTGAAAAAAATTAGATGTATGACATGGAGTAGTCCTCCAACTTTCTGGCATTTTACAGATCCTAATAAAATTTGGTACGATTAATATATTAGCGTAAAAATTCATTTTAAAACTTGGACAAATAGTTCCGTCACCCACATATGGGTGACATGGCAGTCAACGTGTTAATAGAAAACCGTGAAAAATCGAACAAGAACACAGCAAGTTCCGCTATTTAACCATTTCGCTACCGTGGACGAGACATCTCGCTTCCAGGATGTCGATAAAACTCGTTAGGTCAGGCTTGGGTTGGGTTTGGGCTTAGATTGCGGCAGTACCTCCCTGAAAACAATAGACGACTTTCCATTCAAACAAATTCGCGAAACAATACGCTGACAAACGATCCG
This sequence comes from Lasioglossum leucozonium, assembly GCA_028454225.1. Taxonomy (NCBI): domain Eukaryota; kingdom Metazoa; phylum Arthropoda; class Insecta; order Hymenoptera; family Halictidae; genus Lasioglossum; species Lasioglossum leucozonium. Next base: position 13,531,750 of record CM052210.1, on the reverse strand, counting down.
AAGCAAACGATCGCAGCGTTTGAGCGGCTTCCTCTGAAGTAGTTGTATTTTTTGAACGGGCGAAGTTAAAATTTTATATTTGCAGCCCTAAGATAATTATCTTAAGCTACAGTTATGCTATAATTAAGAGGATAAGATCTTGTAATTATACCGGGTGCTTCTTTAGTTTGCACAGCGGTGTATGTCCGGACGTGAATTTCCACGCCGGGAAGGAAAATTGCCAAGTTCTGCTCGTTAGCGGACGAAACGTGTTTCCCAGAAAAATTTCCCAAGGAAAATCTAATCGAGGCATTTCGAACAGCCGCCACGAGAAGAATCCGAGGACGCGCGAGGAAAAAGGGCACATAATTTCGGCGGAGGATTTCCCGGCGGACAGCGGGAATTTTCGCCTGACCGAAAATTGAGCGAGAGAGGTCCGTCGCGGCTCGGCGCGCACAAAAGCGACGAATTCGGCAAAGTGAAAATTACCCGGCGAACTAACTCGCCGGCATTGTTCGTGCATCGGTGCCCCTCCCTTCCTTCTCCCCCTCCGTCCATCGCGAAGCACGGAGACGCATCCGGACGGTGCTTCTCGTTCGACCGAAAACGATCCGAGCGTTCGATACAAAGACGCCCAGCCGAATCGAGCAGCGTCTTTCGCCGGCTAATTAATTCGCAAGTTAATCGCGGGAGACCGAGCACAATGGAGTCTCGAGGCGGCGCGGCGCGGCGGCCCAGGAAATCGCGAGTTCGCGAACCCGTGTACACCTCGCTAATACGTCTAACTGTTGTCGGTCTGTACCGTTACCGGTCTGCCAGCTCGTTTCACGCTCTGCACGCGGCTCCATTATCGTCTCGCGATCATGGTTGCGGATGGAAAAATTCGTTTTCCTCCCGATACAGCGGTACGGACTTCGGTCCAGCCCTCTGGGACGCGCGCTCTCATTTCTCGATAATACAAGATCGGGTTTCCGACTCTGTGCCAAACTCTATTAATTTTCACGCGCATCTTGCCACCTTTGTCGGTTAATTGCTTTGATCTTAGAAAATATTTAGTCAGCATGTGAACTAACTGCTCGACAAAAATCTAATGGAGATTCTCATGTAAGATTTAACGAAGGAGCCCGTAACTATATACGTATATCGCTCGTACAGGATGTTCAGAGCGGGTGTTTCGGTAAAAACATTGATGTTGAATTGTATTGACGTTGAAGCCGTCCGCCAAAGAGTGCGCTTTATTAAATAAGTGTCAATATACAAAGGTAAGAACTGAGTCGCGTCCACGTTGGTAGTCCAGCCAAGACTGTCCCATGTCCTTCCCCTTCGCTGTGGGTAGGTCCCCAAAACCTAGGCCAGCGTGCGGGGGAGAAGTCTTGGGGGAGGAAGGTCCCCTCGTACCCTTCCCTTCCCACTCTAACTGCATCGTCGCGATACCTTACGGGTGCGCGTGCTTAGGGACATCTTACAGAAGCGCGTTCTATTTTATTTCTTAATCCTGCTTCCCATATCAACCAACACAAACGAAAGAAAAAAGAAAACGCATCGCACGCGCAATTAGCTCAACGCGTTCTTCGTCCGAAGGGACCCGCGCGCGAGAGGTTCCAGTCGGTTGATAGAAAGGAAGGAGAAAGAAAAGAAACCGAGCAGGTCGTGGGGGATCATCGGACCGTGAAAAAGATTCGATTGTTCGGCGGTTAGAACCGAACCGGACCAACGGATAAACGGAACGGAACGGAAAGACGGAGAGGAGACGACGACGGAGTCGCTTTCGTCGTCGTGGGTATTTATTTTAGTTCATCGATTTCCCGGGCAGGCCGATGTGTGGAAACTCAACAGCCAGTATAGACCTGTATGTATGCAAAGTAATAGCCTCAGGCTGACGGACTAGCGCCTCTGCCACTTGCCGCTTGCCGGGTACACTCGATCGCAAAAGTGTCCCCTCGACGCCCCTCTCGCGACGGCTTTGACGTTAATGGTCGATCGATCGGACGGGGAGACAAGGTGCGTGCGGTGGTAGTGGTGGCAAAAATAATCTTCGCCTGTACGCGTGCACCGACGACGACCAACCGCGGGATCAACCGTGTACCACCGGCGCGAGTCCACGCACAGCGAAATTTCTGGCGCGTACGATCGTTGATTGCCCCGCGGGGCCACGGGGCCACTGATCCGGCCCACGGCGAACATCGTTACGACTGGACGAATATTGTACACGCATCGAATCCAGTTAGGAGACGCTCGGGAAATCGTGGGCGTGTCGGAAGCTAGATTTTTAGCGTGTTTTTGCCCGCGGTTGATCTCGGAGTGATCGTTCGAGCCTCCGATGTATTCGCACTGCGAGGTGCCAAGAATTTCTTGAAAGATTCTAAGGACCACCTTCCAGTTCGGAAGGGAACCAAAAATATAGCGAATTTCAACAACTTCGAATCAAGATTTCAAGGGAATTTGTTCAACGCCCCCTTTTCAGGGAGTAATTGTTTTATTCTCTTATACTCAGGCACCAGGACCGAGAGTTCGCAACTTCAACACCTCGGTCCTGCCCAGCTCATCAGGGTCGCGTCGCTACCTTGCGAGATTGGAGGCTGGACGGAACCAATGGTGCTGGAGGCGGACCCAAGGATTCGTCGAGGCCCTACAGAGTCCCCCGACCGATCCTTGGGTTTCCCTCAACATCTCGGAAACATCCGCGAGGGCCTCGAGCACCCAGCCGAGCAGGGTCTGCTAGATAGCCTTACAGATGAATCCTCTAGCGCAGGCCCGAGCGCGGTTGGCCCGCGGAACAGATGTTGCCGCATCTCCTCTTCGCTTGGTCTGCAAGTCAGTCCCCACCACGGCCACTCCGATTCTTCCCTTAGCGGCCTTAGCCGGCTTAGCCGCTAAGGAAAGAATCGGAGTGGCCGTGGTGGGGACTGACTTGCAGACCAAGCGAAGAGGAGATGCAGCAACATCTGTTCCGCGGGCCAACCGCGCCTGCTCTTGCGGTCCACGGACGAAACGCTCCTTTTCCTTTTCTCTCGCACTCTTCAGCTGCCCCCAACGCCGTCGCCGAATCCCGAAAAGCCATGTACCAGGACCATGTGCTACACTGATTGTCCCTGCCCTAAAACGTTGCTCAGCGCTGGCCGCTGCACGAGGAACGACCTCTAGACACGGTCGGTCCGTATACCGCAAGATTCTGTTGCGGTACTCTATCGCGGCCGTTTCGCCACGAAACCGCGAAGTCCCGTTCTCTAATTTAGCCGGAGCCTCTCGATAGCGCTCGAGATTTATCGAGTACCTTATCTATAGCCGCCTTGACCGATCCCGCGCGGAGCGTGCAGGAAATTGAAAGTCTTATCGCGCGCGGTCAGAAGACATTGAAAACTGTCGCGGTTTCGGAAAGCGGATGTCGAATTCGAGCAGCAGCGGGGCCCGACCGCTCGACGCGTTTCCACAGCTTCGCTTGCCGGATAACGGAAACGGCGCGGAAATCGCGCGATGCTTTCCAAACCGGGATTTTGCGCGGCCGCTTTGTTCGCAAATATAATTTAACGGGCGCAGGGGTGTCGCGGTTAACGGGACGACGATGCGGCGAATGTAATCGCATTCCAACGGAGCATCGCGTAAAAAACCGCCTGCGGGCTGGCGTTCGCCCGTTGATCGAACGGCCGGGCTCGTGTCGGGAATGAAAAAACAAAAAAACGTCGGCGAGCGGCGATTTAGCAGCGGGATTGTTTTGATCCTGTGAAAATCGCGCGATCGAACAAGCCGTTCTCTCTCTCTCTCTCTCTCTCTCGCTCGCTCGCTCGTTGTGGCTCGGATTCCGTCGGGAAAGTCCTCGAGATTCGGTTCTGTTCGGCGTATATCGGTACGCGCATCAAAGTAGACCGGGCGCCGTAAAAACCGTGCGTCAAAGCGAAATCCATTTTCCGTTCGTGAATAAATCATAGGATTATGAAAGCGGATCCTGGACGACGCGCCGAGTCTCTCTCTCGTACGCTCGCCCTCTTCTCTTCGGGGTTGACTTTTCGTTCGCGCAAGCCAAGAGAGAAAGGAAAAAGATATCCCGCGTCTCGAATAACCCGGCCGCCCCTTACCTGTCTCCGGTGGCCTAAATCCTAAATCTGAAGTTGATCGGCGGCGAAGTCTCGCGGGAGAACGGGCGAAGACGAAATTTCTGATCGATCGGCCCGGCCCGACCCGACCCGACCCGGCGCGGCGCTCGCTGCGCACGATCCTCCCTTCGGCTGACCCCGTTGCACGGAATGGGGACCTATTCACCTATCGCGGCGAGACGACAAGAAAGTGCCAGCAGTCTTGCCAGAGGGAGCACGAAGTCAAGGGAGAAGTTACCCCCGCTTCCGGTACCGAACGCATGCACGACAGAGACGCAACCGCGTCCAGCGACCGAGCCGCGGCGGATGCGTGGGGAATAGCGTTGTAGAGGGGGAACGGTAGTGCGAGGACACAAGTATGGTTGCCAACCGTCCAGGATTGGCCAGAAATTGAAGTTGCTGTCCAGAATTTAGATTGAAAGTCAAAATGTCTCGAAGATGTCCATTGGTTCCTCGGTGGGGAATATTGTTTATTAACATATATATAGATATTTAAGATGATTTCAATGACCTATGCGACGTGATAGCGGATAAAGTCGTCTCAATGATCAAAAATATAGCATTCGATAAAAAAAAATCAAGATGACCTTGAAATCTCTATGCTTCCATCCACAGAAAAACTGTACCGTGCAAATTTCGTATAATAACATTCTTCCATATTATTACAAATAATGGAGATATTCAAGGTGCTGAAGTTACGTGACTCACCCTGTATAATATAAACACGTGTATTTCAGTTTTTGGGCATTATGTCCGAGAATTGTCTCAGAAGAAATTGGCAACCCTAGACATGAGTCCGGGTGGCATCTTTCTCCCCTGCCGGATGGAACCAAACGAGTCCGTAGTAAGAATTTTTCATTTGTTCAACAGCTGTCCTGGCGGCTAGCCGGCATGATCCAGACCTCGAGATACGCGGAAGCGGTGAAGATCCTGAACGGCAGCGGGACCGCGGCGCAAACGGTGACGCCGGGCCTGGAGGAATGCGTGAAACGGCAGCTGGCCACTTCCGGCGCGAGAACCGGTTCCCGGGAGGTCGCGGAACAGGTGGTCAGCCAGCTGGAGAGGACGCTGTACGACTTTCCGTGTCTGCGGGGATGCGACGAGGTCAAGAGATACGCTGCGACCTGCTCCAGTTTGGCGTGGGCCTGTCTAGCGCGCGCCACGCCGCTGGTCCTCGACGTGGCCCAGGCTCTGGAGTTCAGGCGAGAGGTTCACGCGAGACATCACGCCTCCCCGAACCCCAACGGCACCAGGATCAAGACGGTCCTGTGGCCTGGACTCCGGGAAGGCTGCCAGGGACCTTGTCTCCATCGCGCGATCGTCCTCACGTCTTAGCCTCGGATACACCGAGCCACGTTACGTTCAAGACTGGAGACTGTCGCCCGCTTAAGCTCTTAGGCACGGCTGAGTTTTGCGCGGGGCTGTTTCTCTGTACGGCAGAGTTCAACGCGAATTACGTGTAAACGAAAGCCACTATAGCGGTGCGTCGTACAGAAAGATGACATCCGCGAAAGCCACTGTAGCGGCGCATAGCGCCTAAGAGGTTAAAGACGGATTCAAATTTCTACTAAACGCCTATACTTCTACGAAACAAACTAGAAAAAGACAAGTTTCAAACGGTCGTAACGATCGCAAAACGCTGCATCTAGACGCGGTTGGGAGATCCCACCTTAACCCCTTGCCGTACCATTTTCTTTACGGTGATTAAAAAGGTCTTCATCCCCAAAAATGTCGTAGAAAAGAAAAGAATGCATATATTTTTTATATTGCTACATTGATTTTAATGCTGAAATATTGATTACAAACAAATCAAACGTTATTTCGTCTAAAAAGAAAGGCGTAACATTCGTATTTGTTAGACTTTGTTTAAAATCTTCACCACGAGTCTGACTCGTTAAAATACGGCAAGGGGTTAAGCGCGTCTGGACGCAGCGTTTCGCGATTCATACGCCGTAACTTCCCGTTGCGCGTCTGGACGCACAAGTTTACGTTCTCAAATTAAAAAATATCTTGAAGAAACTTCGTGTTTCTCGAACATTTTCGTTCGACGACGATGACGTCGCGTCGTCTAGACGCCTGTCGACGGCAACCCGCCGCATACCGGTGCGCCTCGAAAGCCATCCACGATGCTGTTCGGCAACCAAGGACCCTTGCGTATACCAGGAAATCGATCCAGCGCCGTTCGCTGGTCTATAATCTGTCGAACGAGGCGAGGAAGTAAACGCGAACAAAGTTACTCGTCTCGGATAGCGAAGAACGCACCGCGGTGCTTCGCTTCCTCGTCTAGTTGGACGGGCTATAGTAACTTCGTGACGTTCGCAGAAACGCGATTAGGTTTCCACCTCCGCGTCGCACCGATAACGATACCTGTAATCAATCCGGAAGTTCGCAAAGACCTCGAGACGCTGCGTCGAACGTCCAGCTTCGGTTCTTGCCGTCTAAGAACCGCCATGCTGGCAACCGGATGCTGAACACGGTCGATAGGGACAGTTAGTTTGGCCAATTTTTCCGAATGTTTACGATCAACGGTAACGATAACGTGCGCGGGACGATCTTATATGAAGGACACGCGACGTCTACGCCAATGGCCGGTCCGATTTCCGCGCGTGCCTCGCCGCTGTCTCGAATTTCCCAAGGGGAACCGGAATTACATTTATACCAGGGCTTATGTAACAGAGACGCGTCGCACTCTTTACCGTAGCGAGATAGGGTTTTAGCGTCGGGCTGGCGTGATGAGATTCTTTAAAACCGCCCCGACCAGCTATTCCGAGGCTATCCGAGGTGTTCGAGGACGCTGTGGATCCTTACAGAGCGAGATTAGAGCCACGCGAACGAAATAAGAAATCGCGGAGAAGGTATTTTTGGTCCAGTTCTCTCTCCCTCGAGAGAGAGAGAGAGATTCCCTTCGATTTCCCCCGTTGGAAACCGATCATTAAACCGAATTGCGGTTCAACGAGACGCTGCTCCCGCGGCGACGATTCGTAAAACGTTCGCGTAATACCGTCGAGCCGCGTCGCTTCGTCCCAGATTCGCGCGGCCCCGAAAAACTTTCGCGGAAAACTTCAGCTTCGGCGAACTTTTCGCCCGCAACAGATGCCTCCCAACGGCCACGAGCCAACTTTTCCGCGACATCGCGGACGAATCGCGGAACTTTTGTATTCGACGCGTGGCCGCAGATGCTACGGGAATATCGATACATCGCCTCGCCTCGCGTCGTGTCGGGAACAGCCCGATGAAACTCGTTTCGGATTCCCGGCACGCGCCTCGCCCGATCCCCCCTTTCCCCGCGAAATCCAGTCTCCCCCGTACCTCCGGAGTCCCTTCGGAGATCCGCTTCATTGTTTTTCACGAGCGCTTCCGAAGCGTTCGCACTCCTTAAATTGAACGATCCGCGAGCCCATCGCGCGGCGAACTGCCTCTCGCAGCCTGTATCCCCTCGGCTCGAACCGGTTGCTCCGTCCTCGCCGGATACCGAGGTTCGTTGTGTAATATGCTCGAACGATTGCTCGGACTCCGTGGCGGACGATCAGGCTCAATCTCAACCAATTGGCCTCTCGTTGTCGTCGCTCGCGTCGTCTTCGCTCGAACGCGTGGAGCTTTTCCGGTGAATGTAACTGGAACTTGGAGAGCGCATATTCGAGGGAGAAGCTACGGTAATGTTTTTCCTCCAGGAACCATCTTTAGAGAATATACGAGTGACGCATCGTAAATAAACATTAAAACTAAAAACGATTAAAATGTTTCAGCTTATAAAAACGACGAGGCTCTATTTATTTAGATTCTGTGCAATTTTTATCTCAACATATGCTAGGATAAAGAAATGTATCGAATCGATTTCCATCTAAGTAACTTTAGAATTTCAATAATCGTGAAATGAAAAATACAAAACCGATCGTTTGACCAACAGCGGTAGGTTCGGTGTTAACTGATACGCCCAGCAGCGTCTAGAACGCAACGCAGCGAATTTTCGGGAGACCGTCGAGTCCCCCAAGTAGGCGTGACCGCGTAAATCCGAGTGGTAACCGGAATAAACGACCTCTTTTCCAGCCGGGCGTCGGAAAACCGGTTTTCCGGGACAGAAAGAACCGGAAGTCGACGATTAACGCGTGCACGCGATCCTTCTTAACGAGCGGATCACGAGTTACGCTGCGTAGTTAAGGTCGATTACTCCCGGGATCGCCGATAGCTGCCCGGCCTCCGGCGGTTCCTTGTCGAAAAATGCCGGAACACCGCTCGATCGAACGGCAACTTCGAGATACGAGAATCGCTGAGACGACCGTACCGTAGGAAAAGTGGCAATTATCGAGCCAAGGAGAGCCGCCCGCCGGCTGGTATAATGAAATCCGTCTGAATAATAACGCGAGCGACTGCGTGGACCCAGAGAGAGCGTTTCATAAAGAATGCGAGCGGCACGCGAACGGTTAATCAGCGGTGCCGGTCGCGGCTGTCTTCGAGACGATAGCATCTTGCCGACCGACGATCCGACTGCGATTCTTTCACAGTAAACGACAACCGAAGGAATCGCGAGACCCGGTGGCGAGAGGGGGAGGACGAGGTTCAAGTACCGTAACAAGCGTTCTCGGGTTTTCAAGATTTATTGTGGGTCTCATTTTCTATATACATTATTCATAAATCGTGTTCCCAACTCTCGTCCGTTTCAATCGTAACAAGTATAAACAAGTGGATCCGCGGCTATTACTGGCTTCGAGCGGATCGCATTACGGGGATCGATCAATGAATACCGTCTCGACCGTTTCCCTTCTGTTCGGAGCGAGAGCCGTTCCTAGAGAGCTTAAAAAGATACTCGGTACAAGTGCTGGTAAGAAAAACGTCAACTTCGCGGGACTACCCGCGTCATGGGAGAACGACTTTGGTGGAAATACGATTCTACCGAACGTGTGTGCCTCTCCCGTTCTCGTTTACACTATAATCTAACTTAATCGCTACGTTTAGATACTCTCTCTCTCTCTGTCTCCGCCTCCTATGTCGTTCAGTCTTCGTGATTGAAACCGGACACCGAAAAATCGTGTCTGCGAACAGTCGACCGGAAGAAGAAACGTCATCGTCGCTCGATAACGCGCGAGCTGTTCCGCAACGATTTACCCTATTATAAATAAGTAGTAAAAAAAAAATAGAACAAAGGAAAAAAAGAGCGATGTACGCGCGACGAGAAGCAAGCTACGGTCAGGGTAAATATAAATCTTTACAATACCCTCGAAACAATAAATCTACCACTTTTTCTTTCTTTCTTTCTGTCTCTCTTTTAATCTTCATTTCTGATAAAAAAATGTTCTAGGACGCGCTTGTTGAGTTCTACAAAAAAAATATATATGTATATATATATATATATTTATATAACAATATATTTTATAACGTCGAGAAAATATAAAGATTCCTAGCAACGCGAAACGAATCGAAAGAAAGCAACATGTTCCGCGATTGACAACGCTTGAACAACGGTTGTCGCGAATCAGTCGATCGGTCCGATTGAATGGTGTGCACGCGACGAAAAGGATGAGAAAAAATTGATCGATGATCGAACGATTGAATACTCGGAACGCTTTCGCAACAGCGTTCCACGGTCGTTCGTATAAAACATACTCGGAAGGATTTTGCGCTTGAACCCTCGGCTACAGGCGGACCCTCGCGACAACTGCGCAGTCGACAACGATCCGGGGACCGTTAACAATAACATTCATCAATTTCGTTAAACAACATACATTCCAAGGCACTTGTTCTAAACTCATTTAGCCTCTCTGCTGTTCCGAATGCCGAGCAGTTAAAACGACTATCCGCGTATGCCCGAGGGTCAAGCCAACGATCTCTCGATAAAACTCAATGAAGTATCAGCTCGTCTTTTGTACCCGTTCGAAACATGGTAAAAGCTTCGTTTCTGATATATAAAATCAACCAGTAAAAACATAAAATTTCCGCAAAGGACGTCCGCAAAAGACTCTGTACAGCGACCGTGTACGTAAAAGGATTAAAGTTAAAAAAAAAAAAATGAAATCGTTAATAGTAATACGTCTCTCGCGAGGCTCCGAGATACCAGAGATCGAGAACCGGTATACTTCCCGCGCTGGATCGGGCCAAAAGCTTGAACCGTGTTTCCAATCGACAGCGTGGTCGTAAAACCAAGGACTTACGACTATGAATGGCATGGCGGCGCGGGGGCCGTTTCCCTTGCGTGCGAGAAAGTGAACAAGAAATGTACGCAGGTGTGTATAAAATCTATCCGAGGTAATTTACATGACCGCGCACCACTTCTTGGGGGCCGGATGGTCGTTGATGGACTTGTCGCGCTCGTCGTCCAAGATGTCCAGCTTGCTGCTCTGGAACTTGAGCTCGGCGACAGGCGTCGAGGCTTGTATAGGCCTGCGCAAGCCTTTCAGTAGACCGATCGAGGTGTTCAGCACGCTGTTCTCCGTCTCTGTCTTTTGTTTTTTGTTACCCCTATCTTCGTTGGCGTCGTGCTTCCGCTTCTTCTCCAGCGAGCTGCCGTTGCTCGCGGAGATCGCCTCGGACACGCCCGTGTTGTACCGCAGGATCTTGAAGTCCTCGCTCTCGTCCGGCATCGAGGACACGCTGGACGTGTTGACGAACATCGAGTTGTTCGGCGAGTACCTCTGCTCGCGTATCGTCACGTGCCGCATTCTGCCGAGAGATCGCCTGCCGGAGATGTTTCTTAGCGTCTTGCCGAAGGACAAGTCGTCGGACGGCCGCGGAGGCAACGCGTACTCTTGATCCTGGTCTTGCTCGACCTGTTGATCCGCGTTGCTCGCCTCCGGCATCTTCGAGTTCTCCTTCATGCAGTCGTTCAACTTGATCTGCACGTCTTTCAGCATTATCGCGGGGTCGTACGAGACAAAAGACTCGTCCTTCTCCGCTGCGATCTCCTCCGTCTTCTCCTTCTCGTTTTTCTCGTCGTTTTGCGTCGCGCTCTCGCTCGCCTCCGTCGCGTCCGACTTCATAGACTCTGTGAGCTCCGCGGTCGTGTTCTCCGTATCGTTCAACGACACGCTCCGAGTCTCGTCGTTCTTCTGCTCGCGGCTCTCCGCCTCTATCCGAACCTCATCCGTTTCCTTGCTCTTCGGTTCCTCTCCAATTTTCTCCTCTCGCAGCTTTTCCGAATTCTCGTCGTTGTCCAAGCTCAACTTCAAATCGGTCTCCTCGACCTCCTCGTGCTCCGCCACCTGCTTCGTTTCCACGGATACGTTCACCTGTTCCACAGTCTTCTCCGTGTCCATTTGATCCTCCTCGGACTGTCCATTCCGCTGCTCTTCTTCCTTAGAACTAGCCTGAACAGGTTCCAAAGCAGTATGATCAACGTGCTTCTCCGTAGAGTTCCGACTCTCCTTGGAAGTTTCCTCCGCTTTGCTCTCCGCTGTCTCTGATTCCGGTTGCATTTTCGAGTTTGATTCCGCAGCTTTGTTCTCGGTGGTAGACTTCTTCTTCTTCTTCGGGGAGTCTGCCAGCCAAGGATTCTGCTTCGTCGGACAGTTCAGATCAAACTTCACCGCCGTGGCGGATTTGTTCTGAAATAAATACGTTCCGTTGCGTAAGAAGGTTCGAATACGGTACAGAGAAGCGAAGTTAGCTTTTATCGTAAGGGCTGTCCCGGTTTACCTTAAAGCCTTTCCTTTGGCCGGGCTGTACTTTTCTCAGCTGCGCGGTCAACTTAGACCTAGAACCAAGAATACACGAACGCTGAAAGTGGTTGGAAAGGAAAACTACCTGCGGATATTTATAGCCAATTTTCCACCGAGTAAGAAGTACCGGAGGTGATGAGAGGTGCTAATTTAAAATGAAAAATGCTTGGAGGAGAACGGCTGAACCAAAGGGTGTCCCGCCTAAGTAAGCAGGACGTCTGGTGGCTGCACAAAATTTTCGCTCGTGTTAGAAAAATTTCGCCCTACGGGCTCTGATATCAGTGTCGGACGGTGAGTAAAAATTTGGTAGGCGTCGTTCGACGAATAGATCTGCAAACAAGATACGCGATACACCGGCGGAATTATCGCTGGACGATGACATTTGGCCCTCGGTTGATCCTCGCGGCACATCGCGCGACAACACGGTGAACGATAAAAATGCAAGGCGACGGCGTCTCCGGGAACGCGCGCGCGCGCGCGCGCAAAAGAAGAACAAGGAAAAAAAAAGTGAGACCGAAGCGTACGTTCCGCGACCGGGAGAGCAAGAAAACGGATGTATGCGACTGACTGACTGACTGACTGACTGACTGAGATATTACATATGCATGTTCGGGGAGAGAATACTGTGGTTAAAACTCGCTGGCTCGTCGGGGCTTATTGGTCTTACAAACCTTTTCGGATTCTCAGATTCGCGTTGTCGGTTGTGCGAGTGCGTTTCAGAAGTTTGCGACGTCACTTTGAGCAGCCTCCTATAGAAACTCCTCTCATCGCCCCAAGGGGCCGCCTTCTTTGGCGTCTTACCCATGGTGTTTTAGCGTGTGTTGCCGCAGACTGTCCCGATACCGTGTATTATCTCTGTACGCCTTTCGTTCCCGTTGCTCCCGTGAAAATCTTTACACGTATACGAAACGTTCAACGGGGTACTATAGCGGGCCCTTGGAATTTTCTTCTCACACAGTCCACCAAACAACTCGATTACCACCGCGAGAGATTAACTTTATGTATATCGACGCCTTCAATCAGGCTCGACGCTTTTCCTCGTCCCTTTTCCCCCACTTACACGCGCACGCACGCACACGCTATCTTTCTCTCCCTCCCACTCTCACTCGGCTTTCTCTATTTCTGTTTCGGTAGACGCTCGGGCCACGCTCGCATTCCACGCTATTCCGAAGACGTTAACGCGACAAGAGAGACAAAAAAAAAAGCACGTACTACTACATACTACGCGCCACTCTAAGGACCGGCGTGTCTCAGCGTAACCAGAGACTCGATGCACGCACACCGCTCCACGGGACGCCATGCATAAACCCGCCACTCGAGCGTCAACGGCACGAGAGCGCGCGCGCGAACGATCGAAACGATACGCGACTTGCGGAGATTCGCCGTTGTTCGCCCGGAAACCAGCGACCTTTACTCTAATCGGATCAAGACTTTTGCAAGCTTTCTCGCGAAATAGCCAAGGTTGTTGTTCGCAACGCGTGACAACCGCCCGTCACCGTCGATCTTCTATCGTTTCGTCTGTAAGCCGGCGTTCACGTCGAACGATACGAGCGAATATTGTATCACGGCGCTGATGTCGTTGCCGCCCTCCGAAAATAAAATGTTCATTCATACGAATATTCCCTATACTCCGGAACGTAGTCGCGAGTACTCGCGACCGGCGTCGTTACGTAGTTCACCTATTTATTTAGTTCCGAAGAAATCTCGTAAACCGTAGAGCCACTCAGCCTTACCTCGATTTAGCGTCGGATTTCGCGTTGGTCTCATGCTGCATTTTAACGATTCCTATGAACCACAACAGTCTCGACTACGGTACTGCTGACAGAGCAACTGGTTCGCTAAGAATCGAATACACTCGAGCTATAGGCGAGTCTCGCCGTGGGAGAGGGAGAAACGGATGTTTCCCGTTGAAAGACGTGCTCTCGCGACGAAAATAGTCCAAGGGAAAGTTCCTAGACAAGCATCGAGCGCCTAGGGAAGTACCAGGGTCGACGGATGCCAGCGCCATCAACGGCGAAACGCTCGAGTCAATGGACGATTAGCTTCCCGTTTCTGTCGCTAGAGGGCGGTGTATATCTGTTTTTATGGAGATGGGTATCCTGTCTTCGGATACAGTATGCAGTCTCCGTTCCTGCATTACCGCGCGACGGAGAGGAGTAGGCAGCAGGACAGGAATTAAGCCGCGTCCACATGCTCTTCGAATTAGACTTTTTTATTCGCCACGTTTCTCGGCGTACTCTGTGCGCGACTGCCACGAGGAGTGAGAGAGAGAGATGCGCACGCATCCGCGCAATCCTCTCTTGTTTCTCCCCACTCCGTGGCCTGGTGGGGGTATCCCCACATTTTGTGGGGAATTTCGTGAAATTATTCAATTCACTACTTATGAATTCTTTTTTAAATTTTTAATTATTAGAATTCAAAGTATTTATTTATATTATTAATTAATCAACTTTAAATTGAATTCAACAAATTTGATGCTAACGCTTCGAAGGTTTATCAATGAATGTTACTCACAAATGAAAATCGTTGATATGTAACAAATAATAAATGAATTTACAATATTGTAAATAGAACAATTTACAACATTGATAAAATAGAAATCTACATTATCGACATCTTGATTGTGTAGAAATCTACGTTATCGGCAAAGGTTGAACGATTTGTGTCGTAGATGGCGATACCGATCTTACCAACGATCGGGGACCGTTCATTATACCAAAAAGGGTAGACAAGAATTTATTGAAAAATCGAGAATAGATAACAATACAATATCCGGAGTCTAGTTTATTAAAGGAATACCGTGATACAAACGATAGATAAATATAGGAAAAAGTGCAATATATAACATGCAAGTCTAACTACGTATCTAATTACGCATCTAATGCATCCGAGTGGATTCAAAGGTATTAATAAAAAAAATTGTTATCGCTGCAGGTTATCCGTGAAAATGAACATGAAAACGGTGCAATTACCAGTTACCAGATCGGAGGACAAACGTGGAGGCAGAAAAACCCTGGGAGCGATCACTCCCATATCCTCCCTGTTCCAGCCTAACCTAATCAACGTTTTATTTTTTTATTTTCGAAATCTGGTCTTAAACAAGCCAATTCGCAGGAATATCCCAGAATCGGATTACCGGTACAAATCGCGCGTTATTCGAATAGCGAGTGGATGATCGCGCAGAAAATTCCACGGGTATCGTTCCCATTCGCGGATCGAATCGACAGCAATGTACTTCGAGGTGGCTGCGGGTCGCGTGTCGGCCAGAGTCATCCTAGCCAGCATGATCGTCCGTAAAAACATATGGTTTCCATGCACGATGTCGGAGGGCTCCTCGAAACCACTCGACCAAATATTCTCTCATGGCAATCCTCGATATTTCTCCCCAACAAACGTTTCACGAGTTGAACCGTAGTTTTCCAGCTTGACCGCTTAATTATCAACAATGTTGGTACGATATCTAACTTATAAACATTCAAAAATTAAGCACACTGAGTAAGTCTCAAATTTCAAATAGGAGGACCATTTTCACCGACTTCCTAATCGTATGCATAACAATTTATTCGCTCGTTCTCATCGTTACCGTTAGTTTATACTCGTTAACGCTAAAACTATCCAGCACTGAAGCGATTAAAACGTTATAGCTAATAAAAATGACAAGGGCCAATTTTGTGCAATTTTGATTTCACCGTGTGCTTGGATAAAAAAAATTATCGAATTAATTTCCGTAGCGAGTGACTTCATCGTTTCGATAACTGACGGCTCGAACGCTGCGAATCTGCTCGAATTCCGAGTGAATCGTATCGCGAAAAACAAAAAAAAATAGCGAGTGACTTCATGATTTCAATAATTGTAAAATTTGGCCGGCAGTTTAGCGTTAAATCATTTTTTTTCAACGCATGGTCCGACGGTTCACCGACGGCTCGAACGCTGCGAATCTGCTCGAATTTCGAGTGAATCGTATCGCGAAAAACAACAAAAAAAAAAGAAAACTAGATGAATTTCGATTCGACGCGGTTCCCTTTTTCATTTCGGTTCGACGCCGATCTTGGGGGGGAGATTAGCGGCTCGTCGAATTCGTTCGTGCCACATTTCTGGATATGGGCGCAGTTTCCGTCTCCCCGAATACAGGAGTCCGGTGTAATCAGATCTAAAGACGTCCTCGTAAATTCCCACCCGCAGTCCTCTTATTATTATTGTATACGTAGGCGATCGGTATGCGGGATGATAGACCGCGTTTTTCGATATCCCCCCCGCTCTGTACAGCTCCCGACTGTCACGAGAGGCTGAATTTCTCGTTCTCACGAAACATGTGGGCATACGTACCCGGCTAATTGGTCCGTCGATGCGGATTCGATCCTGCGGACGAGGAATCCGCGCCGAATTCTCGTGAGAATCTGTGCCGAGGCCTCGTTCTCTACTTTGACCGGCTTACACGCGGTCCATACTTAACCCTCGCGGGTGTTCGGGTCAATTTGGCCCCGTGGACCACATTCTAAGCGTAGAATCTTTCACGGGACTGATCGCTTGTACCGCGGATTTCTTTAATGTATAATATAGAGGGAATATTCTGTCTCGTGCAACAATCGCAGAACGTTTTCACTTTGCATACTCGTTGCACAGATCCGTGATCTTCACCGATTACTATTTTCACGCGAAAACCTTGGAGCTCAGACGGAGAAACGATTAAAAGATATTATTATTTATCCACTCCGTAAATATTTGAGGGGTGAAAAAAATTGCCCGGGGACGCGAAGAAAAATGCGATGCTGGGATTTTTGCAAGATCGTTTATAAATTTACTGTACCGTGTATCTTTGTTGCGTAATTTCAGAAACGAGGCATCATCGAGAGAAACACCCTATACATGTATGTACGTGAACACGAACGAACACGCGGCGACGGATGCGACTGCGCCGGGTTAATAAGGATGCGACGTCATCGGGCTGCGACGTTACGTTTTCTCCTTTGAATCACGATCTCCGAATCCAGGACCGCGATTAAGCTCAAACGTTAATTGCCAACGGGCGATTAAGCGCGACGGCTTTCGAAACGGTTCGCCGGGGAAACCACCGAAAAATCTCGTTAGACGGGACGATCCGTTGTTATGCGTATTAGACTGCGGATTTTACGAATTTATGACAAAAATTAGTAGATTAAACGTGAAACAGTAGAAGGATAAAAAGAATTTACGAGGATTAGTATATTATTATCAATTTATTAGAGTAATTAAAAGAGAAAACTTACTATTTGGTTCCACTAGCTTGCAATGAACACAGAAAATTTTTATTTTGCATAAGGATCCGCAGTCTAATAATAACTTATCATTAGACTGCAGATTTTTGTGAAAAAAAATTGGCTAGGTGAAATATGAAACAGTGAAGAATTAGAAAAATCTAGCGTTATATTTTCAGTCTGAAAAAGCTATTAGGGGATGAAATGAATTTTTATTCAACTCCTGCTTCGCGCAATCGCTAATCAAAGATTTTTATCTCGCGTAAAGATCCGCTACTTATCATATTTTACTTGCAGGATTTATTTCCAATTGGAATGAATCGGGTGTGCTGGCAAAACCACCTGTTGCGCCCGGAAGCTTCCAGCGGGATTCGCACGCGACGAAATCACTGGTCGGCCGCCGTTCCCATCCTTTCGCCGACAACGGACGAACGTTTCGCGAATCAACCTGTTACCGGGTTCGGATCTGAAAATTCGCTTTCCCGGAGGCACAATGAAGGTTCGCTTGTGCCAGCCAGCCCATAGCCGGGCGATCGGTCGAATAGACGTGCGCAGAGAATTGTTTGGAGGGCTCATTGTGCCCGCTGTTGGGGTGCAGTTCGGCCAGCAGTTATTCCTCGCCGTGAACCATAAGTCTTCTCGACATCGCCGATCTTCCTACGCTTTGATGCGTGAAATATACCACCATGATATGTAGTATAAAGTGACTAATGCGGAGGATACGCGCCAGGTCTCACGCCGGCGGCCCCGTGCGTCGACTGCGGGACGTTCGGCCATACATATGGGGGTGAATAAGGGGACAGATGAAAAGAAACAGGGAGAAACTAGACGTTTATTGTGATCTCCGTCTGGGAATCTCTCATGTGGGTACGCTAATTCGTAGGTATCGCCGTCATAATTGCGTCTCCGCGCCACCTTTCGGTCGTTACACTTCCGAAACCGGCTACCGGGGGGGTGTCGGGACCTAGATAACATCGGAGCCCCCATTTAAGGGTGGACGTCTCTCGGGCCGATACGGGACCCGATCAGCTTTTTTAACCCTCTATTCACCGGTCGGGCCAATTCGGATACCGAAATTCCGAAAACCCGCGTTTTATTGGAATTTTTCTTCCATCGATATACAATACATATCTTGGATTGGAAAAAAAGCTCCAGTGACGGAACACCCCCTATTTCCACTTGACGTTATCGATAACTTTTAAATATAACAATCCCTTTTTTTCTTTAATTCTTTCTTTATACTTGTACAATATATAATCCTTAAGCTTAATAATCAGTACCCCCTTTTAGACAGTTTTAAAACAAAGCATAAAAATTTTCTGTAGCGTTTTTCAGTAGGTGGCAGCGGAAGTGTGTAAAAAAACAGGGTTAACAGAAGTGTAAAAATGAAAGATAATATAAGGTACTGAAATTCGAAGATAAAATCAAGATATTTATTCAATAACATATTTTAAAAAGAAGATATTCATAAAATTACAGATTTTCCATCCTTGCGGCTGATCTGCCCCTCGTACGATCAACGAACGAAGCTCCTCCATTTTCGAAGAAGAAACGTACCAATGCGATCGTACAATTTTCCCTTCGAATTGTTTAGCGAGTCGACTCGACAGTACATATTTCATCGAATTGGAGGAACGAACGACGGACGAGGATGAAGCGGAAAAAATGAAGTTCGAGATGTCAGGACGAGCGCAGCGCAGGACGAAACGTTTCTAACATACGGACGATGCGTTTCGATTAATTTAGAAGCGACGAGGCTCGTTCTTTCCGTTGATCGAACAATTGCGAACGTGGCGTTTCCAAGCCGAAATAATATTTTCCTACGTTCGACGGTGACGCTCGGACCGTACCCGGTTTGCCAGCCGCGAGAGGAACGCGAGCATGGCCGACGCGTAGCGGAGGTTCCCCGTCGCCTTCGCGCAATTACGTCCAATTGAACTAATTCAGTCCAATTGACGTTAACAGGCTCAATTGGTCGGCCCTGCTAGCGTGCACTGCGGGCACACGGCTATACTATCCGGTCGGCATACCTACGACGTAGAAAAAAGAAAAGAAAGAAACGGAAAAAAGCTGCAGATAAAGGATAAAAAGGCGAGGACCGTTTGCGCGCAAAAAGAATGGAACCCTCGAGAACCCTCCGCTCGAGCATCCTCCGGCTCCGATCGAGATCTATATTTATGTATTTCACCGGTGACGTTCGCGCGTTCCGAAGCTTCCAGCAGAGGAGCGAGCCTCGCGCGTTACGCAATTCAAAACTGTTTCGCGAAACCTTTGCGTCTCGATCCTAGAGTGTCGATATTATAGTTGAAATGGTTCATAGTTTGAAAAACAGAAACGTGGGTGTCGCGCGATGTAAGCAGAGATAAATCCGTTACTCCGATAATTGAAACAGCGCGAGTCTTTCCCGAAGTCGGTTGGATCGAACGAATTAACGATTTTTCTGTTCGATCTCGCGAACATTCTGCGTTTCTTCATCCGCGATTTCATCGTTTTCCGTTTCTCACACGCGAGGCCTGCGTCAGCCGGGGGAAAAAATAGTCGCACGACAATTCGTGTTCGGTATCGCGGGACGAAACTAAAATGGACTCGATCGAGATTCTTGCTCGAAACTTTTGCGCACGGTCAATTCTTTCCTAATGATTTCCAATGCCAATCTAGAATGATTCCTGAAGTAATTATTCGACAATGTATGAACAAGTCGTGGCCAGTTGAGAGAGACTTTTCTACTCAAATACGTTCGCGAATTATACGTATTGCGTCGACTTTCGTTGCAGCAACGCGCAGTCATTTGGATGCTACATAACTCCCTGCCCTTTCTTAAAAACGAATCTTGTGAAAGGATCAGAATCACTATGTCGAATCATTTCGAAATGCTAGTCTTCGGAGACGCGGAGCTCAGGAATTCTTTTTTCTTTTCTAGTAAATCGTTTACTGCCAGAAGTCGCCAACGGTAGCCCTGCGTTGAATAATATTTCGAGATAAGAGACGCGAGTTCTCACCGCAGTCACGGACGCCTCGAGCATTTGATAGTTTCGTCGCCCAGCGCGACAGATTTGCCGGCGGCGCACTTATGGCCCTAGGTTGGCTCTTTAGGTGTCCGCGAGAAGGGAAGGAGGAGACGCCGACGGTAGGCCTCGTTCGCGCGCAAGACGATCGCAAGCGCGTTGGTAGCGCAGCGTAGTTCGCCGTTCGAAGGACAACAGGGCTCGCGGAAGGGGAGTAGGTGGAGCCCGGGAACTTCTTCTGTCCTGCTCTTCGAGGTAGTGGGAGCGGATTCTATCGTGTCCGTTTCGTTCTTATCTTTCGTGCGGGTCTGTTCCCTCTCCGGCGAGGCCCTAGAACGGGAGGAGGGGGGGAAGTGGGGGATAATTATTCTGCCTTCTCTCTTTCCGCTCCCTCGATCTCCTCCTCCTCTTCGCCGCGTTCCGCCATCTTTGTTTCACAGACTCCGACGCGCGAAGGACGATTCTTCGCGACGTTGCGCAATTCCTATGTTAGAGAGCAATTTGTAAGAACTCGCTGCGACGTACGCGATCTTTTTCTCAGTTAGGGGCGCGCGTCGTCCGATTCGCCGACTCTATATGCGCGACACAACGAGGAGCGCTTGCACAGTTTAGGCCGTGATCACGGTGGACCCGACGTCCGACTTCGGCAAACACGCACGAGCGTTTCCAGACACGCGTTGGTGCCGTCTTGTCGGCCGACGTCGGGCGATACCGGAAGGGTCTCGCGGACAGTCCTACCCACGCATTCGAAATGTCGGACGTCGGACGAAGTCGGCTCCACTGTGATCACGGCTTTACGAGCGCGCCGATCGTTCGTTCGACACCGTTGCGCATGAATTTCTGGTCGGACGTTATCGCAGCTTTCTGCTTCGCAATCGTGCCGCACGAAAGCTGCGCGGTAAACGGAAGAGAACGACCACGTTGGAAACATCCAGATTTGCCGACCGGAAGCCGGAAACACTGTAAAATCGTCCTATTATTTATTGTCGAACAAAGATGGACAGACACCGGAGGAACGGCACGCGAGAACCACTGCGAACACCTATAGGGCCACTAGATGACCGCTAACAATTTACAGACGGAGATCTTCCATCGAGCGAAACACCAGTAAAATCGACCACGCGTTGTCCGCGCGCGCTATTAACTCTTTCGTCGCGGCAGTCCGCTCCACTGGAGCAACGTCATCGAAGCGGGTACCGCGTCGAAAAGCGTGAACGTCACATTTTGTCCAGCATTGCCCGCTACGCTAAAAACGTCGATTACAGTCGACATCCGTAGCACACAGGTCGTCGCGTGGATGTTGACCATAGTCGACGCTCGTGACGAAAGGATCAAAAAGTATTTCTACAACATCCTCGGTCCCGCAAGAAGAACACGTGCACTGGACGAAATCCCGTCAGTGTCCCGGCCAATAAGATGCACACATTCTTCCCGGAGCCCGGTGTTCGAGGGAAGTTCGTCCGGATTCGAGCTTGCCGCGCGCGGGCAGTCACTTTCTGGGCCACGTGGTTCCTGTTGGCCGTCGGAGCGACGCTTCGGACACGATCGGGCGTCCTCGCCTCCGGAACCACGTGTCGCTCCACCGTTTCCCGAAGAACGCGCACCTCCGCGCGTCGCGACGGTCGTTGTTCTCCGCGAGGAAGAAAACTGGCCGAACCGTTTCCGGTCGCGCGTCACCGCGAAAGAGAAATCGAACGATCGCGAACGACGCCGAACGCGAGGCGACGCGAAGCCGGAGATGAAGGATCGCACGCGAGAGAGAGAGAGAGAGAGAGAGAGCACGAGTGTCGTAGGTTCCTCGATAAGGGTCGAAAGGGTATGCACGGGGTCGAAAGGAAAGTCTTGCGGAGGGTCAGCGCAGGAGGCGACCCGTTACTGCAGCCCGGCACCACCGGGCCTTCACTTATATCGTCTCTCGGCTAATAACGCTAGTAATGTGATATGATTAGCTTAGTTGAGTTCAGTTTAGTTCGTATTCGTTCAATTTAGTGGTTCGCCAGCAAAATCACATCGAGTTAAACCCATTTAGGCCAGTTAAGTTGCCGACTTCTCGCTCTTGCGCTCGGCCGGCGTCCTCGCGGCGTCGAGCGGCTCCTGTGCCCGCGCGGATGTCCTGCGGCTCGCCCGCATCCGCCCGCCCCGAGCCCGATCGATCGCGAGAGGGATCGTCGAGATCCTCGAAACGGGCGCGGTCCTCCCGCGCTCGCAGTCCCGTGGACCAGTCGTCGGCAAAAATCGCGGCTCGCGTGCCACGCACGGTTCTTCCACGAATCGCGTGTTTAAAATAAACTTATTTTATTATAGCAACAGTATTTTCGTACGATTTTCAATCAGTCGGTATAAAGAGCAATTTAAGATCATCGTGAAGTATGGCGTATCTATTCGGTGGGACTCTCGTAAAGTCGAAATAAATCTAAATCGTTGCACTGCCGATACGTTTGTCTCTTTCGAGTAACGAGTTTGCCGACCACTGCCACAGACCACCGCTCCGGACGAGACGACGCCTTGACCTAGGTCGAAGCCGCGCACTCTCAGCATCGCTCGGACCTCGCGAGTTGTTGACGCAATCTTCGTTTGGAACGTTCGAGCGAAGTTCCCTTGTATCGGCGAGACGACGTTAACCCATTGCCGTATTTTAACGAGTCAAACGCACGATGAAGTTCTTTAAACAAAGTCTACCATTACGCCTCCCTTTTAGATGAAATAAAATTTTATTTGTTTGCGATCAATCGTTTCAGCATTAAAATCCATGTAGCCATACAAAAAATATATACATTTTCTGTTCTCTTCTGCGAGATTTTCGAAGATGAAGACGTTTTAATCGCTGTAACCGCGCAGACACATTACGTACGGAGGAAATAATAATTCGAAGATTTGAACCTACATACCTCTCTTGATGCAATCTCTACCCCCAAGCTTCCATCTTACCCTCCTAGGTGAATGTATCTTTCTGATCCTATAAAACAGCGTTCCCAAACTTTCGATATCTACGTACCCCTTCCATAATTGTCGTAACACCGAGTACCCCCCACGCCCGTTAATAAAAATCGGTATTAATTAGCAGGCGCGTACATTCCGCATACCAATCAACAGTAGACTCCCGCTGCACCAAGATTGTTGCACCAGGTCGCGGCTGGTGGTTCCCAAAGTATGTACCACGCTCTGGGAAATACCGCTATAAAGGAACGAACGTTTCGCTCGGATATTAATCGATCCACTTGTCATGCATCGTCGATAAGGTCGCGGGATCAATGATGAAAATAGAACGCGATATATCGATGATCTAGCGATGCGACGACGGTCTCCGCGATCGTTTACCCTTAGGCATCGGCAGAAGTCGAAGGGTTCCAAGGTGCTGGACGGCTGGTCCAGCGGCGCGAGGCTGATCACGCGCGATTTTCAGCGAGCCGGTCGACGTCGCTCGATACCGGCCGGCCGTAAACAAAGCGATTAACGGGCGGAACGAGGCGGAAAGCCGTTGGAACCGGTGGCCACCGGTTGTCCGTTCGTCCACGGTCCCCAGGAGGCAGCGGATCGCTGAGCGGAAAAGACGGCCGTCCGTGGAGGGGGGGCCGAGGAGGGAAAGAGTCCGCGAGCCGCAATTAAATCAGCGCGCCGTGACAGCCGCGCGCGCTAATTACCGCCGATGAAATTAGCAGTTAATATACGCGTGTACACACGGAATGGGGGTAGTTTGATTGGGCCAATTCGAGGCAATTCCTGGCGATTGCTGGTTTCATTGAGCCTGCGCTTAAGAGCTCAGTGCCACGCTGCCGGTCAACGGACATGGATCTCTTGGAAAGTGTAGGTACCCTTACCTTTGCCGTCCTTCGCGTCGATCCGTCCCCGGATCCACGGGGATCCGTATCGATCGGCGAGCGCGATCGGACGCGGCGCCGGCTGATCGATCGCCCGGGAACGATCCCTAGCGGACTTGTGTGCTCGAAGGATAACCGAGCGTGTCCGTCGAACAGGATACGTACAATCCTTTCGGTCCGGATAGGATCCAGTGTGTCCAGTGCCGAGGAGTCGATCGGGTCGATCGTGCAACGCGCGATCTCGCGGATCGAGGCTCGGAGGTCGGGTTCAAGGATCTTCCTACGAGCCGACTCGATCTTCGAACGTTCTTCCCGGCTGGAGCACGGAGAGTGTGTCTTGGTGTACGATTCTCGTGTGACGATTGTGCGCCGATGGATGCCGGGAATATGGCGGATGATCGTAACGTTAACCCTTTTGCTGCTAGCTAGAAGAACGTCCGGAGCGTCCTGCGCGAAGCATCTTGTTTCCCCGAGGAATCGGCGAGCACGGTTGCGAGCGTCGATCGCCGAGTTACGAACGTAGCGGAGCATCCGCACGGAGACTGAAACGTAGCTTGGAAAATAGCATCGGTCCGCGTACGTAGCAAATAGCATTTGTTCGGCGAGGCTGAACTTTGAACAGCGGTGATTTGAACGCTGGCGACGCGATCCGTGTAGGTATGTACTCGACGAAGAAAAGGGCTCTGGTTCACGGCGAAGAAGAGAGTTCGAAGATCCTTCGACGTTCGAGAATGGCGAAGGAGTCGAGAGGGTGGAGCGCGGTCTTCGGTGGCCGGTTGTTTCGAGAACCGCGGAAAGGTCGAAGGGTCGCGAAACCCGCGGATCCGTCGCGCGACTCGGGTGCATCGGCAATTTTCCCATGGCGACGGGAAGGAGGCGAGCTCGATGGAGCCGACCGAGAATGGTCGGTCCGGTTCCCACACGCCCCTCCACGGCGTCACGGTGCGGCGCGGCATCCCGACGCGTCGCGGATCTCGATGGCGTTCTCCGGTGTGTGCCGGGGGGGCGGTCGCATCGGTGACAAAACTCGGATCGTCTGTTTCGCTCTGTCGCGGGCACGGACGCCGAAAACAGGGAAAAGCGAGACGGGCGGACGAGGAAAGCGACGGAGCAAGGGAGCAAGGGAGCGGGGCTCGCGAAGAGCGGAACAGGGAAAAAGAAAGGACGAGAGGGAGGATACGGGCTTGGAAAGGGCGAGAAAGAGAAAGAAAGAGGAAGAAAACGAGGCAGAGAGCGAGCACCGCGCCCGCATAAAACGGCCGTCCTCTCGTGGATCGCGGCGAGGCGGCCAGTTGCCACAGGATTGGCTGGCTTCCATGTGTGGGGGCGGCCTGGCCGGCAACCCGTTGAAAATATAAGCGTGTGTGAGTGTCGGTTGATTAGCCAGAGTCAGAGTAGATCGTCGGTGGCGCGAGGATAGGCCGCTCTTCGCGATCGAACACGCAGCCCGGTCAATAGAAACCGCGTCCCGGGACCACACGATCCATTCCGCGGCACACCGTCCTCCAAGGTCCTGGTGCCTTTTCCCTGTGAACGCCTGAAAACGGACCAGCCCGCTCGGCACCGCTCCGCTCGGCTCCGCTCCGCTCGTTCCGTCGTCTCTTCTCGTCACGGGGCCAATGTTCGCGAACGCCGCGCCGGTCGCTTAGTTAACTCCGGTTAAAACTAATCAAAATTAATCATAACCCGGGCAACAATTGATCGCAATTGGTCCGGATTCCATTACCGGTGCCGCTAACGCGATCGCCGGTACACACGCGCGTGCTTTTTTGCATAATTGCCGCGGGACGTCCGCGGATCTTCGCTACAAGCAAGACACGTCCGGAGAACGCAGCGCCGAACAACCGGACCCAAAGAGGAAACCACCGTTCGGAAACGGATCCCGGCAGCGGGTGACTCGTGACTTTTCGAGGCTTCGAGGAACGTGGATCGTTCGTGTCGGATTCTGTGTCCGGTTCTCCTGACCTGGAGCGTCTGTCCGAACTCGAACGGAGAACGCTTGGCCACCGAGTCATCGTGCGAAGACCCTTGGCAGTGGTCTCGCGCTTCCGGATCCGTACCCTCGGAGATTCTTCGGCACCATGGACGGTGGTCCATTCGACGACCCGATATTCTCCGACTTCGGCGGCAGAGGTGGCACGGGTGTCCACAGCATTCAGGTGATGCTCGGACTGCACGGTGGCCATCACGGCGGCGACCTGATGCCCACCGGCGGCCACCTTCACAAACTGGACTCCTCGAACAGTCCTCCGCCGCATCATCAGGCCTCCCATCATCATCTGCAACAGCAACAACAACAGCAGAAGGAGCTGAAGGAACTCGAGCTCGCCGGGATGTACGCGCCGCTACCACAGACGCAGGACGTTACCACTTCGACGTCGAGCGCCGCGACGCCGACATCCACCACGCTGCAGCAGGGCCTTCAGCTGGGCAACCCGCTCAAGAGGAAGCCGGAGGACCCGATGAACGCCCTCGCACCAGGTTGGTGAAAACGTTCGTTTAGCGAATCGGGTTGGATCGGCGCTGCTAGCTTTCGGCTCTTATAAGTAGACTCGTGGATTTGAAGATTTAAGAATTTGATAATTATTCGATTGTTAAACATCGACCGAAGCTTCTATTTCGCACCTGTTACACGATCGTTGAGGAAATCGATTCGGTATCGGTTTATACGAAAGCTAGTTTAGCTGGTTCGGTACCCGCGCCGACATCTTTGCTCGCGGAAAGTCCGAGCTTCCGGAAAACGATTACGAATCATGTTTGTAATTGGTTTCGCAGTGAGCAGCGAGGCACAACCAGCTAAGAAAGACTCGAAGAAGAAGACCGATAACAACGGGACCAAGAAGAAGAAGACCAGGTACGTTCCTCTCGCAGGTCTTCCGATTGAAAGTCGCGGGCCCATTCGTTCGTTTTATATGTCTTACGATTTCCAATTGAATTAATTGTAGGACCACGTTCACGGCGTACCAGCTGGACGAGCTGGAGAAGGCGTTCGAACGAGCACCGTATCCGGACGTGTTCGCCCGCGAGGAACTCGCCGTGAAACTCGCGCTTTCCGAGTCCAGGGTTCAAGTTTGGTTCCAGAATCGTCGTGCAAAATGGCGGAAGAGGGAACCGCCGCGCAAGACCGCCGGCTACATGGCTGCTGGGTCCGCCAGTCCAGGCTTATCAGGTAATTCGACGAAACGTCTCATCGATAAAAGCCTGTGGATAGGCTTTCTGGAAAAGATCGGGTGACCGGAGCGATCGATCGAACACCGTTTAAACGAACGGTTCACCTATCGCCAGCTCGACAACCTCGAAAATCCCATAAAATAAATGTAATTTACTTAACGAACTAAAAGTGAAACAGTTGAAACGTGTGATTTGGAAAGTGACAAAAATTCATTTATAAACTACGAAGTTAAGTAAGTTCGATTTTATGGAGGTTGCCGAGTTGGACTCGGACGAAACACCATTCGAACGATATTTCGTCGATTTACAGGATCGTTCACCTCGCTGAACAACAGCTTGAACCCGTTCGCCTCGCCGACGACGGCGACGGCTCCTCCGGACGCCTGGACGTACACGCCAGCTTACGACCTGGCGCCTCATTTGAACCTGCTGAGTCCCTCGAACTCGCCGTACTCGACGTCGTTCGGCGGGCCGAGTAACAACGGGTCCGCCTACCCGTACGCGACCATGCTGCCGCAGCACGACACCTCGTTGTTCTCGGCGCCGTCCGGGAACGCGATGCGGGTCCACCAGGACTACATGAACGCCGGCAACAGTCCGCCGCCGCCGTTGACGCGCAACGATTACCAGACGATGGTGACCGCGCACTCGCCGCCCACGCACCTGGCCAACTCGATGTCCGAGGAGGACCATCAGCAGAACAAGCAGTTGGACTACGTGAGCGGGCTGAGTCCCGCGGACAAGTACCAGCACGAGCAGCCCGACTACGCGCAGCAACAGCAGCAACAGCAGCCGCAACAGGACCAGAAACAGGACTACGGCATGCACTCGCCGCAAGCCCGCCAAGGACTCAAAGACCAAGTGATGGTGAAGAGTGAGCCGGCTAGCCAACAAAACTATGTGCAGCTGCCTCCTTTTCTGAACTGACTCGAAACCTACGCTCTAGACTCGTTCTAGCCGAGCCGAGCCTCTTCGACACCTCGGAACCTGGTCGCTAGACTGCGGACTATCCTTTTTCTCGAGTTATTCAAATTGCTCGAACAGGAGATATAATTTTCATTGAACCTCTCTTTCGTACGATTGACCCTGGACAATTTCGCGTAAACATCCGCAGTCTATCGGCCACTGGCCGTTCTGACCCGTGTGGATAATGTCGAGTTTTGTATAGAAGCTATCCCCTTTGTCTCGCAACGTTGAAAGGTCTCGCGAGTAACGCCGCAATCTTGTACACTAGGTTTGCGGAGCACTGAAACTATATTTTAGATTACTTTATAAAAATAACGAGAACGTGTCTGTCCAAATTTTTTTCTGATATATACCTATGGAGATGAACTTATTGAATAATTCCTCACGTATCCATCTGTACAATCTAAGTAAACCTAGTGTTAAAGAACGTCACGACTTATGGGATGACAAAATTGCAGCTGCTCGTTTTTTTGGTGACGAAGGCATAGAATCCTCGCGAGATCTTCCAACGTTTAGAAAGACAAAGTAAATATACTGTATAAAGTGTTCCGATTTGCAGTTGATTTTCGTAGATAAGCACGGGGTCGGGTCTGCCTCGCGAGCACAGGCCCTCGAAAGACATACAGCTTTATACCAATTATAGTTTTCGTATCGATACAGGTCCTCCTTGGATCGTAGGATTAGGATTCGTGTTTGAACTTAACTCTTCTCGTCTTTTCTCTTTAGTATTTGTAAATTAAAGCGCGTTATGTTAGATGTATATTTATTTCCAATTTTTAACGAGTCGAACTAGGGGAGGGGGGATCGTTTCCTTAAGGCTTTTCCCGATCTGTTCAAGAGTTTGTACTTCGAGGAAATCGGCACAGATTTCGTCTTGGAAGCGATTCGAACGATATAAGCTTCGATTAAGAGTTTTTTTTTGTAGCGTTTTTATAATGACTAGAACGTGTTAAATGAATTGGAGCATTCCAAGTGCCTTGAACAAACGTAGCTTAATGTGTATATGTGTTCTTATCGGATGAGCGTGGCTGTATTCGCGTCTTCCATTTCCATTTCGTTTCTCGACGAGAAATCGAATCGTGACATGCGAAATTGAAACATGGCGACAGTCTCTAATGTTATACGTATTTTATGGTGATATTATTGTATATTAAAAGCGTATTGTGCGTGCGACGTTTGTTAAAAAAAAAAATATATCATGTGTTTGCATATCGTTCCATTTTTATTTCTTAGTCAGAATACTATCGCGAATAAATTATACGAATATGTAATAATCGATCTTAACGAAATGCCTTCTCAAGAAATCTGGTACATCGATATTTCATTTGTGTACGAACATGATTTTGAATAAATCGACAAAAACTGATACGATTGAAAAGAAACGACTGCCATCTACATTTTTGAGAAACAATTTTATTCACAGGAGTGTCGCATGATTTATCCGCGATCGTGATAATCACGACTCGGTTAAATATGGAACAAATTGTTTATCAATTGAATTAACACTATCCGTACCATTTTGCGAATGTTTGGGATAAGTTTCATCTAAATTCTCGAAATCGGTATCTTCCGAATTCTCGAAATCGCTCCACTTAAATTCTAAATCACCCTCAGTGTGCATTATTTTCCATACGGCGTCGCCGGAGAAATGATAAGATTTTTCTAACATGTACAAACATAATGCGAGGCGTTGCCTATCGTTATACCCTTTCTCCGAGTTGTATTGTTCGTTCACTATTTCGAGCATCTTGCTGACCGCGTGCCTGTAATAACAGCAGAATTGGTAACGCGCCTTGGTAAGGCATTGAACGAATTACTTAATGATTGCAATAAAATTACTTCGTATTTTGATCAGCTTCATGCAACTTGCCATACGTGCAACTTGCACGTGTTCAAACGTGCGCGTGAACTTACAGTGGATATAGTGTGATATGAAGGTTTGAAATTACATCTTCCTCCGAGTAACTTTTCTTCAAGTAGATCATCATATTGTATATAGCAGAAAACGGTATGCTTTTCCAGTGAGGGTGCCTTGCTATATAATCGACTAATTCCTGCCCGTTCTTATTAAAATGTTCCTCAAATAAATACTTCAAGTACTTCTTCCTAGCTACCCGAGGGTATCTTGAAGGTGTATGAACCCTGTAAAGAGACAGCTTTGATTAATTTAAACGAAGGGAAATTGCCAGGAATCGATAGCGAGCGCACACACGTTGCAATGTTGTTGTGCTGACCTATGAAAAAGATTTCTTGAACAATAAATTGTATGAAAGGAAGCCATTCCCAAACGGTTCATAATCCGAAGGATATCAACGCGATCCATGGTTAACTTATGTGCAATCAGCAAGTACAACATCCTCGAGTGTTTTAACCACACCTCAAATTCAGGATGAGTTGATACTGTTTTGTATCTTTCCAGAAACGTTGTTTTCTTCATTCTTAGAATCGGCAAATTGGAATGAAGCGTATTATTTTGTACATTGTATTGGTGCAAGAGTTCTAGCACTTCCTTGGTATTGGGTATATCGCACTGCAAAATACGCGGATACTTTCTCACCACCTCGATGATATCTAGCCCTCCTATTTTTACATCCTTGAATTCGTTTAAGAGATGATTTATATCGGCTGGATTCAAGTCCAACACAAAATAGTGCCTGTTTAACTGTGAAACAAATCCAATTAATCTTATATCGCTTTGTATTAGTTGTTTATATAAAGTGATTGTACTCACAAAATTTTTATCAACTTTTAATTTAGTTTCAAAAAGATTTATCAACTCTGCGAGCTGCCTGAAGCTTTGATACTTGAACAAATGAGACCTCAAAAGAGGTTCGTGGTATAATTTAAGATAACATGTTTTATAATATGTCATAGAATGCAAGTAGTAGTCTGCCGTATGTGGATAACCAGATAATTTTCGCATGTTTGGCAGTTCATATATACCGATGCTATTAAACATGTTTCTTACTATATCCTGGTCTCTTGGGATTTTGTGTCCTTTTTTAAATGCGTTTAATGTTTTACGCATCGAACTTGGAAACCTGGAAAAAAGATGGATAACTTATAAGCATGCGATGTGCAATACAAATCGAGTCACAAATATTGGACATTAAGAAATTGAAGAAAGGGAACCGTACCGAAAAATATGTTCCAAAGTTACAGTTTTGACCCCCATTTCTTCGAGCAGTAAAATTCTATTAATCAAAATTTTAGGGTCAAGCTTCAAGCACTCCATCAAGGATCTAGTATTTTCTATATCCACTATCAACTTCTGATAAAGAAGAAAAAGTTATTAATGAGATAAAAGTCTATAATAAGAAATTGTTTACAAATTATTCATACCTTAAGAGTCGAGCAGTTTTGGACAATTTGTTTCTCGGATAATTGATCATTACTGTCAATTTTCCTTAGACAAAGATTTTTTATGGTATCATGGTCTAACTCCAGCTGTGTAGCTATTATTTCATGAATATCTGGTTTTATTGAACAAAACGGTGATCTGTTGAGGCATGTTTGAATGAATGCTTTACGAACGAACAATTTGTGCATTGTTTTTCACAATTATTCGCTGATGATGCGCAAATTAGCGCGAAAAACTCGAAGAAACCATGTAAATAGATATTTACATCAAGACATCTAAGGTTATATTTTTCTTGTTTAGTAATGCATCGGTCTTTAACTATAAACAATATTGGTAAAAACAATTTGACTTTAAACAAATGTTCCTATAACTTCAAAAATATATAAATAATATGCATTTGTCCACTCTATTTAGTATATTTTACATGTACAAATAGTAAAGCAGAAGAGCCACATTATGAATGCCTTTGCAGGTCGTTCTAACCTATTTAATTCAATATAATCAAAAACGCATCGAAATGGTTATCTTTATCTTCTCACGAACAACGCAACGTGCATCGCTAAGAAGGATTTTCTATTGAAATGATTTGTTTCTTATCTTTTCAATAAACATTTGTACTATTATAACAAGGATTCACAAAAGATGTAAATGTAAATAAAGTCTTGACGCATTACTTTTCGATAATTTATTTTGAAATATGTATGCAATAAATAACATTATATGTATTTTTTCCTTCAAGAACGTAAATAAAAAATGCGAATGTGTTATAGACAAATACTTCCAAAAATAAATAGGATACGAAAGTTTAATTTCTTCGCTTCTGTTTGTTTCTGAATGTTATACAACTGTTGCGAACGTTTGGGATGAAATTGCTAACAATAAGACAATCTAAACAGAACAAACTGTAGGACCGCTTCACTCTCGATTATAAAACATTTAGTTTTGCATACTATGTATAATAATGATCGCGAAAAGTTAAATCTCAGACGGCTTGATCCGTAAAATCACAGGAACACTGGTGCACGGTAAAATCGCTAATTCCGTAACAACAGCCGTAACCAGATCAGCTGGTGTAACGTCATATTTAATATTTAAAAGATTTAAGTATCTTTTGGTCTTCCAGTTGGTTAGCTGGCATTTTTTGGAACCGCATCCTTGCGCGAGTTCATCTGCGTTACCTAAAACATTAGATTTCGTTTCAGTAATTCCAGAAGAACATACAAATGCAACCTAATTGTTTCCACAATTCTTGTAGTCTTTACCTAGTTCGTTATAAACGATAGAATCCGTCTGTACACGTTCATGAGACTTGTGTGTTTCGCAAGCCACCAGTACTGGAATATTGAAGGCTCTCGCCATTAGGGCAACTTGCGCAGTGCCAGCCCTCGACATGACAGCGCCATTTGCCAATATCGCATGAGCACCCAGGAAGACTTTGCTCACCTGTTTAATGGTAGCAGTAAATAAATAAATCACGTTAGAATTCGTGACAAAGTGAAGTGCATTTGAGCCCTTACTTCTGACATTACGTAGCTCAGAGCACTGATTAAGATATAGGAGCACTCGATGCCGTGTTTCGCTAGACGCCTGAGCTGTTCTTTTCCTTCTAACCAAGGCCTTCCATCCACAACTATAACACGGAACTGTTTCTTCGCTGTGTGCGCGTCTAACAGGATTTTATTAATCAAGAACGAGCTAAAAGCAATGTCGATTATGTTGCAAATATCATGATGTTATACAGAATGAAGCATTTGAAACTGGCCACCGAGACAGGTAGCTTGTTTCAAGTGATCTATGTCATGTTCTATTGCACATGTATGGACACTTACTATCCATACGTTAAGATTACGTCCCCATTGGACACCTTTTGCTGAATAGTTAACGATATCGCATCGTCAGCGAGCTCTATCTGTTCGCGTATATAAGTATCTATCACATTACGCAATTTACTTTTTGCCTGGAAGATACAATTACGTTTTCAAAAGCCGAGTCTTACGCGAAAGGATATTTAAATTTCTACTACAGAGCACCACTCCTATAGGATACCTCCGTCGGTACATTTCAGGTGAAGCGTTGAATATTTCTACTTACATCTGCATCGGATAATGCAGGAGGCAGCTGTGTCATTTGTCTCATCAGATGCTTGTGCGCATTCTGCATAGAAACAGCGGACGGTCGACAATGATGCAAGTAAGCCATCGCCTCTACCAGACTCGCCTCGAGGCCTCTGATAAAGTCAGCCTGCGAGGGTCGCTCGAAATCTAAGATAAGTTGTTTCACAGCAGCTAATAATGCGACGCATCTCGCGTTGCTGCCTACTATTACGTTTTGCGCATACTGTGCACCTAATCTGACTATTGCTGGGTGTATGTGCGAATTCACCGGAAGAACATCGACAGTTGCTTGTTCTCTTTCGTGGTATAAGTGCTTAAAAAGACTAATTTCGTGAGCATTTCCTTTCGGAGGAGTTTTCTTAGGCGTCGCAGGTTTCTTCGGAGATTCGATTGGAGCCGCAGTCTGATGCACTACGCGCGCCTTAGTTTCTTCAGTTTCTTTAGTCTTGACTTGAGTTTTCTCCTGTATGAGTTGTTGTTTGACTGCTCGTTGCGCCTCCTGTTTCGCTCTCCTCTTAGCACGTAATTCCGCTTTACTTTTTCCCTCGGCGCTAGCTTCTGTCGATGCGATTTCCGTGC
Source organism: Lasioglossum leucozonium (assembly GCA_028454225.1). Taxonomy (NCBI): domain Eukaryota; kingdom Metazoa; phylum Arthropoda; class Insecta; order Hymenoptera; family Halictidae; genus Lasioglossum; species Lasioglossum leucozonium. The sequence continues at coordinate 13,497,783 of CM052210.1, read as the reverse complement.
ACATACTAGAAGTTATAGGAGTTGTGGGTGCCTTATTCTCGACATTTTTGCTTGGTTCACTTTTTGATGTTTCAACAGTCTGTTCATCGGTAGTACTATCAGCGAATGCAGGTTGAGTGCTAGAATTTTCTTTATTCTGTACCTTATCGGTTTTTGCTTTCGCTTTGGCAAGCGCCTTAGCTGCCTTTTTAGCTGCACGATCGTTCTTCACTTCCTCTCTCGTTTTCTCCGGGATATTCATTTTATTCTCTATCATTTTTTCAGCTGTTGGCGAATTTAATAACGATGTAGATTCTAATTTATCGAGTTCAATGTTACCTACAAAAAAGAAATCAAAATTTAGTAGGTTTATATTAATTGTAAACACTAAATGTGACTGTTACCTAACAAAGAGGATATATTTAATGAGGTGTTATTACCTTGCGCAGTAGATACTTCTTCTTTAGAGCCTTCAATTACTGTTTGCAAGAATTTCAAGTCAGATGTATTATTTTCTGTACTTAGAACAATTGGGTCTGCAACCGATTCAGTTTCCGATTGTTCCTTGTTGGAAGTAACACTTTCTTCTGTGAGATTTTGTTTTATAACTCTTTTTAACTGTTTAACCATACGAAGCGCATCTTCTTTAGAAACTTTATTACCCTGGGATCCTGATTCACAGATGTCTAGATCCGAGTCGGATAAATTCTCTAAATTGTTAAGCACTTTCTCTAACCTTTGAGATTTGGTAGTAAAAAGCATATCCGTTATCATATTACAAATTTGAACCCCATCTGACTTGCCAAGATAATGACAATTGCTATACTCTGGTCTTAAACACTTTAAAATCGGTTCAATGCTGTTTAGATCAAATTTATTTGAATTCTTCTTTTTTAATCTGCGTGCTTTGGACTTAGTTGTTGTTTGTACATTCTCTGTATCCTTCTCGACAGTAACTTCTTGATTGCTGACTGTTCCATTAACAGATAATGAATTTTTACAGTCAGATTCAACTTCTATTCCATTAAATACACAATTTTGTTGCTTCTCAGCCCTGCGGGCATCGTGTAATCGTTTTCGACGAAGATGCCTGGCTTTAGAACGTGTACAGGACTTGGATTGACTGCTTTCTGTTAACTAAAATAAAATTATTTCAACATTATTAAATTGTCATTAAAAAAACATGATTTAATCTTAAGTTCTATACAGATAGAAATAGATAAACATATTTATAAAATAATCCAATTTGTATTGAATCATTAGACGATCATCTCTTTAAACGGTAGCATTAAATTATAAGAATATTATTTATGGTATTAAATGAAAATTAATGTTTGTAATCATCGATATTAAAACATGCCACACATTTAACATAAGATAAATTTGCCCTATTCCAACCCCTATCCAGCAGCCAGTCTTCCCGAAAATAAATTGTTTAAAAATAAGATGTATGTAATAACAAATTCTTATTTTATTTATTAATCTATTCCCACCTTCCATTGTGTAGTTTCATGTCTCCTTATAAAACATTTACAATATAGTATATTAACAATAACAATGTTTAAGATGGCTGACTACTGGTAAAATTATCCTATAAAGAATATAATTAGTTCCAAAAGACATTAATCGGGAAAATAATTTGACGAAAGGGGAAAAAAATCAGAATAAAAAAATTCTGACATTAAATTGTGATATTCATTGTTTACGAACATGTTCCTCCTGGTCCATCATCGCTGTAGGGACTAGTATTCGTTCAGGAGCACACGTACAATGCGTAGAGCGTAGAGCCAGGGCCAATGTTGATATATGGGACGAGTGTTTTCGCTCATGCGCGGCGAATTTTGCAACAGTAAAGTAACGTTCGGATAAAATTGGGTAGCTTGAGCACCTGGTATAATTTTGCAAAATTTGTGATGATTCAATTTTGAAAAATGGACGTCTAAATGACACCTGTTTATAAATCTTTAGAAATTTAGCAAAATTACGCGAGGTGATCAAGTTACCCCACTTTATTTTAAACTTTTACTTTCCTGATGCAAAATTCGCCGCACATGCGCAAAAAACCCGTTTCATATCTCATCACTGGACCAGAGACGGAACTTATCCGAATATTTATTGATATTTGTGTTCCTCAATTAAGAAATCTTGAACACAACTTAGAACCGGTGTAACCGGTACGTGTTAGACGATATTGCGATATATCCATCACTTTTTACGAGCCACTGAATGAAACAGTAAAAAGGTACTGAATACGAAAAATTGAAATCACTGGGAAACGCGGCAATATTTTAAATGCAACGTTATGTTTACGGAATGCATGATTCATGCGTCCTGAATTTTTTAAGCTAAATACGAGAAACGTAATTTCTGCGCGCATGCGCTCTGAAATTGGTACATACATATTTAAAAAGCTTGTGTCGCCTCTATATAATCGAGTAGCGATGAAAAGTTGTGAAAAGTCCAGCTGTGAAACTCCAATGCAACTTTACAGTATAAAATATTCCCTCGTGCAACCGCAAATTACTCAACACTTATTGCACAATATTTTTATAATATTGAATTTAATCGGATAATATTCGGTTTTAATTGGATAATGCCCTGTAAATGAAAATCAGTTCGACTTCCTTTGCTTTTATGCAATCACGAACAAAAATGATGCAACGCTAACAATTTTGAAGGTTAATGAAATGATTATTTTTATGAACAATATGCCTACCGTTTGCGACAGTAACATGGATTCACTTCGAGTATAATAAAAAGAAAATGTAAATTGCATGAACCTATTTTAAGACAAAATAAATATGTGGACATGCCACATACTTCCACGTTAAAGAATAATTCAATTAAAGAATGTTGTTCTCTTAATTAATGCAAGTTCTTTGTGTAAATAGTTTTAATTAGCTTTCTCACGTATCGTACAAATTTTATATTATTTTTCTAACCTGTCACGTGTTCCTTATGTTCAATTAAAACTGTAATTAAACATTACATATCTTTGGAATACTTCACGTGTAAATCGTACAGCTTCGATGTTGATTGAAATATATATATATATATTTGCTAGCACATTATGCGTTGAAGAAGAATAACTTCAGTTCACTGGTATAAAATTAATTGACACCCAACTCGTTCAATTTTCTCGCTGTATCACAGAGTTATCTTCACATAAATATGTACCTTAGTGACTATAACCTGAAAGGCAACAATGCTTCCATCTATAGGTACTGATAAAAAGCTGATCATACATTTTTACCATGCATTATACCTACTTCTGAACAAAAAAAAAAAAAGATGTTCAAATCGTTAAAAAGTAGTTGGGCTTCGGGCAATTAATGCGTTAAGTTATAATAAAAAGATAAGAAAAGATAGTTTTTTATGTTTTATTTATACAATAATCTGAACGATCCACAAATCACTTCTTCTGCGCTGCCGCTGCTTCGTCCTCGCGTTGATACGACTGCAGTAATTCCTGCTTCTTGGTAGCAATGCGTTCTGCCCTGCGTTTACGCGCCTCTCTGACCTTAGTACGGCGCGCTTCAGCTTGGTCCGAAAGCATCTCTGCTCTCGCCTTCTCAGCCTTCTTTTTGTGAATAAATTCCATGAGAACTCTCTTGTTCTTGAACACGTTACCCTTGGCTTTCATGTATAGGGAATGGTACAGATGTCTGTCAATCTTCTTTGTCTCACGGTATTTCTTTAGTAGTCGACGCAGAACACGCATTCTTTGAATCCACAGATCCTGTAAGCAACGTAGAATGTTTATCATCGTTTATCCTCCCACAAATTCGGAGGAAATATCGTTCCACATATAGAATACTCATATTTACCTTCTGTGGGGTTCTTGCATTCGCTGTACCCTTCCTTTTACCAAAGCCGCAATGACGTCCTTTGCGTCTGGCTTCGGTATTTTTACGGACACGGGCTCTGGAATGAACGGCCACGGGCTTCTTAATGATGAGACCATCTTTAATGAGCTTCCTGATACTTTGACCTGAAGGAATACGAGATTTGTACATGATTTTATCAGACTCCCCTTAAGCGAGCCAAGGAAACTTTGCAGAAATTCTTAAACTTACGGGAATTTGTATTTGCAATCTCATTAATTTCGTTAGGATCCAACCAGACCTTTTTTCGGCCACATAGCATAACAGAGGCTGCAAGCCTCTTTTGTAACTTTAACGAACTGAAACAAACAAAACGAGGTTATGTTATGAAAATCATTCGGTATGATAAAACATGATTTGAATTGTTTCAAATCCTTGGTTACACATATTTGAATGAATGTATTCGTAAAAGTATAACTAAATTCGAACATAAACACTGCACAATATATAAAAATAACATAAGCTGAATGCACTGAACCATGTGGTCAGCCCTGAACGAATTATCAACACCGATATCGAAAAATATCATGTTGTCAATGAAAGATTATATTTCTAAAAGAGTATAAGCATTTCCTTTAACAATACAAGTGATCGGAGTTATTTTTAACGTAATACTGTCAAAATATTCAACAAAATCTCAAGAGTGTCTGTACCTCATGACGGATCAACGAGTTCACCTTAGTAAAGAAGAACAAAATGGCGGAAACTACATTTCCTGCGTTCGTATGTCTAGCGGAAGCGAGGACAATAAAGGCGGGCTCATTTTGAATCTTCCAATGACATTATAATATAGGCAATCAATTGTTCGAACAATAATTTATAGTTTACGCTTTTCACTTTCACAGATTAAATCAATTAATATATTCTTTTGATTTTTTGATGGATGTACTCTTTTTGATATCGTTTAACCGTGTATTTATATACGGTCATAAGTATTTCTCGTTATAACTCTTTAACTAGGTAGAATTAAAAAGTTATGTAGATACAAGTAGTTAGGCTCGACAACATTTTCTTGGATATATAAAAATGAATGCGTTATCTAAAATTCGAATTGCTTAGCAAGATTGGGATGTACCGTACAGTTCATTTACGATGATTTACGACGTGTTACGTGTCGTTATCGCTTCGGTAATGTTGGAGGTGACAGGAGAAAATGTTAAACGAATTACTGCGGTTAGAACATGAGGCAAAGGTTTTCGGTTCCTGTCAGACCGATTTGTGCGTTTCGTTCGTGTGTTAATATTTAGTGACGCATTCATTATAAAGTGTGACGTATAACGTTGCATCAGTTGTATTAAGAGCTTGCGTTTGAGGTAATAATTGGTGCACCGTATGCTCGCGATCAGTTCTGCGTGATACTTCTCCGTGTATAGAACAGTGTTCGATTAATCGTTGACAAGAATGCAGAAGAAAATGACTGTGAACAAGGATTTGCAACGTGAACGGGACAAATGCACGTTCAATCCATTGGAATTGACTCATCTTATGGACGGCAGTCCAGAAAAGACAAAAGGTCGTCGCGAGCGAGGTATTTAACTATTTTTTCAATATTTTCTCGTAGTTTCATTATTAATGCACGCTTATAGTCGATTTGCAATTATTCGGAATGCGCATAATCAACTCCGTCAATTCTAATGGGATTAAAAGATCTGTACTTGTACGATAGTTTTCAGGCATTTTGTAGCTTTTCATTTGAATATATTTAAATGACTTGCATCGATATTAGCCGATAGCACCGGAAGCACTATTTAGCGTCGAATCGAAATTACGACACTGCTTTATGAGATAAATGAATTCCAATGCATTATTACTATTCCTCTAACTCTAACTACTAAATAAAATGTAGCATCTGTTATACGTGTTTATGACTATGGACACTGAATAGATTACTGGACTTGTTTTTACCTGTCCGACATAAAACGAACACCTGTTAAAAACACTATTATTTATTTAAGAACGCTATCAAATTTTTTCTACCTTTTTAACCTTTTTAAGAGTTCGTAGGGTTAAATATTCAGCGTTGTACTCGTTTATTCGAGGCGTTCTGTAACATTGCATTTGCATTTAATGTATGTGGTTTTTATATTTACTGTCGTCATCTATACGGTATTACTTTGCAACATTTTATGTACATAAGTATATCGTTGAATATTTATTTTCTTCATTGCTTATACGGATCTAAATAAATAATCTTGAACACTCCCGAAACAAGTGTAACCTAAGTCATTTGTTAACGTTATGACGGCGCCAATGCCGGTTTGCAGAATATATTTAAACAAACAGTTTTATTTTCTGGATAGCGCGGAGGGATAGAATTTTCGAATTCTACGAAATTACACGTTAATCAAGCCGTCGCTGTTGTAGATAAAACGTGTTCTTAATACAGATTAGATTCGAATGATCGTGATAGATGACACGGTCAATTTGTTTTTATGCGATTCATCACAAATAATATAAAGTCAATTTCGGCCATGGGCGTGTCAATTTTTATCGACTCCCGTGTATACGTATATTTACCCTAATCATGAAATATATCATGGGCGCAAAGGTTCAGTTGAGTCTTACCGTATTGTTGATTATTTAATAACTTATGCCAATAATTAATGTTAAAATATACAGTAACCATCATGCGAACCTGCCAGCATTTTTAATTTTGTTGTTATTTTCACTGTGAAAAACATTCACGATTTTTGGACTTTAAATCCATGCTTCCCGATTAGATTAACGATAAACACAGATGCATATTTCGTTGTAACTACGATAAGATCATAAATCATCATTTTTAATTTACCACGTTGATTTATGTTTGTTAATTTGTCGGAATATTGTAATAGCTGTTTCGCCCGTAAATTGTGTTGTAATTACTAGGATAATACTCGTCCGACAAAAAGTACATTAAAAAAACGAGTTGACTAAGAAGAATGTCCGAGGCATTCTATTAACCTCTACAACGCTGTTTTAGAACAATTTTTCCTGGACGATCCAGAATTGCAAGACGATGTACCAGTGAAGTATAAAAGCCACAAAAAAGTATACGAGGATGGAATTCGTAAAGCCTGCAAGGTATTGACCAAGGTACGAGAGTTACAAGATCAAGGAAAAGCTGGCATGGATGTTTTCACGTATGTTCTTCGTTATTTTTCTGTGTTACTTTGTAAAGGAAAGGAATATATTAGCGATTCGATGTATTTTTCAGGCATGTTTTAGGAGGAATGTTTGGTAGCGGTCTATTAAAAGATGGAAATCCGTTTTTGGTTCACTATGCCATGTTCCTTCCATCTCTTATCGGACAAGGAACTCCAAGTCAGCAGGAGTATTGGATATCTAGATCTTGGAACGGCAACATTATTGGAACTTATGCTCAGGTGGAGTATAATAATACTTGTTCTCAAGTACAAATTAAATGTTGCATTTCTTTCTTTATTTCAGACCGAACTTGGTCATGGTACTTTCATTAGAGGACTCGAAACAACAGCAACATATGATCCTAGTACAAAAGAATTTGTACTGAACAGCCCCACTTTAACATCTTACAAATGGTGGCCCGGTGGTTGTAAGTATTTAACATGGAATGATAAATTGATTTTTTTCCTAGAAATGATGGCATGTTAATCTTACATTAAATATTAATATCTAGTGGGCCACACAGCGAATTATGCGATAGTCGTCGCGCAATTATACACGAAAGGAGAGTGCAAAGGAATCCATCCCTTTGTCGTGCAATTAAGAGACGAAGAGACGCACGAACCCCTACCCGGTACACGAACATCGTTTATTTTGTGATAATTGATAAAAAATCGATTTTAAACATTTATTTATTGTACAGGTATTAAAATTGGTGAAATCGGTACCAAGCTGGGAATGAACGCGACAAATAACGGGTTCCTTGGATTCGAGAATGTCCGAATACCTCGCGAGAATATGCTTATGAAGAACTCTCAGGTAAAAGTGAAAGTACAGTACTTTCACGAAATACACGTGAAAAGGCAAACAGTTCTATTTCTCTTCGGTAAAACCAATATGATTCGTAGGCTGCGGATGTTCATGCTCATCTCTCGATCGTGAAATGAATAATCTATTTTCCGCCTAATTTTGTAATATATTTGTTTCCGACACCTAGGAATCGCATAAACATCTGCAGGCTATCAACGATGGTAACAATTGCTCAAATTTTTTTGTCTGCTTTCGCTCGGTCATTTTTCTATGGCAGTAAATCAAACAGGTAAATTACATGTTACTTGCATAAATAGAACTGTCGGAAAAAAGCCCGTTAAACGTAGAAGCGCGTACATTTTTGGTCTACTCTATTATAGGTGCTCGAAGATGGCACGTACGTGAGAGCGCTGAGCGACAAACTAACGTACGGTACCATGATGTTTGTTCGCGTAGTATTGGTTCACGACATTGCAAGTTATTTATCAAAAGCTGTCACGATTGCAACAAGATACAGCGCAGTGCGTCGTCAGAGTCAAATTAATTTGGAGTAAGTAATTGGGAAAGATAACTCTGAAGTGTAAAGTCCAAGTGTATGTATACGTTCGATCATCAGTAATCCATGTAATCCTATTTTCGTTATTTCGATAGCGAACCAGAAGCCCAAATTATCGACTACGTAACACAACAATATAAAATCTTTCCTAATCTTGCCGCGTGTTTTGCCTTCCAAATGGCCGCGGATTGGATATGGAATATGTACAATAATGTTACAGCTGAATTAGATCAGGGCGAATTAGACAGATTACCCGAGGTACTGTAACTTTGTCATTCGATTCTCAATTTTATAGAATTGGCATCGGACAATATACAGACATTATTTCTTTGCAGTTACATGCTCTGTCATGTTGCTTAAAGGCAGTTGCGTCTTCTGACGCAGCTACCGGAGTGGAACAGGTGCGATTAGCATGCGGTGGACATGGTTACATGGACGCCAGCAATCTTCCAGCGACTTACGGTTTAGTTACCGCTGTCTGTACCTACGAGGGAGAGAACACTGTTCTGTTATTACAAACGGCGAGATACTTGGTGAAAGCTTGGAAATTAGCGGTCAACGGCCAGACATTGCCGCACACTATACAGTATCTTACGATGCTCGCTAAAGGTGTTAAACAACGGCCCTGGAATAACACATTAGATTGTATTATTACGGCTCATCAAGCGGTGGCTGCTGGGTAATTCCTTTGTCAAGTAGTACTTCAACTTCATAAATACACGCATTTACGGAATTATGCTGATGGTTTTTTTTTTTGAACAGCAAGATTCGTTTAGCAACAGAAAATATGGACCGCAGAATACGCAGCGGAGTGTCGCACGAAGATGCTTGGAATCAGACCAGCATCGAATTAGCCCGCTGCGCGGAGGCTCATTGTAGAGCATTTCTAGTCATGAGATTCATAGAATCTGTTCGGGAAATGACGACTGTGTCAACAGAACTGCTCACTGTGATGCAGCATCTCTGCGAATTGTATGCTGTGTATTGGGTATTGCAAAGACTCGGCGATTTCCTTCAGGTGAGTGCAGAGCTTGTATGTTCTTTTGTTTTATATGCATATTTCAACAGTAGACTTTAGATGGGAGATGATTAGATGGAGTCAAATATTTGTCTTGAAGAGATATTTTAAGACTCGAGTGTTCGAAGGATATCCGTGATCGTCGGAAACGTGGGATATATCTGAAGGTACTTTCTCAACTGATTTTGTTTGTTCAGTTTTCGGCATTGAGAAACAAGGACGTCCCGTCGCTTCAAGCTCGGCTGGAAGAGCTGCTAGCTGCTATCCGTCCGAATGCCGTCGGCATTGTCGATGGTTTCGACATTCGAGACGAAATCCTTTGCTCGGCTCTGGGAGCGTACGACGGCAACGTTTACGAGCGACTGTTCGCTGAGGCCATGAAGAGCCCTTTGAATCAGAAAAGCGTGAACGAGTCTTTCGAGAAATATATGAAGCCATTCCTTAAGAGCAATTTGTAGTGCAATATCATTTTTTAAAGTTTACAGTTACATTTTATTCCATATATTTATAAAGGTGCCGAAGAGTGATTCAATCTATGTTTTATATATTCTATCGCAGACGAAAACTTGTTGTTGTTGGACTTTGTATTTCTTTTTTTCTCGTATTCTTTTTTATACAACAAACTTTACTAATAGTTTATATCTTTTACATCGTTGAGACGTTTATGGAGTATATAGAATATTATAAATTTATATGTAGATTTTATGAATATATTTTTCTACCGCCTTTGTAGACTATTGTTGTAAATACTTAGAAAAGTGATAGGTCACTTTTACGGTTATGGAGGAATAATTAACAGGTTGTTAAGACTCCTTTCTGTAGGGCTGATTCAATTAAAGGAGGAAATTTGAATTTAAAAAGAGCACGTATTTTCTATGTACTTTTGCTATTAATAAAATAATGTATTGAAGTCGGAGGAAAACACATCATTCTCGTATCCTCCAACCGCCGAATACATACTTCCAATAAAATGATGTGCTTCGCTTCGTATAGAAATCATAATAATTATTCATTTTTACGGACAACGGTTACATTTATACATGTGGTACAATGTTCTTCGTTAGCTTTCTAATTATTCCCACGTTGAAACTAGAAATTAAAAGCAGGGAGAAAGTAGAAGAAAGATGATTTGGATTCCATTTATTGCAACTGATTTACCCTAAACACAATATGATTTTTTTTCCTGTAGGTACTTTCGATACCGTACCTTAACCTTTCGACTCGTTCCGATCGTTCGCTTAGGTATCGATATTTATTTGCGACCTTATCATCCAACATAACCTGTACATTGAATAGTTGTTTAAATAGTTCTCCTTCCAAGTCGACCCTATCAATACACTTAATCGTACCTTTATTACTACGCATATCATTACAATATATCCTCGAGACGTCTAGACGCATTATAAATAAGCTTATAAAATAGCGTCGAGCTATTTCACGAATCGATAAGATCGATTTAGAAGCAGTGAAAAAAGTTCGTTCACGAGAACGCGCCGATCGATGAAGTTTCTCGTACCTGAAAATATATTGTATGTATCGACATCGCGGCAGGCGATTTATAGAAACTGACATTACTTCGTGTAACGGAACATCTCGGATTACGTGATGGGAATTCCGTGGATAGGGTGGGGAGAAGTGATACGCGATTGGCCGATCGCCTCCCGCGATGTTGACAGTCGACACAACGATCAAGTTTCAAACGCTGTTTGCCCGTGTAACTTAACATCCAACGATCGTGTTTGGTGTTAGACTACAAGAAGATAAAATGGAGTTGTCAGATTGTCACGGGGGACGAGAAAGAAGAAAGAAAACGAGAAGAGAAATGCCGCCGATATTGGTTCGCGATGGTTCCCGTACGAAATTGGTGTTTCTTACGTAATACATGGCAGTATTTGCATGATATTTCGTTTACCCCGTATACGTCACATTTAAACTCTGCAGAAATGACGCTCGTGTTCCTGCGACCCAGGTAGAAACATACTACTTAATATGTATCTTTAAAATTCTTCTTGCCTCAGATTCCGCTCTCGACCAATGCCAGACCACTTCTGCTCCTTGAATATTTTTATTTCTCTAGTTTCCTTGCTCCGAACTACCGTTTTCTCTTCCAACATTTATTTACATTCTACTCGAGCATTCTATGCTACGGTCACTTCAAAAATCCGATAGCGATGAATAGAGAGAACACGATTTTAGTAGAGAAACTATTTTCGAAATACAGCGAAGTCTTGATCTAAGCCCGTGCTCGTATTTCGATCGTGTGGGGTTACTACTCTTTTACGACAGCGCCGTACGTAGAAAAGGACAGCACGCGCAAACACGGACCGAGAGTCGGTGACGTAGTAGGACAGGTTCGGACAGGCCAACTAGCGCTGACCGATTATTAGATCAAGACTTTACCGTACCTACTTACATATCGAGAAGTTTTGAACGTAGCTCGCAAATAACCTGGCATTGGCGTAGCTGTAAAATTGTCTTAACTTGTAAGCCGGGTGATTAATCGAACACACACATAATTGAAAGAAAAAACTGTCGGATAGATATTTTCTCCCGGGCAACAGGTTAAGACATGCGCAGATCCTCGGGGGCTTCGACTCTACCATTACCGAATCGCTTTTGAGAATTCGAATATCGCGCGAGGCACACGAGTGAATCGATTATGATTGGTCGTTGCGGGCGGCAATAAATGCGACGGTTCGTGTACGTAAAATTCATATTATTATTGCACAGGACATAATAGTGACATAACGTTATATATAAGACATTATAGCCGCATAACATCGTATATATAAGATTATTTATTACGAAGTATGGTAATCCTCCAGAGTGTTCTCGCAACTGCGCGCGTGTCAGGTGGGAACGTCGATAGTTGCCAACTGTTGATTGATACCGCGACCCTAATGGAGTATTAAAAGATATACCGCTATGTTTCCTACGAAGAAGAGACAAAGTTTTTTTCGGTTTTATTTATCATTTTCTTTTTTCCCCATCGGAAATATGCGTAGAGACGCGCGCTGGTTCGACATGCGGTTCCGACCGAGCAAAAATAAAAGAAATAAATCACTTCGAAATTATTACCAATTCATCGTTTATTATACGTTTACAAATAAATAGATCGATAGAGAAGAATTTATAGATGCATCTTAAACGAGAATAAATGCGTACCTCGAGAAGTTGTACACTTTGTGAATGGGAAGAATATACAAAGAAAAAAGAATCGTGCGAAAGGGGATGGACAGTATCCAAAAAAAAAAAAATGGAAAACCAATCGTAGAGTATTCATCGACTTCGGTGTCGCTGATAAATAAATAACAATAATTTTACTCGGATAGGATCGCATGTTAAAACCGCTGTGATACGTGGCGGGAAACGATGCCTCCTAGATGGCGCGACTAACAATCGATTACGAGTTTACCCTACAGTTCCGAATAGAGGGAACGTTACGATATCGATTAGTCATTAACTTCGTGACATTTGAAAAGTGAGTTTAAAAAAAAAAACAAACAAACAAAAAAGTAAGAAAAAAGAAATAGCAAAATTCGCGAAAAATTGTCGGGATACGAACAATTCCCATCTCTCGGTCGGTGGCGGGAAGTCAATATGCAGTTGTCGATTGGTCGAATCTTTCGATATCGTCTGTTCTACCTGGGAAGAGGCGAACGTCGCGCTATCTTGCGAATCGTGATAACCAAGGAACGTCACGGTAACGATCACCGCGGGATATATCACCGGAAGATTAAACGGAGATTGAGTGAAGCGAAAGAGAAAAAAGGGGATCCATGGATCCGAGGATCGGGAGAAAGGGAGATTGCTTGGTCCTACGTGAAAAAGTCAATAAATTATTACAATGTACTTCGCGACACTGATCGACCATGGGATATAGATACCGTGGACGATAAATCTTGGAACACATAGACGTACTGTTCGTTCAACTGAAGTTTAGAGCAACGTGTCACGTGATCTGTCCAGCTAGAGAGACGGCAAGGGCCGTCCCCCGTGAACATTGTGTTCGGTCGAATGCGAACGTTGACACGCGACAAAAATTGTTTTTTTTTTTGCTAATTTTTAGTTTTTATACTCGAATTCGTAGGAACTGAGGTAACGTCGAATCTGTATCGCGCCCGCCATTTTCCGTGCTGTAATCCGAAATTGAACGGACAGTACACGTGTTGTTTCTTTCCCTCTGTTTTTCATACCTCCTTCGTCAGTTTCTTTTCGATATATGGCATAGGCGTATTTTTCAGTCGAACGACGAAGAACCGTGTGTATTTATGTATATTATGTGTGCGCGCATTTGTGTCTCTGTGTGTACATATGTGTGTTGGAGTAGACGTGCGCGCACGCGCCCCACTCGGGAGGCGGTTCTGCGCGCGCTCACGCGGGAAATTTGGACGCGTTCGGTGTCCATGGCAAATAGAATCTCTCTCGACCAGCAGAAGAAGCCTTTCTCCTTAAATTAGAAAAGGTGTCCCGTGATTCCGGGGTGGAAGAAGGGAACGTAAGCGAACATTCTTTTTCCCATTACATTTCATTTCATTTCATTTCACTTCGTTTCATTTCATTTCATTTTCGTTTCATTGCATCGTTCTCGTGCCTCGACGGAGGATCGAGCGATCGGTTGCGTACAGCTAGTCACTGGCTGTGCTTGAAATGGCACGTTGAGTTTCCCTCTTTATCCGCTAAGTGCATGGCAATCGATGCAACCGCGTTCAAACGAACCGTTTCCGTCGCGCGAGGGTCAAGTTCAATTCTTGTTCTGTCGCTATTGTTTTTCTTTTTTCTCACTCTCTCTCTCTCTCTCGCTCTCTCTCTCTCTCTCCCCCTACTCTTTTCTCATCTATAAAAATTAAACGCGCGCAATAAACATCTAGAAAACGAATTCACTCGATTTCGCGTCGTCCTAGGGATTTCTAGGTCCTCCAGGAACGATCTATAAAAGCTACATGATTATCTACAAATTCGATTTTGGGAGGCGGGGGGGGGGGGGGCGAATGGGAAGTACACGACGAAAATTAGATTAAAATGCATAGACGCCGGGCGTACGAATAAATAATTCCCGAAGATAGAGATGTATCTTACCATAGAGAGTCTAACACGATTACGGTTTGTGCCATCCGACGTCGAACAACCACGGTAAACGATTCAAAATAAAAAAAAAGAAGAAAAAACGGCGGAACGATCTAATCATCGATATGTAAAGTCAAGTAATATCGTTCCCGCGGAATTTTCCAAAAAAATTCATCGACTTCCGAATGCCCGTTTGGTCGCGTACAAAGTTCAATTGTCGGACTCGACTTGCTCCGCCTTTATTTCTTCATTAGTTTTGGTCTACACGTTCCGATCGTCTCGCAACGTTCGTTGCCATCGAAAGCGAAACGTTACTCGCGAATTTGAAAGCGTTACTCGCGAAAGATCCCTAGCGTTTGAAAAGAAAAAAAAATCGAGGCGACAACCTAAATCAAAATCGAATCTAATCTTCCAGCGATCGACGAGCGGTTGATACAAATAAAAAATAGAACACATTAAAAAGGGAATAAAACGGAAAGAATTACCGTAAAACAACAACCGACGAAAAGCTTAAGAAGAATAATAGTCCCGCGAAAGCACGTTGGACGTTTTTCGAATTAAAAGCCGACGCGTTTCCTTATCGCGTGCGCGCGTCCGTTCCCGGATGACCAGTCCGAGAACGCGAAAACTTCTTAGACGGTGTGCGAACTTCGACGGGTCGAGGCTCCGCTGGTCAGAGCGTTAAAAAGTGGACGACTCGGCGAATCGTTGACCGAAGAAAACCGGCGAAATAAATTGTGGGCGGGGCCGGGGCTGGCCGGACGCGAGCACGGTTTGCCCTGCGGGGCGCAGCGCTGGCTCCGTTGAGCGCGCGAACAACGAAGCCACACCCGCTGGGGGCGTTCTGCTTAGCGAAGGGGAGCAAGATCGAAGCTCCGCGATCCGGAGCGTTGCTCACCGGGGCAATTTGGAGCGCTCCCAGGGCAAACGGTGCTCTCGCCGTGGCCCGACAAACGAGGTCGCGGGGATACGCGTCGAAAAGAAATCACGGTTGGCGCAACGATTCTTCTTCCTTCCCTCCTTCCACCTTGGGAGCGGGTGGGCGGGCGAGGGACAGAACGATTAACGTTTATACCAGGAGAGCGTTTATCGGCCACGAATTTTCGCGCTCTCAGTCCTGTACAGGGGGAGGGATTTGTGGACGTATACGTACGCCTAAATACATATACGCTCTGCGAACGCGCTATAAATGCATCTGGAATAATAGCCGCGACCTAGCGCCGACGAGGACTGGGCGAGCTTCGGTTTGTTACCCTTCTCCTTCGATCAGCGCACCGCGTATGCCCGCGTGTTCTACACGTAACACTGAAACCGCGAGTGTCCTTTATCTCTCTCTCTCACTCATTCACTCACTCACTCACTCGCTCACTCACTCGCTCTCACTCTCATTCTCACTCTCTCTTTCTGTCGGAGGCGGAGCCTATCGACCGAACACGTCCGAAAGAAAGGAGGAAAAAGCTGCACCCGAGAGCTACCTATCTGCGACGTTAGGGGGCGTTAGGGCGGCGAACGAAAGCGTTACGATGGCTAAAGGGTGGCTGTCCACCCTTTGCAGTGATCAATCTCGAACGGAGACAACGGTGGTTAGAAGGGGTGGTGGTGGTGGTAGCGGTGGTGGTGGTTTACCGATCGAGGTCTGGGTTAGCGAAACGGAAAAGCAAAGCGGCGGAGGAGGATTTGATTCGATTCGATACGATTCGATTCGATCCGATATAGCATCATGGTTGTGATCGAAGGATGACGGAAAATAGAGGTTGTGCGCTGACGCTATCCCCGTTGACGACGGGAGCCAACCCCCGGCATTGTGTGGTTTTGTTGCTGACGACGTATTGTTGTGTTTTGTTATTTTTTTTCTCTTTTGTTTTGTTTTGCGACGAGGCTTGTGTTCCGCGGGACACACAGAAAACAGTTTTACAAGAGCCTCGCGCTGCGAGATTCTCGCGGCGGTAGGCGCGGTTGGCGGCTGGCGGCTGGCGGCTGGCGGCTGACGGCTGGCGGCGCTTTAATTCGGTCGAAGGACATCGTCTTTCTCGGCGTTAGTGTCGTGGGGCAAAACTCGGCGATGTCAAAGCCATAGAGCTTAGGCTTCGCCGCCTCAAGCGTAGAACTCTCGATTGTGATGCGGCGCGCCCGATTTCGGGAACGCCTGCGCCGCCGGCGATCTCCTCGGCTCGTCCAGGGCGTACGAGCCCTCATCCTTCTTGCGCATCCTGTACACGATGAACATCACCACCAGGATCGCGCATAGCAGGCCTACGACCGCTCCTCCGATTACCGCTGAAAATTTTTTAAAAACACTCCGTTTAGTTTCAACTTTTTGCACCGTCTGCGATCGACTCAACACCCTGCAACCTCCTTTCCTCCCTAAAGTCCGGTACACGAGAAATGCTCTTATATACTGTTAGCCCTTCCGCTGATATTTCGTGCAGGGGTTTGAGTCCATCGACAGCAGAAACATCAGCCAGTAAATACGTAGAATTGCCAAGTACAGGATTGTGGTGACATGACAAGAAGGTCCCTGGCAGCAGTGTCCGCCAGACGAAGAGAGGGAGCACGAATCGAGGGGAGCGTTACTCCCTCTCTGCCAGTACCGGTCACGTGATCGGGTCGCGGCGAAAGCGTGGGGAATAGTGTGGTGGAAGGGGAAGATAGAGTGGGGACACAAGTCTTGTTCCGGGGACTTTCTTGTTGTCTCACCACAGTACTGGCTGTCCCATCTGACTCTGCGCTCTTAATTATTTCAACCGTACTGTATTCACGACGAGCTTAACCACCCGCTCTACGATTTTCTTTCCTAGAAATTTCCTAGAAATCAATGTAACAGAGTTGAACAATTCGACTGTATATACTGGCGAATCATCGCCCGCGAAAGGGTCGATTAAGAGATTATCAAGAGATGCCGCAGCCTGGGAATGATAATAGCGGTAACGAATTTCGCAGAGACTAGCGCGAATGGTAAGGTTGTTGCGCTGGTATCACGATCCGATAGAACGGAGCCGGGCAAATCAGAAACGGCTTAAGTGGCTTTACGGGAACAAGGGATTCATAATTCACCGCGTGAAATATTCAGCGTTGTTAATTATGTAGAGCGTTTATTATGCGCGGGCTCGGATCGGTTAACTTAACCCAGAATATTTCCTCGTGAGTTTCTCCCCGCACCCTCGTGAATAAATACCGGCTCTCTCTCTCTCTCTCCCTCCCTCCTTCACCCTCACCCTGCTGCAGCAGAATGTTGATTCGCGCGTTGCCCTTATACTTGGCCGCATAACGCCAAGGGAGCGCGTTAATAAATAACGTAATCCCTCGACGGGCGCAAACCCCGGGACCCGTAACAATTCCCGTTGTTCAAAGACATTCCCTTCCCGTCAATTTCCAATGTTCGACTGATTGCACAAACGGCGTGATTAACATTTTGCCCGGCGAACCGTGCCCTCGCGATCTCGTTCGCTCCTGATCGCTGTTCGCGTTCCGATCAACCCCCCGTAGAAAACGGTCGAATCGATCGCGCGGCAACCAAATTCATTTCAAAACCCGTCTCTTGCAATCGACGCAGAGAGAATTTTTAATTCGCGCGAAAAACAAGTCGGTTTTTGCAATAACGCGTTTGCTGATTTATCGGGCGGGCTCGAAGTGATCTCTCTCACCGGTAGATGAAAATGTTTCGGATCCGATTTAACGGTTTGCAAAGCGAAAATTTGTCGAACAAGGGAGGCTTACCTGCCAGCACACCTGGCTGAGCAAAGAAGGAGCTGGTACGGTCCTCGTGTTTCGGATTCATGTAGACGTCTGTGTTGTCCGAGTGGTCGCCCTCGCCACCTGAGCGCTCGATTACATCGGCCTCGTCGTCGGGTCGGTTTACAGTCTCTACGATGGTCTGCAACGGGACACGGCTTAATCAGTTTAATCCGTTTAATTCGGCTGGCCAGCGAGCAGGGCCGGGGCGGCATGCGTTTTCAAACAAATCTAATAACCCTTCTTAACGTTACGCGCGCTTTGAACGGGATCCGCTCGGATTTCTCCCCTCCGAATCCCTCTGTTTTTCGAATTTTCTCCCGCGAACGATACCGCGTCGGAAGAAACGTAGGAATTAGCTTACAAATCGGATCGAATTCGATTAAACGCGATGCAAAATCCAAATAGCAATTTTTGATTAGCGTTGTAGGAATGGCTCGCTGCAATTCCACAACATTGTGATTCAATTGTACCCCACGATAATCAACAATTGAATGAATTGAATAGTTTGAACACAACGTAACGCAATTACAGTGTAATCGAATTACCAAGAAGTATGTACAACGCAATCAACAGTGTAATTAATTAAATTAGCAGAGCTGTCGCGCGACAGTCACCTTTTCCTTGGTCTTGACTACGGGTTCATCGACCGAGTGCGGCTCTTCCGGCTCTGTTGGCCTGTTGTTCGGCACCGCAGGGTCTATCCTGTTGTTGTTGTTGTTGAAATCTGGCACGAGAGCATCTGACATAAGGGCACGAGAGAATCATTGCAAAACATTTATTCTAATGATTTTAATAGTATATCGACATTTCGAGCGTCGAGAGAAGACTAAACGTGCAGCCGAGCGGCTGGCAGTCTTGTTACCGGAGAGCCGTAGCAAGCAGCTACGAGAGAAAGATCGCGGTGACTGAAAACCACGTAACGAAACGAACGAGAATGCCCGAGAATTGAATAAAACGAGCCTCGAGCCTATTAATATCTCGCGAGCTCCACGCGTTTCTGTTCCGTTGAATAGCAAAAGAGAGAACAATTGTACCGCTGTCGTCGTCGCCGTCCTCGTCGTCGGGGCCAAGGCCGCTACCGGATGATTCAAGGTCGTCGTGACCTTCGCTGCCACCTCGACCAGAACCCTCCAAAGGTTCCTGGTCGTCTAGGTAGAGATCGTCCGGGACGGAGTTGTACGTCGCGCTCGCGCCAGGCGTCCTCTCCTTCTCGCTCTGGTCCTTCTGCGAACAGATGTTTCGACAAACTTATAATCAACGGCAATTAATAGGAAAAAGGAAAACAGACCACGGCTAAACACCGCCACGGTCTTCTACGCGTATATTGATCGCGGAGAACCGGTGTCCTTCCATTTTTATTACGTGACGTGAGATAATTGAGGAGGATGCGAGGCATATAATTCGATGAAACTGTCGTTCCGAAATTTCTCTCTCCATCGTTCGATATTCCCGAAGAAACTCGACGCGATTCTCGGTCGCTTAACCGTAGATTTATCGTCGAATTTGTCCACGAGAATTGTGGACCACCCTGTAGACGTCGGATAACGACGCCGCTGGTCTCTGCCCAGACAGACAGCGTTGTCTGTCCTTTTGGTATTTCTTTTTTGCTTCCTCTCCGCATCATCTCCGGCCTGGTCTCGAAATAGAAACCATTCCCCGAGACGTGTGCTCGCGTTTGCTCTCGAATTACCGCACGGCCTACGGTGTGGCATCATCAAAACAACATTTCCCTCTTTTTCGTCCACTCCTTTTTCTGGTTCTATCTCGTGTCGCGTTGTTCTCGACGTTCTCGCGCGCAACGACACAGGATTGTCTTAACTTTTTACGATATCTTTGCGCGAAATCGAAATTATCCTACTGGATATAATCTACTGGATTTGCCTCAATTTTCTAAATCGTCTTGATAAGTTGAAGATAGCATACGCGCTACGATCACCGGATAAAATCCGCAGTCTATTCGTCAGGCTTGCGACTACGTCGGATCGCACGCCGTGAACAACGACTTCCAGGAAGAAAACGTCGCTTTCTCTTCCTGGATTTTGCGGTGACGTCACGCCGAACTATCCGAGAGAACTTCGGAAAGTCCGCGTGCACTAACGCGTTGCAGTTCTAAATGCGTCCGAACGCATTGGCCTATATTACTCGGAAACGGCTTCGGTGTAAAACAGGAGGGGACTTTTGTTCGGAGAGGCCGTTGCAGGACCGCACGCGAGACTAATGAAAGATTCAGCAGTTTTTCATTGAATTCCCCGAGCGGCGGAGTTAACACGCGCATAAAAATCCGCAGTGGGATCATTAGAGTCCGCGGGCCGCGTCAAGGCGAACGTCGAGCAACGGCCACCGGCGACTTCCGGTTAGCGAACGCGGCTGGCGTGCCGAGTGACACGCGATAAAAGGCCAGCATAACAAACGGCGCCCAAGCGATCGCGATTGTCTCCCTATCGACCGGGCAAGACGACTAAACTTAAACCTCAACGACCGGAGACCTTGGCGCGGAAACCTTGGAAATCTGCCGTTCAAATCGATCGATTCTGCCCGGTGAAATTTTATCGATTCACGTCCGACGAAAAATCGGACGACTCTCGAGGCACTCTGCTCTTCGATTTTTCTATTTCTCTTCGGTGGACGTGTAAACATTTCTTTTTGTCGGTTTGGCGGCGGAAGTTCTCGAAGCTTTTTCGAGATTTTTGCTCGGCAAGTGGCACGACCGCACCGTTGCATCGGGTGAGAGTTGCGGTATTTTTTTCCCCCCGGGGATTCGGTAATTCGTCCAGATCCCCCCATTGAACTTTGTCGTGTATCTCTCGGAAACAGCGTGCGCGGACAATCGCGGACGGCAGAAGAGTGTGTGCACACTAGCGTGCATACAGTCCGCACTGCACACGCAGAACGGGGCGCCGTTTATATACACGCTGTACAATCAAATAGGGACCAGTTGTTCGCCGGACGAGGCTCCCGGGCTCGAAATTTCACCGTTCAACCAGAGGAAACTAATCACGCCTCTACAGCGCCGCCATATGGCACGTTCCTGTTTACAGAACGGCAGTTACGCCCGGCCTGGAAAGAGAGCTCGCTGCTCGTCCCGCTACCGTTCCGCTGGCAAACTAATAATATGCACTCGATCGCATAATGGGTCCCAATCGCGGATGCGCACCGCTCGCTCCACGAAAGAGAGAGAGAGAGAAACAGAGAATCGTCTCTCGATCGACGAAGATCCGCAAACTACGATGATCGATCGCTGTTACCATTTGTCCGACCGTTGTGCTCGGCAGATTGGCACATTTTCATTCTGAGAATTAAATTGCATCATAGTCGAGACTCTGTGCTGCGACACACAGTTTTCCGGGTCAATTAATTTGTGTATTTCAACAAGAGGAATTAGAATTCATAGTAAAGGTCTGCCGTGGAATCAAATTGATCCGAACGGTGCACGAGGGTTAAGCAATCTCTAAGCAGAGAGAGAGAAAGAGAACGGTGGCACGCGAGATACTGGGCTGGTATGACTGGGAAAGAAAGTCGGGATAACAGTCGATCGCAGCACGACCTTGGCGCAAGGTGAACTTCGAAAATATTTTGCAGCGCTGCAACTTCGCTGCTGCAACGTAAACACCGTTTGACCCAGAAGTCCGCAGTGCAATAAAACCGCGTTACGAAAAAAAATAAGAAAATACTGCGTGTTTCCCTGGTGCGCCAGTTGCACTCGAAGGTCGCGAAACAGCCGAGTGTAGAGGTAACAGCGAATCCAGCGGGCCGGCTTGAAACGAGGAGAAGTTTGCTCAACGAACGGTGTCGTAATACGAGGAAAATGGCACTTTGGCCGTGGAACTAGGCCGCGGGACTGCATCGATAGCTGCTACTGCTACTCCGTTTTCAATTTACAGTTAACAATCTCGCATTCGAACGAGACAGTTTTAACACTGCTCGGGTGGTTTTTGTTTTTTTTTCTTCTTTTTTTTTCAAAACAGGAACGTTCCGCGAACGCAAAGCGAGAGAGAAACATCAGCTACCGGTTAGGCTCGAGGGAATCTGGAATTCCGAGCAACAGCCAGATCGAAGGATGCGGCACCAGGTGCTCGAGGATCTCGTTACCGGCGTCTGATCGAGTTACCAATCAACGACCTCCGTTGCGTCGGGGACCTGGCAGCAACAGCGCAAAAACGCTGCACCGTTTCCTGGCGCCGTTTCGAGCAGCCGCGCATCTTTTCACCGCATCCCCTAACGTCACCGCGGACCGTGCTTCCGCACCATTTCTAGCCGGGAGGTCTGTTCGAAAAATAACCGAACTTCCCTGAATTGTTGGGAAGACGTTGGGACGCGATCGAGCAAATTAATGACGAATTCGGGCACGGACTCCGAAAGACGTTCTTACAAGCTTACCAGAACTGCTTCAGAAAGTGGAAACACCGCTGGAAGAGGCGCATCGGTCGAGGAGAGGAGTGTGTGTACGTCGAAGAGATCAGAAAAAGAAAATTCAGTCACTTTACGAACAGATCTGGTACATCGGTAACGCACCTCTTCCCTGCAGGGAGTCCGCGATTAGAGGCACAAGGTTGCAGGTGCAACGACCGTGGAGAATGCACCGAGCGCACAGGATCGTGCGTACGAATGCATCGCGCGGCGAGAGCGTGTCCCTCGCAGCTGATCGATAACACGAATTTCGTCCTCCCGGGCAGAGAGGTGGTCGTAGAGTATCTCTCTCTCTCTCGCTCTCTCTCTCTCTGTTGCGCGCGTGCTCTCGCGAACGGGGAAACGACGCCGAAGAGCAACGGCTGGCAACACGCACACCCTGGACCAGCGTTTTCCCGATTACTGATCGGTGGCCAAGCCTCTCGGATTCTTCCCCTAGGAGAGAATCCGTTCTCCTCCTCTGTTCGTGAGACGGGTGTTTTCGCCCGCGCGGAAGAAACGCAAGAATTGCGCGGGCGCGCGCGCGATGTTATCGACCACTTTCGCGTATTCCATCGCGCCCGCACACGTTCCGCTCCCTGTTCAACAAAGTGTCACCGTTCTCGTTTCAACAACGCCTCTCTCGCTCTCTCTCTCTCTCTCTTTCTCTCTTTCGCTTTGGATCTCTCGACACAGCCTGCCTCTGTCGGAGGCCTACCACCCCTAAGGTCAAGGTTGTCCTCGAAATCCTCTTGCCCTCCCCACTCCAATTTCTCCACACCCGCGTTTCACACATTCGTGATTCGATCGCGGTGACACGCATACACACATGCATACATACGTAGAAACACAGACACACCGATATGCGAAACACTGCGATAGGACTGTCGTCCTGATGATCGAACAGGTTCAACGGGTCTGTTCACACGACGATCATACTCACGAGAGCGCTCCGGGGGCCAATTCCGGTGAACTGCGCTCGGCCGACGCGAAACCGACCCCGAGAATCCACGGAATTTCGCGAGATAGCCCGCGAGATATGCTTTTCAGCGAAGTGGCGACTGCACTGACGTAGTACGGACTCGGCACTGTAGACGGCACTGCTCCAGCCATCTATATATAGCTACCGCACAGATAAAACGGGAGGATCTGGCCAGGACTGTACCATCCAGCATCCGGGATCCGCGATTTTTCGAGCTTTGCTCGTTCCAGCGCGCACGCAGCGCCAGAATCGAAGAAAAAAACCTCGACAAAATCCCGTCTGCCTGGTCTCGGTTAAGACATTTTTTCGTTACAAACAGAACTGTTTCACACGTTTCGAAAATAGAATCTAAGTCTGGTATCAATTTTGTTTTCTAGGACGAGGAACTGTAGGGTCGTTTCGATTTGAGAAATTGAAACTCTTATCTGGTTGATTTCGAATGTGATTTTTAGCAATCTATTTCCTCGAACAGTTTAAGGGCACGTCTATTTTCGAGTTCAACCATTTTTAACGATGGCAGCGTCTCCTCTCCTCCAAGGCTAAGGGATCCCCGACGCCCTATTCTCGTTCGTTCCTTGGATTCATCCCCCTTGCGACGATGCTACCCCAATTCTCTGGCCGAATTATCCAGAAATTCAACCGAATTACTAAATCGTTGAATTTCCTACAATCTCTCTCTCTCTCTCTCTCTCTCTCTCTCTCTCTCTCTCTCTCTCTCTTTCTCTCGATATCAGAATTAGCGAGACCTAATGAAAGATACAGAGGCCGCTCGGAGGCGATTCGCTGTACCAAAATCTCATTTATTTCAGCGAAGAAGATGGACAAGTTCGCTTAAATATTTATGGGTCCCCGACCTTTCTCGCAGGTGGATCGCATCAATGTTTCAACGCCCTGCTTCGGCGGTTCCGTGCCAAATCGATAATTATTAGATTGCCGGTCTTATGTACTTAAAAGTCGGTGTTGTCGAACAGTTAACTAGATTTCCGTCTTCGTTCGGGAGCGTAATGTAACAAGTTTTGTCGATAAAGAAAATCCACGGCGGAAATCTGTCTGCAGCTACACAGCAGTTAACAGTAGAAAATCATGAAACACACATTTGTGCCTCACAATGTCACACCGTAGAATTTATTTACACCAACAGAGAGGTTGTTCGCTTAACGATAGAATTTCGACCTCGACCTCGAAGAAACTCGCAACTATCGAAATCTTCCGTCTGACAACCCTGTTATAAGCGAAGGTGTTGAAGTAATATAAGTATCGGTGCATGCGATATTTTTTCACGGGGGAATACGGAAGCAGGTACGTGTTGCTTCGCAGATTTTCAAGAGTCGATACGGACGTAGAGGGAAGGGGTGGGGATAGATGGTTTCCGAGACGCGATAAGTCGACTGATCAGACTATCCGTTCAGTATACAGCCTCTCGTTGGATGCAGGGGATATTGAAAATCCAGTCTGTGCATGTGACGCGTTTCCCACCGCGAGAGAGATCCGTCTTCTCCTCGTCGTCTATTTGAATAGGATCGGAATCTTTCATATTGGATCCGAATCCAAGAATCTTAACTCTACTCCAGCGTCCTCGCGGTCTCGCGTTTCGCGACGTTTTTCTATGCGTTCGTTTACACTGAAAGGAACACGTCCCGGCTGCCACACACACAGACGCGCATATACGCGCACACATGCGCCAACCTTCCTATCGCGAGGCTGATAACGCACGCTCCCGCAGAAAACGCATCGCCACACGGATCCAGAAATCCACTCACCTCCGCTTCACCAGAAATATCAATATTATTTTTACGTTCGTCGCGCTTCCAACCTCGTTATGTTTATTTTATTACGCCCCGTTTTCATCTCGCCTATTATTTTTTTTTTCTAGCCAGTCGTTCTTTAGTTTTGCTTGGAATTATTTTGTAAGAAAGCGCGAGTACCGAGTGCGCTTCCGAACAATTTGTTATTGCGGTAGTTCTGATTTTTATTATCTTTTTATTTTAATGGACGGGGCTCTAGGTGCTTTATTCCTTTGATAATAAATTTTGTATTATTGTTATTATAGAAGTCACTTCTTCTGTATGCATGCACTGTTGATTCGGGTGAAGGAGAAAATGATCTGGAAAGATTGGGCCCGATTAGATCGTGGGAACCCGACGCGCATGAAATTTGAAAATTTTCACATTTCAAATTACAAATTTTTAAACTTCAAATTTTCAAATTTAAACTTCAAATTTTCAAATTTAAAGTTTTAAATTTTCATATTTCAAATTTTCAAATTTCAAATATCAAATATCAAATTTTCAAATTACAAATTTTCTAATTTCAAATTTGATGCGCGTCAGGTTTCCTCGATCCAACCGGCCCCAAATGTTTTCCAGATCATTTTCTCAACACTTGTCACCATACTGGAGGGTGAGACTAAAAAAATTTTTGGTCAAAAACCAAGGTCCATCCTACTATTGTATTTATAAAGAACGTAATTCTAACGCAAGATCGGACTCTAAATGTTAAAGTAGTGTAGGTAGCACGGGTAATAGGTCGAGTAGTAAACAGACATTAGGTCGAGGGAGGGGCCGATAGTCCAGCACCTGGAAAATAGATTGACCGGGTAAACAAACAATAACGAATATCCGATCACCGAGCCTCAGAATCACCGCGACCGTCAAAGTAAACGGAAGAAAACGTCGCAGTAACCTTTCCTGTTTACTCGGGTGTGTCGCCAAACTTGGCCATTTTTCTAGTTTCAATGCGCCGTGTGACAGCTGTACGCTCTTCCGTTTGTCTTGAAAATTCAGCAGGTGTTAATTTTGTCAATACGCAATACGCGTTAAAAGAACGGAAATTGTTAGCGAACATCGCGTATAATGGTCGTGTGTTTTCAGAAGGGTCGAATCGATCAGGCGAGTTTACTCGAGGCTCGTGCAGGCGAACAAGTGTCCGGCTCGTGCTCCGCGAGCCGAACTTCCTGGACGAAATTTCAACCGATTAGATTTCGTCCTCGCGAACCAGGGGACCCCATCGATTCCAGGGTGTGCAACCACCAGCGACCCCCTGCACACCGCCACCATCAACGTGGCTCCGGGCCCGCAGAGAAATGGTTCATTAACCGCGTAACAGAGCAAATCCAGACGGAGCATCGAACGGAGATATATGTTCATGCGAACATGAACAATTCGTATGCGCGAGAGAGCGTTCGCGCGACGTGTGCGCGACCGACAAAAGGATAACAGAGAGGGACGAGAACCAGCCGTTTGCTTTTGAATTTCGTTTCACGCCCCATGGATCACCGACGGAGTATACAGTTAACCGAACACCAGTCCCAGTAAGTCACCTCTCACCAAATCTTTTTTTTTTCATTTATTTCAGACGGTATCGGTTCATCCGAATGTCTTTTTTCCCCACGAACATCCATTTCCCGGAATCGTTCCGCGAACGCCGATGAAAAAGATTTATCTCGACCATCGAACGGTCTTGCGTGAAATATTAGAAATAGAAATATCACAACAGTTTCGAAATCAATTTTGCGTTCAACTTTCGCGTGTCGTCCACCATTTTTAGCTCGGATAAAAATTGCGAACACAGAGAGGAGTCGCGCCGTAGAATATTCCTGCGGGCGAACGAAGGCGAACCAGTCGATAAAAACGAAGCGTTAATTCGTCTCGCCCGACCAACAGGTTGAAGCTCGGTCGGAATTAATGTGCCTCTGGAAGAATCGGTTCGGATCATATACCGGTTCGGAGATATCCCGGTTTTCCGACGTTTTCCCTCGACGTTGAAAAAACTCGGTCGGTTTCGAGCACAATGGCTGTCGACCGTTTTTGGATTTAGTTTCTCTCGCGCGCTCTCGGCTTCCGGTCGAATAAAACGGGTCGTATAGATAATCGTTCGAGCAAGGTGTCAAATGCGCAACGAACAACGACGCGCGTCCCCATTGGCTGTAAACCGGGATAAAGACGCCATCATCTCCATTCGGTGGAATTAGTCTGTTCAGCGTGAAATACAATTTCGTGTCGGTTAATTTCGTGCCGCTTTGTACCGAAGCCGCAGCGTTTAACAGCGACCGGGCGAGAGCTAGACAGAGAGAGAGAGAGAGAGAGCCAGAGAGAGAGACAGACAGAAGGGGTGAGTTTGCAGCGAGCAACTTGGTAAAATTACTTTCGCCTGTACAAATACGTTCTGCTAATAATGGATTTATTATAATAATGACAACGGAGCCGCCGGGTGAGCGCGTTAATAACCGCAATAGCCGTTGACGACATAAATGAAATATATTCGACGGTCGATACGCTAAATTGCTCCTAATTACCGGAGTCCCCGTAGCAGTGCCACGTTTCTTTCTCGGTCCGTGTGCGTTTTCGTCGATGAAATCACAACGACAATTATTCTATCACATTTTCAAACTTGTCGCGTCAGTTCGGCGTCTATTTGTAATTTTCATGCATAAGTGGTTTCCATTAGGCCGAGTCACACATAGGCAATTTCCTTGTTGATGAAAATTCTACCTTCGTGCAGTGGCGGTAGCGTACCGGAATAGTATGCCGTTTCACCATTGCTTGTCCAATGTCTCAAATTTCATAAAGACAGTAAATGCGGACTCGAGAGTCGATGACGTCGAATCGGCAACCCCCACAAAAATTGTTTCGGCCAAGTTTCCGAGGAAAATCATTTCTCAGTAGCTCTCTGTTGTCACCGTGGCACCGTAGTCCCAGTTTATGATTCTCGTAGGCAGTCTCCAGGGTTGGTTCGACTTCTCGAGCATCTCTTTCGCGATTCCCGGGCTCCGTTTCGCGCCCCAAGTTTCCGCAACGCTCTCCGCTACTCCCCGCATCCCCCGTTTTTCCCTGATTTTCCCGTTCCACACCCGGGGGAATTCGGTGTTCCCCCCCCGACATCCCTTGCGTCGGTTTGCTTTCACGGGTATCTCTCCGCAGCTTCCTTTTTCCTTTCTTTCTCTCGCCGTCACGTTACTTTCCGCAGCGTCGCGACGTCTTTTCCGGTTCTTTTTTCTCGGAGCCCCTTCCCCGAGAATTTTGATCTATCTTGACATCCGACTGCGCCACACCGTCTCCCACCGATTTCACTCGTCTCGTAGCTACGGTTTCTATGTCAGCTGCGCCGTCGCGTCGTTCCGATCCCTCTCGGCCCCCCCCCCCATCCCCTCGAAGACCCCCGACTGGCTCGAGAAACATGAAATTATTCGAACACAAAAGTGTATCGAACGACTCGCTCTCTCTATCGACGCAGCGATAAAGGATTCGCGCGATTTTGCCCGGGTCGAGCGGTGGATTTTGTTTTTGGCGCGTGTCGCGTCGATGATATTCCAAAAAAGACCGCAGCAATTATCATCGACGATTAAAACGGCTGCGAGGGCTCTCTCCAGCGTGCGTGCGTGCGTCCGACCATTTCGAACGTAACGCACGCGGATATTCTGCGTTCGCGTGGAGGACGCGTACGCGCCGAGAGAGAGAGAGAGAGTGGTACGTTTGGTAAATCAACGAAATCGACGATCCCCATCGAGATCTTCAAAAATCGACGAGATTCGAGCAATTGCGGACAATTTTGGTGGTCAAACCCCGTTGGAAGCAATTTCGCTGAGCGTCACTCCTACGTTTGGATAGATGCCCGATGCACGTGTACAGAATGTTGCAGCTTGGAAAATTCATTTTTGGAAAATACACAATGGTCTCCAGGATTAACTGACAGTAGAATCAGTCGGATAAAAAAATAATAAATTCAGACCGAAAGTGTTGAGGGGTGTTCTAAACTGTTCTAGGGTGGTTAATTAACATCCCGAGGTTGGTGCAGAAGAAGCTGGGAGAATTTATTTGTTGATAAGATGCAACAATTATCCGGCGGCGGTGAGCACGAGCACGCGAGTTCGAATAAATGAATAAATTGGTGGAACTTCGGTCGGCGGTTAAACTTCCCGATTCTTCGAGCACGGAGAGAGGGAGGAAGAGGATCAAAACTTGCGGGAAGTTAGGGTGCTAACTGTGTACAAGAAGGCTGGAGGGTGGGGAGGGTGGCGTGCGAGAGGACAATCGACGTTGGAGAGGAGCGAGTTTCCGCGAAGGCGTGGGTGGCGGAGGGTTCGCGTTGTCGTCGGTGAAAGGGAAACCGGAGAGACCAAAAGGGACAAGACGGCGAGAGACGGGCAAAAGGGACGGGCGTAAACGGCCGCCGCGCGGGGTAGCCACAAGGGAACCCACGGGGGAACCACGAGCGAAGGGAAAAGAACGAAAAGGGCGAAAGAAATAAACAAACGGACGGGCGGACAGAGCGAGGCGGGCGTCGCGCGACTAGGATCGCAATCGCGTTCCATTTCGCTAACGAGCTCGCTGCCTCCTGGCCCGAGAGATGCGTCGACGTGCATAAAGCACACACACCGGCCACGCGCAATTATCGCAACGATAATTATGCAGCGGTCACAACGCCGCGACTGCCCGTGGTTACGACCCCGCTCTCTCGCGTTTGTTAAACGTTAACGCGAAACGAGTCTCAGATGTAATTGAAAGCCACTCTAGCGACCGTCGTTTTCTTTACCGCGGACTCGTCGCGCCGCGCCTTGAAACGCGATTACAAAGAGTAACTATTCTATTCCTCCGTTCGTAACTTTCGGTGTCGACCGGGTGCGAATCTTTCGAAGATCCAGCAAACGTTCCAATTAATTGCTCGCCGTTCTCCGAAAAGTTTTCCTTCGCAATGCGTACGTTCGGTATTTGTTAATTAACAACGAAACGAACTTTCCGCGTACAGCCTCTAATAAATTTAATCGACGTATTCACAACAACCAGAAAGCGGAAAGCATAGAAATGCGATGAATACACAGCGAAATTAGTTTTACTTGCCGGGCTTCCAGAACCACGCTGGCCGGAAAATCGCTGTTTTCCTTTGTCGGTTGTTTTCCACCGTTCGTTTGTTATTTAACGGCGCAACGAACGGGGTAGAAATGTAATCTCGTTGTTAAGGTAATATCTCCGTTAAAACTGGGAAGATTTTCTTGGGCGGGGCGGAGTCGACTCGGAAGAGGTTCCTCGAAAGTTCGCCCATTAGGATGCATCCCCTAAAGCCCCCTTAAAAATCGTACGTCGGGAACCCGTGGGCTTTCCGCGACGGCCGTGGGACATTAGCCACGCTAAACATTACGGGGAATTACGCTAATGAATATCCAAGCCCGAGCGTTAAGGGGAATTATGCTAATGAACCCGGCGAAAGTCCGTGCGTCTTGTTGCATTATCCGCGAAGTGTTCGAGCGCGCGCGCGCGCGTGGGGCCTTGATTTCGGATGCAGTCCGAGACGGGGAGAACGGCCCGATAAAACTCCGCGGAAGATTCTCGAACGACGGTCAACTTTTTTTCCCGTTATTTTCCTGTTTTTTTTTTCATCCGGTCGTTCAGCCTCTCGACGCGACCGCGTAGCGCGAAACTAGTTTCAAACGAACGACGACGACTTCGGTGAGTCCGTGGTTCTTGCGCGAGACTCTCATTAACTTTGAACCGATTAAATTCTTCTGGTTACACCGCTCGGTGTTTTATTCCCACCGATTATACAAATCAGGGTCCTCGGGTTTATCGTGCGATGTTCCAGAAATATGTAAGAACATCGGAGAATTTGTAGAAACGTTTGAATAGCCAAAGAATGAAATGAGATACGCGCGGGCTTGTAATTCACGATAGGGTCTATGAGAGAGAAAAAAGTCCGTACAGCGTGGATCCGTAGGGAGAATAAATTGCATAGGGGAGAAGATAGAAAGGGCGAGGCGTTCCGCTTTAACCCGAAGTCAAAGGGGGTTAGAGGGCCAGCAAAGAAATCACGGAATTAATTCGTCTCCGCCCCCTGTTCCAGCCACGCGAGACTTACGGGGGCGGGTGGTTTCAGCTGCGAGAAGGGCGAGGAGGGAACGCGTCCTCGCGAGAAAAAGGACGAAAGGGTTTTTAAGGCGGGAGAGAAAGAAAGAGTGAGTTGTGGCTCGTCCCGAGAAAAAAAAGAGTGCGACGGTGCCTCGGGGGTTGGAGGGGAGGGGTTGGTTCCCCGCATGCTAAGCGGCGAATTAGGCAAATATTACCGCGCGTAGCTCGCGGCCACGCGTAAAAAAGAATCCATTTGCCTTTCGCTGGCGTGGATCGACGACCCTCGCTTGGGAAAAAAAGAGTCGTCGGCCCTGCTCCACCCACGGACCCAACCCCTTCTCACCCCTTTCCACCCCTTTGGCCCCTTTTTGCGAGCACGTTCGTCTTTTTGCTACTTAATTACACGTACGGCCGTCGCGGCGACCCGGATCTCGCGGTAAATCTCGAGACTGGCCGCGCAGCGTTGCTTTAGAATGCGAGGCCCCACCCTCTATCGAAAATACCGAAATTAACCGTTCGCAAACATGTTAATCTCTTGCCGAAGATGTTCCTGAATATAATTTATTCCTGGATATCAGCATCAGTCAATTTATTGTGAATTTACGGACGAATAAATCAACGGCGCCGGGGAAATTAATAAATGCTCGCGTAACGTATGCATAATATATTAATGTATTCCTTAACCAGTCGAAAAAGGAAGCTTTCGACTAATAATAATTTTAGTAGCGAATTACGTGTTTCGAAATTTTAACGGTCTCCATTCGCTTGATATTCGCTTCAAGCTCGGCAGAGATTTGTGATTTTATCGATACATTAACTCTTCAATTATTCCTTCAGCCGCGAGGACGTTCGTGGAACACTGTTAAAAGCAATATTTCAATTTCTCTGGGTAAAACGTACGCTTTCTAGGGGTGGTTCCAGCAAATAAGTAACGCCCCAGCAGAATCAGACTCTTAAACCGTCCTCCTGGTAATTAATAATGTATAATTACCAGAGATACGAATTTTGTCCAGCTTCTTGCAATTCTGGCGCATCGTGCGCCGTGTGCCAGGGTTGATTCAGAACAGCCGGGGGTTGTACGACCGCCTCACGGGGTGGAGATATTCCCGGAATATCATAAATTTCACGGTTTCTTAGAGGATGCGTGCGAGAGGGCAATGAGAATCTTTTGATAAAAATTCAATCCCTCGGAAGACGGCAGCCGCGATAACCACCCGTCGCCATTTTCTTTTCGGAATCAAACTGGGCGGGGCTTCCGGCATCGAAGAGCAAGATACAGAAATTTTTTTCAAATTTTCTCGAATCGTGCAACGATTTTTTATTTTGCCATTCTTTTAATTCGCAGAGATTTTACGAAATTATCCACAAAAATTTACGTCGGTGTGCCGATTTGTCTCCCCTCCCCTCCCCCAGCGATCAAGAATATTTATTTCCACCGACATCTAGAGCATTATTTAAATGATTTGGAGGCGCAGTTTCGATGAAATAGGACGAAGATCTGGCGACTCATGTATATTTATCAACAAGGTTCACCCGTTCAAATATTTTTACGAATTATTCATGGGCCCCGTATTCGCGGGCACCGGTGTTTATTGTTTACCCGAGTTTATCTCGAAAACAGCCGCGCGAAATATTCAGTGGCGAGCTTGAATAAAGAGTATAGTTTGTGTGTGTGTGTGTGTGTATGAGTTCTTCTTTTTTTTTGTTCCGCAGTCTGATGAATTATTAATGACCGACGTGCACGTTTTCAATCAGTTCTCGCGCGAACGGTTCCGGATGGGTCGGTTGTAATTTATCAAGTTATTAAATCTAACAAGGTTGGAAACGGTGATCGATGTCGCTGAATCGGCGGCGCCTTTTCGACTCGGCTCCTTCCCGCTTCTTCTCAGATCGTAACGTCGATTTAAAAACGTTCGAACGACCGGAAAAAAGGTTGGTCGATCTTAAAAAAAAAGGCTCGTCGATCTTTCACGTGTAGCGCGAGAGGAGAAACGTAATTTTTTCTTCTATTCGATCATTTCAGCGGGTAATTTCGATCTCGCGTCATCGCAGAGTTTCCATTAGGTTTCCTGCGCCGCGAGAAGAAGAAGAAGCAGCAGCAGCGTCCCAGGAAAAATACTATCATCCCGAAGCGATTATTTTCGGACTTAACGCGGCGTAGAGGGTTCCATCTTCCGCAAACGGAATCCTCTTTGTCCCCCATCCCCCGGTTATTATGTACTTTAATTAACGGAAAACATGGGATGCTGCTGGGGCCGGTTCTTTCAATCCGTTTCTTCCTTGGGGGAGGGGCCCGGCACAGAAGAAAAGGAAACCGGTTGGTCGTTTATTTGCCCCCGGCCCGTATTGCTTTCAATTAAATTGTCCACGAATCTCATTAAACTCTGGCCGGGTACGAACTTTTCTTCCTCGATTCTTCGGTCTCTTCTCCTTTTAACTTTGCTCTCTTTTCCTGTATTTCTTCGTTTTTTTCCCTCCCCCACCTCCTTATTCGAGATATTCTGGCTTTCTTAGTCGTCCCCTCTTCTCGATGCTCGCGGATTAAACGCGTGCACGGAGAGAAAGAGAGGAACAGAGAGAGAGAGAGAGGAGAGGAAATTCGTCCTGACGAATCTCGTGGCCACTCCAAGGACAGAATTGATTAGCTCCGTCGAGCGAAAAGGCGAAAAGAACGGAATCTCGACGATATTCCTTGTCCTTTCATTGGCAGACGAGAGGACTTTCCCGTTTTCCTCGACGACGACGACGTTCTTTTCCGTTTCTTTGCCGACTGGCAATTTGTCCAGCGCCTCTCGCCGCGCCCTTTCAACGCCGCCCTTTTTTCGTATTCATTTATTCCCCTTATTCCCGGCCCCCGTGACGGACACTCGACACCCCGTGTCAAGATGATCCGCTCCTGCCCGCTTCAGAATTCACGCCCACGCGGAAACAAGCTTCTTTGTTCCTTTCACGGACGCGTTGTACGGTGCTCCGAGATCAGGGACCCATCGCCGCATCGCATCTGCCGTTTCGGGTCAATCCCGACCCTCCGAGGACGTCAATATGTACACCAAATTTTCAGCGTCTGCTAACCGTTGGTCTAAATGAGAAAATATGTCATATGTCTTCCGAATGTTCGTTCAGGATTTTTTAAAATGTAGAAAATCTGCGAAATAACTTCTCTCGGGAAGATCAGCTTCGGAGATAGCCAACCCGAACGATCGAAACGTATAAAATGCAAAACCGGATAGAATCCCGCCGCCCCCGGTGTCTATTTCCACTTGTTCGCAGCAGGAAATATTTTGATTAAGCTCGTTGATAATGGTTTTATATCCGTCATCGTGCGTGAAAGCCATTCCCGCCGGCTACAGGTCACGAATTGAAGCGCGGCGAAGGTTTAAATGGGGGAGGAAAATGGCTGAAATTAGAATTGAAATCGCGGACAACAGAGTTTAGCGCGGACGGTAATTAACCGTTTCACGGAACCAGTTTAATAATACTGTCGGCATTATTAATAGTGCGCTGCTCATTAATATTGTGAACATTTAGTAATTGCATCTGCGCAAAATATTGATATTCGGTATCCAAAGGACAGTAATTAAATGAATCGTTGCGTGCTACATGGCTCATTAGTAAATTCAATAGAGCCTCGTCTCGTCGATAGAAGTATGGAGTCGACTAACTGTCGCGTTGAATAGAGATTCCGCAAAAATAGATCGAGCGAACTACGAGAAAATTACCTCTAATATCCAGCTTCCACCATTGATTTCAAATATAATTAGCAAAGTTGAGCAAATGATTTGTTTCTTTTTTATTTAATGCATTGCCAGTTCTAATTGCCTCTCCATGTGAACATAGTTCTAAATGACGAATGAATTTCTGTAATTTTTGCAATGTTTGTCCGCATAAATCGCCGTTATGTGCTGACGATTGGCAGTGAATATTCAATCGGTCTTCCATTTGATTGATTCAAAGCGAATCCCATTTTGACCCGGAATAGCAAAATTGTGGATTAATTATTCAATTTCGGTTTAATCGGATGAACAGCTGTTGTTGTCGTTGCAGTAGGAACGATAGAAAGACGATATGTGTCTGCGAGACGCACCTCAATAAAAATTTTAAGATTACGTCTTTCGCCACGATTTCTGTGCACGGAAAACGCGATGTTTGGCGGCGAAGGATTTGTCAGAAGCGATCGAGCTTTCGATTTCGAAGGAACGATGCTACTCGCAAGCACGTGAACGCGTCCGAGAACGAATTAAATGCTCCTTTCCTTTTTTCTTTTTGTTTTCTGGCACGACGAGCCTCGAGCGTGAAAAGGTCCGACCGGCGCGGCTCGGTGTTCGGTTTGCTCGATTGGACGGCCATTTAACGCTCAATCAGACAGTCATGGCTCTATTGCCTTCCTCTCTTTCCCTCTCGTTCCCCTAGGAACGGTGAATTCTTACGGATTATTTCTGCGCGAGAAACCCAACCACGATTGTGTTCCAACGGGGCGGCCTTCGTTTTCACCGCGTTTCTTTACCTCGTTTTTCCGCCGTGCCTTTCCTAAACTCGATCCTCCTATTTTTCTTTTCCTTTTACGTTCGCCGTCCCCTCCTCCACCGGTGGCAAATTATCAACTCTCTATTTCGTACTGTGTACATACTCGGCAAACTCGGCAACTTCTTATATCGTTCTCCGATAAATTATCAACTTTTTCGCTCATTTCCTCCACGCGTATTTCGTACACCCACTATCATCCCTTGTTTAATCCTCCCTCGCCATTCGTGCTTTGTACAAATAGTCCTTCTTTAATTATATTTTTTTCATTATTTTTTAATGGTACACTGGCAATTTTTTATTCTCTCTCTCACTCTTCTGCTTCTACATTTCATAATCCCATCTTTGATGTGTTTTTCAACGGTGAATTATCTATCCATTTTCTCCATTAGTATTTTCTACCAGCGGTCTTCAGTGAATTCTTTTCTCTCATTATTTTTCAATGGTAAACAGGCAATTTTTAACTCATTCCCGGTCTCTGTATTTCATTAATGGACTGCGGAACTTTATGCATTTATAGCAAAAGTTGGGTAGATGAAATTCGAAATTGTTGAAAAATTTTTAAAACTCCTCTATTAAAATAATTAAGGGAAGAAATAACATTCAATTTAGTTTTCTTGCAATCGATGCAGACAATTTTTATTTCGCATAACTGTCCATGAACTTTCAATCTTCTCTGAACACTATTTTCCAAAAGTGAACAGTCGAATTTCTCCCTGTATTTTGTCCTATCCAGTCTCCGTATTGCGATTAGTCTTTATCATCGAATGACCGATATTTCTGATAAAGTGTGCGCCGATCTCTCGAGTCGAGCAACATCGAGAAATCAAACGAAAAATTCGTGGCGCATTTACGGTGTTCCGGTGGCGGCCGGAAATTGATAGGAGTGCACACCGCGAGAGAGTATCGACGGGAGCCAACCGACGAGAAACAATGGCGTTCGGTGGGCGGCATGAAAGGGGAACAGGAGGACCAAGATGGCCGATGAAAAATTCAACGGAGCACGCCAAGAAAATTACCGAATTCGTGGAGGGGTTTCGGTCCGGGTTGCGTGGGAGGAGAGGGCACGGGGGAGGGACGAAGGAACTTGTCCCGGATGACGCTTGGCCTTAATAAGCCTTCGAGAGTCTCGAATCCAAGTTGCGGGGGCAGCACAACTTGCTCTCTATCCCGTTTCCTTCGACGCGGTTCTTCCTACCCGTGTGTTCCCTGTGTTCCGGCCAATAAAACCTGCGACCGACTTCTATCGCCGCCGCTGTCCCCATTCTTTCGGAACCGACCTCTCCGAATAATAATCGAAATTGTAACATCGGGAAACACGTCGCTCCCTGGCCCGGAAATCGCAATATCCAGGGACCCTCTCTCTCTCTCTCTCTCTCTCTCCCCGATCGGAAGCCGAGAACCCGGGGATACAGGTGCATTCGAAAGTCCATTATTTATCTGCCAAAGGAAATCCTCGAGGATCCCGAGCCGTAAGCTGTCTTTCTCCCTATTTAACGATCTTGCACATTTCCCAACAGTTCTACCCTTTAACTCTACAATTTGCTTTCAATCGTACTCTTTCTCTCGAAGAAATATCTAAGTTCATTTAACCCCTTGCACTACTTTCACGAATCTGACTCGTGATGAAAATTTTGTGCCAAACTTGATTATCACGAGTCGGACTCGTTGTTACACTTCCATGACATGAAGCATATTATTATTATTTATACAAAATTTCTTTCAATCATATTAAATAATTAAATTATTTTCATTTGAATTTCCAAAGAGCTCCATCGCGTGAAGTAAATACGAGCGGGACTATGTAACTCAGTCGTAAGGTGTCGTGTTTCAAATTACGCCACTTGAGCTCCCCCGCTCGTCTCCGTCCGCGACCATTTCCAGGTAGTGCAAGGGGTTAATAAATGTACACGCTGTAGATGAATGGACAACTAGATATTCTATGAGAGAAACATATTTCTTTAAGGGACCAACTTATTTGTGGTATTTCTCTTATTGAAATAACGCTGAACACGATGTAATTTCTTAAACTGTATTTAGTGGTTCGATTCAGGCCGATCACGTAGAATCGACTCTCCCACCCGGCCGGCCAGGGCCTGTCCGGACCTGTTCGGAAGACTGGGGCTACTCTACGTCATCGACTCTCGGAGCACTAGTTGCCCAGGCCCTGATTTAATCGATGTCATGTTCGTGTTTACATACGGTGTGATTTTCATGTTCGTCGCAAAGAAATAGTAGAGCTGACCTAGAATAATAATATAAAATGTATAAAAAAAGCGAGGTCCAATTTGCTCGAGGCCGAGTTTCGATCGATATGGAAGTCAGTCCGAGGAAGGTGCACTCGAGTGGAATTCGGTTGTTTTCGGGGTCGATTCCAGGCCGTCGCGTCGCCTCGAGATCCGGATTCGTTATCGACGGTCCGCCTAACGAACCGTAATTACGCTGAAACTAATCGCGTAAGCAAAGTCTGAGCACGGCTCCCGAGATACCGGTCTCCTTCCTTCCTTTTTTTGTGTGTACACAGCGTTCGCAAAAGGGTCTTAGGTTGAAGGGGTGTGCGCGCCGCCCTTGGCAGACGGTATTCCGCGAAACGGGTTAACCCGACCGGTGCAAAAATGATTTGCACGCGTATCACCGTGTTTGCACGAACCTCTACCACCTTCTCTTCCGAAGAAATCCGTCGGGACGACCCTTTTCTTTTTCTTTTTGTTCGCTTCGTTTCTTCGTTGACTCTCCGCTACACGAGGGTATGCGATCGACACGCTTCCTGTGTTAGCCGAGATCGTCGTGTTCGCAGTCTGATACTCTTCAGAACGAAATAGTGGATCATTATGCAAAATAAAACAATTGACTATAGAAGCCAAACAGCCAGTTCTTTAATGATTCTACAAGTTTGAGAAAATAGTGCACTCTAAATTCTCTTAATGTTCGTCCCGTTTTCAATCCCGTGCCGACTTATCGCGTCGTAAACGTGTGAAATCCGGTCTGCTGATCGTTACAACAATTATTATTTTGAACGTAAAACGTTGAGTGTCTATCGAGTGCTCGGTAATGGATTGTTAAAAAATTGATTGCACGGTTAATCGCCTCGGCCCGCGCGAATGGCGCTCGCATAAAAATAACTAAGATTGTATTTATCATTCACGCTTCGAACGAACACGATTATCGCTCGTTCCTCCAAACGGGGAGGTAAAGGCGCGAAGAATCCGAGTAATTTTTGTCACAAACAGACCGGAGAGTCGATTCGAGGCTCTTTCACCCCCGAATGATCACCGAGCATCAGCAGCGTTCCACCCTGTGTGCCCAGACAATGCGCGCATCTCCAGACAAAACAATTCGAACCGATAATTAGCGTCATTAGCGCAGGGGTGAGCGTTCCTCGTTAAAGAGGGTCGTGGTCATACCGCGGGGTGTACGCGTGTGTGTGGTATGTACGTATGTATGTACGTGAGAGGGGGTTGAAAGAGGGCGGCAGGCCCTCGAAAACCTGCACAATAATTCCGGGATACGGTCCCTCGAACCTCCGACTTTAAATCCTTTTCCGATTCTCGACGCTACTTATCCACGCTGGATTCAACCCCCGCGATTCACCCCACGGGGGTAAGTCCCGATGAAAATCGGGGCTCCGAGCCCCCGCTGGCCTGGAAAATCTCGCGAGCCCTCACGGGACCGCCGAGAGAACTCGTCAGCACACGACACAAAAAAAAAACCCTCGATCGATACTCGATACTTACCCCCCCCCCCACCCTCATCCCCTTTTCCCGTTTTGTTTCTCCCCGTTTGTGCATTTTATTTTTCGATTCCGAACGGTCTCCCGTCGATTCGACCGGGATCTACCGATCCATGTTTCATATTTTATATTCGATATTTGGCGTGACCGGTTCGCGATCAGTTTCGAGCTACGAGACGCAATTAGAGAGGCCGACAGACCGTGATTTTACACGGAACCCCGTCGAATTTCCGAATTTATCACGGGGCTGGAAAAAACGCGGACCTCTGGATCGCTCGAAACGGCTCCGCTTGTGTTTTATTTCAACTCTCAACCCCGAATTCG
The DNA here is from genome assembly GCA_028454225.1 of Lasioglossum leucozonium. Taxonomy (NCBI): domain Eukaryota; kingdom Metazoa; phylum Arthropoda; class Insecta; order Hymenoptera; family Halictidae; genus Lasioglossum; species Lasioglossum leucozonium. The sequence continues at coordinate 13,457,830 of CM052210.1, read as the reverse complement.
ATCTTGCGATATTACACGTGTGAAACACAACTTTATCCATTTCTCGATTGTTTATACGCTGAAACGTTTTCGTTTCATTTAGATTGGTGTTTTTTGTTGAACTTTTTGTTAATTCCAAAGACTCCGTTTAGAAATAATTACGCGTCGCGTATATTATTAAAATAATAAGTTTATTGAACGTTTAATAAAAATTAATATAATAGAAGAAGCTAACACGTGGTGTCACGTCGATTGCCCGGTCGGAACTAACTAGAGATTTCAGATCTAGATGAAACAATCGAATCGCCAAATCGCAGGGCGCCTTTCTATTGGCTACCGTCGAGGCATAGAGTATGAAAAGCTTGCATTTCAACATTTTTAATAGTTCAGCAGATGTTCGAAGGATACTATCCATTTATTTATTCTAGAGCAATAGTCCGCCATTCATTAGGAAACCTGCGAACAGTGCTCCACTCGAAGGTTAGCCAGTCCGCGGTATTAAAAAAGTGCAAAATATTTTCATAAGCTGGTTATGGAAAATCTAGCGCCTGCAATTTAATCTCCTTCGATAACACAGCCGTCTGTAGATTAAAAACGAACGGCGAGCAAAGTGCTGAAAGTGGGACGCGCGCCCCCTTTCCGAAAATAATATTTAATTGCGATAATTTCTGTTGATCTTTCGCCCGGGCAGTTTTCCGCTGTTTTTTCCAGTTGCGCGGTTAATAGGATTACGGGGCGCCAACACCGTCGATCGAGGTTTTTCTTTGCGGAACGAAGGGAAACGCTGTGCCGTGGGTAAAGAGACGCGGGAAAACGCAATTGACTCGTACAAAAGGCGATGCGGACTAATTTATGCGATAGTTCGACATCCCACGCCAATGTTTAGGGGCTGACTGCCGTTTTCCCTTTCCACTGCGTCCACCGGCTCTCCGCTCTCTCTCTCTCTCTCTCGCTCTCTCCCGTTTACCCCTCTCGCTTGTGTTGCGAGGGTTCCGAGGGGGACAGGAGGGCTGGAGTTGTGAATCAATACAAGGGCAGCCCTCCCCCACCGACTCTGCTACCAGCGATGGGTTCAAGACGCTCCGAAATCCTTGCAGTGTTGCTCGAACTTCATAACTTCCACCCTGGTCCTCCAAACAACCACCCCGAAACCCCAAAATTTGAAAAGTAACCCCTTCCTACCGCAACCTGATGTATTTTCGCATTAAACCCATAGATAATTATCAATCTTCTATATATTATTACCTCGCAATTAATGAAATCGTAGAGATAGAGTGTTGTTGCTCAACCAACCGTTATGATGAGGTAGATTGAACGCGAAATCGGTGGGTCGGTAGAATTCGTCAAACCTCCATCTTCCTCCCCGCTCTTCCTTCGTTTATTTTATCTTGATTTCAACGCCCAACGTGTACCTATTTGCGAAAAATATTTCTTCTCCGCATCGCAGTTTACCCGAGTCGGCAACGATTTGTTTACCGATCCATCTCATCGTGAAATAACACGAAGCCTCTCTTTTCGGCTTCTCTTGACGATGATTAAACGTATTTCCCATCCCCGTTCGACTCCGGTAAAAATTTCCATATCGGCCCGCTCGAATTTATCCAGCGAAATACAAGTCCAAGAATTGTTGTTCAGCCTGATCGTATACACCGCGAACGGTGTTGAAAATATATTTCATCCCCGTTCGATCCGCCGTTTCACCCATCGATTTTGTCCGAGGTTACCACGATTCCTTTCGTCGAGTTCTGTTTTTTGTATGTTTTCGCTCTTAATCGACGAGAGGAGCGAGTTTAAGGGTTGGTTTTACCCGTGTAAAAACAACGGCAGCCATGAATCATCTCTCCGGCAACGGATTACAACCCTCCACCCTCCGATCTCCTCTACCCCTGACGAGAAAGCCTTTGTTTCCCATCGCGTAGATCCACAGCCGTAGATCCAGCCGAGGAGTTAATTACGAGTGTTACACGGCTCGAAGTAATGATCGTACAACCAGGACATCAGGCAGTTAATACCCATTACAGGGCATCAGACACCTCTGATAAGTTCTTTAGCTACTGTTGGCCTAATTTGTGTGCGCAAGCAGATACGAGATCGACTGCCGCAGTAATTACCCGTGTTACCGAACTCGGCAGCCCATCGCCAGAAATTAATCGAATTACTTGGAACAACCGTAACTCTCTCCCTCTCTCTCTCTCTCCTTCTCCGAAAAATTCCTTCCTCCATTTCAATCATCCTAACGAGATTTCCCGCGAATTCCATGTTTTACCACTGCTTCGAGGAAAACACGGAATTATTGTTACACGTTACTCTGAAAATGCAAACACGTTTCCGAAAATCCATGGTTGAAATCTGTATTCGCAGAGCGACAAAGGTTATTCTTCAAACAGTGTACCGATGTGGGCAATTCTCGCGAGCTTTGTTCCTCGCGTAGATCGGACGCGTCGTTTGATTAATTTATCCTTTGCCAGGACCCGGCCAGTTTGGCGAATCGCGTGCCGCTCCGGATTTGTCGGGGGAAGGCTCGAGGGCCCGAAAGAACGCGGGGGGTGGCTTCGGAACCCTTTCCTCCACCCTTCCGCAGGATTATTACTACGCTGTCCCAGAAAACACAGCGCGGTTTTCGTTCGCTTTGTGGCCGCGTTATTTATGTTTTCCCTCTCCTTGGGGCAACGCTCGTCAAAGCTGAGAGAGAGAGAGAGAGAGAGAGAGAGAGAGAGACCATTTTTATACAGGGCAAAAGGAAAATTTCACTGTCCAATTTAATAAAGTGTTCCGCTCCCGTCGCGTTTTTAATCAGCGAGCTTCCCCCGGTCGAGAAGCTTCGCACAGATTCGCGTTCTTTAACGCTGATTTCCTGCCGATTAGCAAAAAAATTCATTTGTTCGGGAAATAAACAGCAATTTACGGGAGCATTCCCTTTGAGTTTGCAATTGGACTCCAGCAGGATAGGAAGCTGGAGGGGCTAACAATTGTATGAAATGATATTAATTGGTAATCGATATCTTCGCCAATTACAGCAATAACATGCAGGCGAAACCTTATAAATTTCTATCGAGCGCAGGTTATCAACTAATAAATTGTTATACACGTTCGAACGAGCACGAATGATCAGGTTTGTACCTCGCTATCGGAGTGTGCGCACGGTCTGGCGTTCGGAGCGCGCGGTAGGATGAGCGAACAGAGAACGGCTGGAAAATGACGAAAAAGCTAGTTTCCTGCGCAGCGAAGTCGTCGAAACGAATCGCTGTTTGATTCTGCGGGGGATGCGACTCGGCTATAGGTCTGGTCACGGCAAATATTTAATCCGGGCCCGCCATTAGCCTGACAATGGCCATATTGTGTCCAAGATATCTAGGAACACCGGAGGGAGAGTTCCTCCGAGGCAAACAGCATTCGTCGGCTCGGTCCGAGGCCAGTCCAAACAATCGGCCCGAATAACGAAGCCCTTTCAGGTTGTTTCCATCTCGAGCAGCTCGGCCCCGGCGGCCATAAGCGGGGACACGCCTCGAGCGTCGCCGCTAAACCCATAAGAAAATAAAGATCGCCGATAAAAGCCGTCGTCGTTTTTCCGGAAGGGGTTTCGCCCGACTATATTTACGAATACATCATTCATGCCCTCCGTTGGAACAGCTCCGAGATGCTCCAACCCCTGAGTTAGGCTCTTGGCTCGCGGCAGGCCCGCGCGCATAAACCATCCTCTTCCACTTGGCTTCGGATTCTTGGCTCGAGCTAGTCCTTCCTCCTCTTATTCTTCTTCGTCTTATTCTCTTATTCCTCCACGTCTTCTTCATTCTTACTCGTCAACCGTCTCGCCGCATTGATCCGCCCCCCGAATGACAACAAGCTCGCCACCGTGCCCGCTAATTACCCGGGCCCAGACTCCTTTGTCAAACGTCCGATTCCGCTCGGAAAATTTGTGATTTCCTCTAAATCGTACGATTTTTAGCGCAAATACAAATATTACGTGTCCTCTGGGGCAGTTTCCTGACTCCGTTGAAGCCGGGGGCCACGAAGCCACGCCCACTCAGGGTCTACATAGAGTGTTCATCCGGACCCCGAGTCGATTGAAAGTGGATCAACTGTTTTGAGATACAGATTTTGTACTGCGGTGCGTTACATTAATTCCACCGAAGTCGAGGGCCACGTAGTCACGCCCACTCGGGTCAAGCCACGCCTGCTCCGCACAGAGGGCAAAATTAAAATAGAAATTCCTTCCTTTCCCGATACGAGGAGCGAATTTTTAATGGAATCCGATAATTAATGGCGACGCGTGTAAACCCACACACATTTCCATTTTCTACGGCGAAATCGGTGTTCCTTGTACCAGCCCCGAAAACATAGGAGCATCGTCGAATTTTAATTCCCCGCCAGGGAGAATTGAATTCTCCCTCTGGTCCTCTCCCTCCTCCCTCCCAACCTGCATCGCGGCGCACGATTACATTGCATTTCCGGTGTTACGAAGGGCATCGTCCCGCGAAAAAGCCCCGCGAGACGCTCGATAACGATTAACGCGACGATACTCGTCGGTTTAACGCGCGGCCGACACGCTCCGAACCCGAGCTATGTATCGCACGATTCTCCCTGAACCGAGCCGATTCGATTCGATTCGATTCGATTCGATTCGATCCGGTTCGATTCGATTCGATCCGGTTCGATTCGATCCGATCCGATCGCGCCGCCTATTCAATTCATTCAATTTATCCGTGGAAAATTAAGGCACGCTTAACGCACGGTTATTTTTCCCCGCGAAAATTTCAAACTCTCCCGAGGCTCGTAATCTGTCGGCTTGGGTAGCGATAGCGATGGCTTGGAACCGCTCGCGAGTACGGAACAAGCGCCTATTAAACGTTCCATGTGTTTATCCCTTTCTCACTCGATGGTTAACACTCACTGGTATAATTCGGTCAAAAGTACAATTTTAAATTGATTTTCATTTCCATGGATCAGAATGTTTAGACTTGAGGAGTGAACAAATTTTTCCGTGCATATTTTATATTGTTAATCCCAGATTGTTCTTCCGTTCGTTCAATTTTACGATTGCCTGTTTACTGTAACGAATACTTGGAACTCGTAATTTGTTCAGCGTTGCGATCCGGTTCGATGCCATCGCTACCAGGTAGCAACGAATTATTCGAAGATCGTTCCCGTAACGTTACAACGATCGGGCAAATGAAAATGCAATCGTCGCTGCGATCCGCGCGCGGCCGTGCAATGCACTTCCCGCTCGTATGTTCCGCAGCGATTACTCGAATCCCACCGACTGCGCGTGTCGATAGCCGGCAATTCGTTTCATCCGCCGCGTTTATTAAAATTCGTTTAAACGTCGAGGACCTGAACGCGAACAGTACTTGCGTTGACGATATCGTGTTAGCGGAGCCGTTCGGCGATTCACTCGTCAATAGAAAACTGCTCTGCTTTTACATTTCATTTCCCTTTTTGAATTTTTCATCGGACCATTGCAATCCTTGGCCGCTCTTTCGCTTTTACGGTTTCGAAAAACCCGTTCTATCGGCTGGCCAATTTTTCAAAATCCTCGAATTCATCGGAGTTCAAATTTTCATATTTTTTTCGACCACGAATCGTTTGAGCTCACGCGTCTTTGAACGCTGAAGTCGCCGGACCTCCAAGAAATTCTAGAACTACTAATAGACTGCGCGGTTTATGCGTTCGTGGCAAAAGTCGGCGCAATTTAAAACAGCGGAGAAACTAACGAATAATCGTGAATTTTAATCTGTTCTCTGTATCTTGCAATTTATCCGAACAATTTTCATTTCAACATCTGCTGTCTAGCGATAGATTAAACTCGGTCGCGAGTTTCCAGCGGAGAATCTGTTAACCAAGCTTCTCAGGTGTCGGTATTGGTAAAAGGGGAATCGATAGACCGTTTAACGTCGAATCGGAGATATTCCCAGTAGCGTGTATCAATCGCCAGGACCCGGAGCACACAGTGAAACGACGGACAATCGTTGGGTCGATCGAATAAAGCGCGATGTGCACCGTCGGCCGTAGCTTTTCCCGTTGGTTTTATCGTCGAAGCGCACACTTTTCGCGTTCTATCAGGTGAAACCGGCGAGCGAAGATCAACCCCGGCTAGTTCGATTTATTATTTACAGAGATCGAGGGCGAGAGAGAGAGAGAGGGAGAGAGAGTTACATCCGAGATTTTTCCCACCGAAACGTGTGCCGCCTTATTCCGCTCGGAATAAATTGTCGATATCTGTGCCGGCCATACATTTTTCTTATCGTAATGGAAGACGGATATGGATGCGCGGCGGATACGCTCGCCTGGCTCGGTAGCCGCCGCGTCCCGGTATATTGTGACGTGTTTTCTTTCGAGTTCGCGAAATAAATCACGTTTTATCCGCGTCACGGCGCGCCTCGACGGAGAGCCGTGCGCGCCAGCTGCATAATCAACCGGCTATAATTTCGCTCGCCGGCGAACGTTCGACAAACTGATAACCGATAAATTGATTACCGGTGGTTACATTTTTCAAGGACAGCCCTTCGCCCCGCAATTCCCTCTTTTTCTCGATTCGGTTCAACATAGTTCACCCTTCGAGGAAAAACTGTATTTTTTTACGGTACATCCGACCGATCGAAATTTTGTGGACTCTCAACTACCGGGATTAATGTCCGAGAATGAAAAACTATATTTATTATTTTGTATTATTTTATAGAAATAATAAGAATGAGTTCATCTAAACTTTTAGCCATATTTTTTGTAACATATACCTAAAGAATTAAATTGGTTTAATAATTCCTCACGACTGCGTCAGCACAATCTCAGTGTTCGTAAATTAAAAAGATTAGAACCTAATATTAGTAAACCTAACATTAGCGCTGAACCTACCGAGCTGTAAAAATGACATAATAGGTTGTCTGTTATTTTTATTTATATCGATTATTTGATTCGATTTATGTAATATCTGCTTGGATAAAAAATTGATCATTTCCAATGAAAGCGTGATTGTAATCTGAATACATAATAGTAAAATAAAAAACCAGAAACCGGTGATCTGACCGGCGATGGTCGGTTCAGCGTTGAAGATTATTTCCCTTGGAATAGTCGCAGGAGAAGTAACGCCGAGGGGAAAGCGTTATTGTAATAGCATCGGCAAGATAAAGCGAATCACGAAAGAGCATCGCGGCTGGTATTTGTCGCCGGTCTCGTGGCTTCTTTCCTCGCCGATTCCCGCCTTAACCTTTCCATTTGATTACGCAAGCCGCGGTGAAAGCAACCGACGACCGTCCAATTGTAATTGCGTTGTCCCGCTGGTTTCTCACGTCCGATATTTCCTCCCGCAAAACGTTGCAGACGTTCTCCAACCCCTAATCCGCGAATCCTCGTATCGTTTCCAATTTATCTCGAGTCTCCTATATATTTTTTATTCCTCGTCACGATTTATGGCACTTTGTCGATATCAATTGCGTCGTTTCACGGCGAAGAACAACAAAGAGCGCGGTTAATACGCTGGGATAAATTACAGTTTGAAAGCGTCCGACGGTGGGGGGTAGTCAGCCGCGAGTAAAACGATTTTTTCCTACGGAGAAAGGGCGTCGCGGCGCACACAGGAAAAATGGAAAAGAGGAGGAAAAAGGGGGAAAAGAGAAAAGAGGGAAAATGGCGGCGGCGGCCGGCCGGCGCGGAAAAAGTTTTCAAAGTGAGGCGGAAGGCGCGACGGAAGAGGCGAACAAAAAAAATCGAGTTCCCGACGGCGAAACGCGACAGGAACGGTGAAAAAAATTCGTCGGAACCGTTGTGTTTTGCATACTGAGCAACGGGGATGGGAAACAAGATGGCGGTCCGGACAGGTACTCGGATTAAGTCGAGTCCACACCGGAATGGAAATTATTTCGACTGTTTTCCTTCCCCATTGTTGAAAAATTAAACAATTGTCCGCGTATCAATTTTCTTAATTCGTTTTAATCCCTTCGCCATGTTGAACGTCTGGTACGCGTAACGCGCATAAAATCCGCAGTTCGTTGCAAGCAGAACTTGAAAGAGAGGGAGAACGGACGATTCGCGCGGAGGAAAATGCTCGTCGCCGGCAAATAAAAATCGTTGAACGCGTCTCCATCGTTCTCTCTCTCGGTCTCCCGCGGTCCGCGTCTCTTATCGCCGGCCATTAACGAACACAGCGAGGACATAATTCGCGGGCGCACTAAACAAGACAGTTCCAAAAAGCCGTGCGTACGTTTGCCGGTGACAGTTATGCATCGTGAAACGAATCCGACGACTCGGTGCGCCGGCAATGCGTTGCCAGGCATCTACCGGCGCCATTTTGTCGCGTTTAGGGGCCATTCCGCGTCCGAATGGCCATTCGGAACGTTCGCCGGCGCGGTACGGCCTTTCTTTCGGCGGTGGAAAACGGAGACCCGTTTAACCAGAGCGAAATCGCGTGTCCCGTTCCTCTAACTGTTTTCTTACACTTTATCCGCTCATTTTTCATCGTACGAACACGAGGAACGATCAGGTTTTCAAATCGACGAGCGAACCGGTCGCCATCGATTTCCCCTTTTCACCCGTTACGCGTTTTCTCTCGTTAGATTTTATCGTTGAACTCGTTTGGTCAGCGAAGATTTTCTGCGCGAGCACGATGCTCGCTGTAATCGCGAGAAAAAAGAGATGTAAAGGCGCTCGATCTCCCATGGGAATATAAAATATCATCCGAAGGTTCGGAAGGCCATCGACCGACGCGAAAACGCAGCCGCCGCACTTGGCGTTCCGCAGCGGTTCGATCGCTCGAAACAAATTTCCGCGATGACACAGAACGGCGGGTACCCGTCGTCAAAGGGGGTTGGTCCGGGTGCACGAACTTTCAATTAAAAATTCCCCGAGTGGCGGCGGCGGCGCGGTGCAAGGTTCAGTTTCGCAAAGAGGAGGAATACGTTTGTTCGGCAATTTCGCGGCCTCGAGGGCTTCGACGACGGCGAAAACGCAGATTCTCTCGTGGGAGAGAGAGAGACGGGAGAGAGGAGAGGATTCATAGGGGGTGTACGAAATCCCGTATAGTTGGGGGGCGAAAGAGGGCGGAGAGAAGCTCCGATATCATTACTCTCGACTCGAAATTCCGGCGGAAGCGCATGCAGGTTCTAGCGCGCACTCGGGAATGCGATGCTCTTCGGCTCAGACACGGAACTTGTCTTATGAAATGTCGCAGCTTCCTGTAACCCAAGCATCCTTCCTCCTGACCCCCTTTGCAGCGCTCTGCGCGACCCCCTCCGCCAACCCCATTGTCGCCGGCTGATAACAGCATTCGTCGAGCAGAGCGTGCCGTTAACCCATGACGCCGATGAATTTATTATTCGGAAACGCGGAGAAATAATTCTTTCATCGGCAAATTTTATGTAGAATTCCAGATTAACGGAAATTTTCTGTTCGTGCAGATTCTGTTTGAAATGTTCACCGCGACTCTGACTCGATATTACTGCGCGCATCGAATATTCCGAAATTGATTACAGGGGATCCGATTACTAATCGCGATACCATACCGGGAATAAATAAAGGGAATACGGAGTCTGATCGATCGAATTCCGGGGAAAATAAATCCGAACGGAAACAAAGTTTTCGGGGTTAATCTTGACCCAATTCGTAACAGCTCCGTCTCGAATCGAAAGAAACCGCACCTCCGAAAAGAGGAAGCAGCACGCGAGGGAGTAGCGGACGTACCTAACGTACGTTCATTGCGACGATCGAATTGCTGGCGAGCATGCGAGCGTCGTTTTATCGCGGTTATATTCGATCGAAATCGCGAGGGAGACTGTTAAACGAATTAGTTGCACGCGTGTCTGTGCTTGTTATTGCTATGAAATCTTTAATAGAAAAGTTTTCACAGAATATGAACACCGTGTGTACCGGGTGTCAGAAAAGCATATGTCGCGGACACCGTAGCGCGATTCTACGCCCCCCATTTAGATGAAAATGACGCGAGAAACCCTCCGCAAAATTGACCTTGAAAAAACTAAAGTTTTTTTACCTTGGTATTCACGTTCAACGTCAATTTTGCGTTTCCCTTGTGTCATTTTCGACTAAATCGGTGTCCGCGACATACAATTTCGCGAGACTCTGTACCTATCGATAGTGGATAGATACAATGTATTTCCAAAGGATATCATCGGTACGGTTTTACGAGACGGTGCAGTGCGGACAGAGATAGAGCCTGCGTCGAGATTTACGCGTCGTTTCTCGATCCGCGAAGATAACTGGCGCATCGGGGATGGTCTCGACCATCCCCGCGAACCAAACAATACGATGTTTATTCTCCCGAGGAACCACTTTCGGAAATTTACGAGGGCCCCCGGATCCGGCGAACACGGCCGATGAATGGAATCGAACGGAGAGAAACGGGGAAACTCTCTCTGCCCGGCCACGACTTTCCGCTTGCAATCCGTTGGATCTTGACTTCTCGCAACCCGGCCGGCACTCCGAAACCACCCTCGCGCCCGCAACCGACCCCTATCGACCCCGCAGTTCGAGAACTATTTATGGAAATCGACGCGTCGTTTAACCCCCTCTCGCCACCTGCGGAACAGGGGAGGCGCGCAGCGGTTTAACTTGCAGTTTCCCGCCGCGTTGAAATTATTTTTACTACCAGTTTTTGCGCAGAGTTATGCCGCGGTTGTTCTCGCGCGTATATATTATAATCTGGAAGAATTGGTTGCGCGATCGATATCCCCCGTGATTGGACAATTTTCTGGGAAAGAATTTTCTTCTTCCATTATAGACGTTCACGATGGCGGTTTGGTTGTATTGATTTATTTCCGTGTAGCAATAAATTCGCTGACCATCATCGTTCGGAAATAGATATATTATTGCTCGTTGGAAAAATAAACGTGGACATACATCGTTGTTCGCGTTTTTCGAAAAAGCTGCAACTACATACACTTTAAACGTACACGCGACGGATCTGCGGGGGTGACGGCGGCGGTGGTTTCAGTTCTGGGAGCCGTATGATCGGACGATTCGCGAATTTATCGGGTTTCGATACTTCGGTCTGTTTTCGGTGAATGATTTTTGCGCCGGGAATTCCCTCGGAACTCTTTCCTGCTTCCCGGAGGCGGTGAAAGGTGTTTGAAAAGAAACTGGAGCGATATCGAGATTATTTCTCGTGCTCGAGCCACCCCTTCCGTTTCATGGCCGCAAACTCTCTCTCTCTCTCTCTCTCTCTCTCTCTCTCTCTCTCTCTCTCTCTCTCCCTCGCTCTCTATCCCTCACTCTCTATCGGCCTCGCGTCGATCGAATTCTCGCAGTTTTCCCCGGCCAGAAAACTCCCCCGAAACGTGATCTCGTTTTTCCCGGAGTTTTCGCTTTCGACGAAACGATTTCTTGAACGATTTATACCCGAATCCTAACGACGTCTTTATTCATTGCAGATGCTCTTACCCGGATGAACGAACCTATTCTGACGATCGGAGCACCCTCGTCAACGTTAACAACGAGGCTCGGCCTCTCTCGACGGAGGACCGATGTTTCATAACCGAGCCACGGCTACGCGCCGCGAACAGTTGAGTATCGTTAACAATAAACAATTCACGACCATTAAATTTAGATTGTGATGCTCGCCGCGGCGCGGGTCTCGCTGCGCCATAAAACCAGTCGTTAAACGTCTTTGCAGCCGCGAACTGCATCGTGGCTCTCGTCTCGCAACCAACCCCCAACCCCTTTCTATACTCGTTTCGGATCGCATAATAAGAATAATAGTCCGTTTATTGCGGGAACAGAGTTGCACCAACGAATGCGCTGCAAGCAGACCTTCGTTGTAATTGATTTCGCCGAAGTAGGCGCGCCGGGTCGCGAACGCAGAGGTCTCTTTAGGTCAACCTTAAAGTATATTTCCGTAGGAATTTTTTAACGTCCGAGGGCTGAAATTAAAGGTGAAAGGCTGCACTTTCTGATAGGTGTCTTGCAGAAAAATCACCGAAGCGTTGTCAAAAAATTGAGACAACCCGACCGCCTGTTCGCCTAAAATATCTCGACTTTGGGGGGTCTCCTCGAATCAGTTGTAGAATATGTTACAGTAGGAATTTTTAAACGTTCGGGGGCCCAAAGTAAAGATAAAAGACTGCTCTTCGTGGTAGATTAAAAAAATCGTCCCGACCCTTAGCAAAGGTCATAAAATTACGAGATTCTCCTCGTAAGGGTCGGTGGGTGGCGAGCACGAATGAAAAAACCGTTGAATAAGTAAAAATCGAGTGGACAGGCGGGGAACCGGTGCAGCAGGGGGTGCGGGGTTGGGAGGGTGCGCGAAGTTCGCAGTTAATTTGAATACCGCGGCCCGGTATCCGGCTCGGATAAATCGCGAGCGGACAACGGGCGCCGGTCGCGGTAAAGCCCGGCTCGAAGTTACCGGATAATTTCCGGGGATGTTCGAAATTAAAAAAGTTTACCCTGCGCGGTGCGGGGGAGGAGCGGAGCGGAGAGGAGAAAAGCATGGAGAGGATCGCGGTTCGCGCGTTAATCGCCGGTCGGCTGCTCCTTTATCTTTCGCTCTTTCCCTTTTACGTGCCTTTTACGGGCGAACGACGAAAAGAAAAGGCAAAAAGAGAACACCTCGGAACACCATGGAAACTCGAGCGGCCGCGGCAAGAACCGAATCTGAATTGCTTATCGCGCCGCCAGCCCCTCGAGAGGCTTAACGCGGAATAATCGCGCTTTCAGGCGACTTTCGATCGGTTGAACGCGCTCCGAGACGACTCTCGAGCACCACGGATCCCGTGGAACAGCGCGGCGGCTCTTGTAAACCGGCCTCGAGATCCTCCCAGGAACGATCGACTGTTTAGGGAACCAGTTAGGGACGCCCCCGTGGCCCCCGCCCTTCGCAAATTCGCGTTTCCTCTTCCCCCGAGCGCCGATGCATTCTCTGCAAAGTTTCTCGTTTGCATTTTGAGCATCGACGGCGAGCTCTTTGCGCATCCAGCGAGAGCTCACGAATTTTCTGGACAGAACCTACGTATATTCGGCAAGTGCGAATGCTTCGAGAAAGTTCGAATAATTTCGGCGAGTCGAAAATGCTCCGTTTCAAGTCTCGTCGAATACTTATCGTAAACGCGCAACACCTTGCATTGTCTATTATATCTATTGATACAACGTAAATTCTTTCAGCGCCAGTGGGTTCTCATGAATGTAACGTAAATCACTCGTAGCGCGCACTGGAATTTTAATTGTCCCCATTGATTATGAAATACATTGTTAGTAGAAAATCTCGGACGCGCAGTCGGTCTCAAGGGATCGAGAAAAATAAACAAAGAACAAAACGAGCCAGCTTGAAAACGGCGCGGCGGATGCGGAGAACCGATCGGCTCCGAAAAACAATCGTGGAAGCAGTGTATCGATTACGGGGCGGGATGATCCGATAAAGTTGCAGCGAAACGACCGAGAAACAACGAATAGGAAATCGATCGGAATAAATCGGTGCGGGAAAGGGATCGAATCTCTCTCTCTCTTTCTCGGGGAAAGAGAGAAATGGCGATCGGTTTCGGATCGATAGGGGCCGCGCGTGTGTGTCCAGGGCTAATCAATTGTCTCGAGGCCTGTCGGTAAAACGCTCGGACAAACGTCGCTATTCCGCGGGCAACGAGGCAGCTCGCGAGCCAAACTAATCCTCTTTTCGTTGGTTTGAACCGGCTATACCCGGCACCAACACTGGCATCAAGCAACGGGAACGGGAAGCAGGAACAGGAACAAAACCGTCCGGATGAATGGCGGACGGTGTAACGCGTCGATCGACCGATTCGGTGATTTCAACGGGCGCACTACGCGTAATCCGGTTGTTTCCCTGCTGCGAGGAATTAACGGCACAGAATAAAACAACCTCGAGACATTCGTATGACTCCCCCCTCCGCGCATGCGCGATAGTTTACGGGATTTCTTCGATCAATATTTAATTTATCAATCGCGCGGTACGGCGCCTCTTCTCGATTTTGGCTGGGGCAGCTTCGATTCGATGGTAAAAACAACTTAGGCGGAGACGATAAAAGCGTACGATCCAGTTCTCGACAATTCCCTCTTTGCTAAAACGTGAAATTAAGAATATCGCCGTCGTAATGTTAAACGAACTTCAATATACGGAGTGTTTCCTACTTTTCCGGCAAGTAGGAGCATGATCTACAAGTGAATATAAGAAAAAAATGTTATATGAAGTTTGTTTATAAATGCTCTGTTACAATATTATAGGGAAATATCGAATGTAGCCTGAATAGGTTTAGAACAGCAGATTTAAAGCTGGATAATTAAAGTCCGCACCTATTCAGGATACATTCAATATTTGTCTATAATATTGTAACAAAGCTCATGCTCCTACAATCTTGCCGGAAAAGTAGGAAACACTCTGTATACTATTTGTCGAACAACGAACGCACCGCTCCGTTACATCTACAACGACAGGAATATCTTTGTCCTTTATAAGTTCCCGCGAGAAGATGAATATATCGAAAAGTTTCTCTTGCTGTGTGTACATCCCATATTGTTGGCTAACATCAGCATACACGAACAACAAAATCTTTTTTAATGTTTCATTATTCCTTAAGCTTCCCCTATCTTGCCATTGATACTCTTAAAAACTATGTGCTCTGAATTTGCATCGAGCGCGTTGATCGAAAACGAGACGAACTTTCCGGACAACCGAATAATTTATCCCGTTGTTGAAACATTGGCTGTTGTACAATTGCGCGAAACGAAGACGCCCAATGGTAACAAGTTGAACGACCGACCGAAAGTTGGAGAAGGAAGAAGGTAAAGGACGAGTGTCCTGGCTGAAGCTTGTCGCGTGGGTAGCGCGAGCGCGCGCGCCTGTCCCCATTGAACACGCGGAATTAACCGAGCGCGGCCCTCTTTGCCAGCCGCTTAATTAACACCTTATTGTTATCGGCCGCGAAGTCTAGCTCGGTGAAGGGTGGCGGGGAGAAGGGGGCGAGGTTGGTGTCCTCGGAGCCGGCAGCCAGCGCAGCCATTTTTCTTCGCCCTTTTCCGAGCCGGGAGAGGAACTCGGTTTCTTTTGTCCGCTACGTGTCGTCCGCAGAGGCTTCCCTTTGCGATAAAAGAGAACTCGCTCTCTTTCCCGCTTTCTTGCGCTCGCGTCTTCTTCTCTCTCTCTCTCTCTCTCTTCTTGTCTCCCCACTCTTCGACCATTATCTTCGATCGACGGCGGCTTCGATTCCGTCCACAATGAACCCGCGTACCGAAAGATAGGCCCCCGCGATAAAAGATTCCCCTCCCCCCGCGATCCGACAAGAGCGGCAAATCGAAATGGCGAATCAATTATCTTGGTAGCCGAAGAGAATCGGCCCCCGAGGGCCGCCCTTCAGTTCCTTCTTTCGCTTGGAAAGGTGAAGTCTCCCGTAGCGGTACAGAAATGCTCGCGAAGGATGCGCCTTTGAGAACGTATACCGGGTGCGGCCGAGTAACATGTGCGAGCCGTCACGAGGTGATTCCTTGTGAGAAAATAAGAGAAAAATATGTGGGGGATTTTTAAAACTAAATTCCGTAGTTAAGAGGTTAATTCTAGCCCTCGGGAATGCAAGACGAAGAAGAAGAAAAGGCGATGCTCGTGGAACTCGCGCGTTGCTTCGCTGCAAGCACACGGCGTCCCCCGATAGAGGCGCATGCAGCGAGGCACGAGCGCGAGCGGGAAATGGTCCGTAGCGTAATAAAATCTCGAACGTCGTATTTCTATCTCGCCTATCCTCTTCCATCGTGTTCCTAAATCGATGCAAAGCTTTCGGGAGGCGTCTTACGGCGAAAAGTCGTCGGCTAAGTCGTCGTCGGGAGTTGCCCGATATAAGAGGGGACTAACCCGTATTTGCTAACGCGCGAATACATCATCCGGTTTCGGGGCTCGAAAACCGTCTCAAGATTCAGGTGGAGCGACAAAACCCAATTTCCACGATCCATATTCGGCTTAAACACATTAACGGGCCTGCAGCGGAGCGGCAGCAAATATACAGCCCGCCGTTCCCCGAGCTGCTCTCTCTCTCCCCATCTCTCTCTCACTGGCTCTCCCGCTATCTCTATCCGCGTCTGGCGAATCCTCCTCCGCCTTCCAGGTAACTTCCAGGGAAATGGAAGCTGGGATAGAGATTACTCTTCCTGTTGGTTCACTGGTGCGCTTTGATTTTCTGCCGGGATTTAGCGGAACGGGACGCGCGAGAACCTCGGCTCCTTTGTTCCATTAAATAATCGCTAGCGCGGCCTGGTCGCGAGCGACTTCGCAACGTTTTCCGCGTGTAACGTGACGCTTTTTCCCTTCCCTGTGCCCTCCGTTTGTCGGTCCACCCACTGGACCGTTGCGTAACGAGCACGTTACCGTCCCGAGGAAAAAAAAGCACCAACCCACGAAGAGGTGCAACGTTTTCGGGCAGCGGCGAGCCAGATCTTGCACCTTGTAGAATAGAAATTTTAATCCGCTTCTAACGACGACGATCATGACGACGACGTCAAGAAGGCTCGGCCCTCGCGCGCCGCTCGCGTTATTATTACACAGCTATCGATTTTTAGACGCTCCCGCGATATTTCTGCCTCTTCGTCTCTCGGTTCTTTGATCTTCATTAACCCTAGGGAAATGAAGTTTACCGTGCAATTACTTTCCCCCGGCCGCGCGCTGTTTCTGGCAGCGATTCCGTCCAACATCCCCGAACAGATTCGGTACCGTACCGTATCGGCGCTCTCTCTCTCTCTCTTTCTCTCTTTCTCTGCCAAGTCCTACCTGCGGAACGCGCGTTCACCTGAAGCACGACGCCTCGAGGGTTGCGCGCCTTCCGTTTTTCATGAATTAAACTTTCCCCGCGCTTTTATCAATTTAGTTGCAAAATGAACAGACGTAAACGTTGATTGAATCACCGCGCGATCGTTAAGGCCAAGTCGGCAGCACTTTGGCCCTGATTGCGAGGAACCTCCGAGATTCTGTTCGCCCCGAAATTATTTCATAACACACAGTCTTGTACCAGAGGTGAGGAATCTTATTACAATTAGAGGCCGCAATTAAATTTAGCTATTAACAAAGGAGGACGTTGTAATCTTTAATATTTCTCTGTTGGGATTTTTGCTTGTTTAAGCATTCCATTAATTCTCAAATCGTCGTAATCTATATAATTAAACGTTAATACAAGAGCCAGCTTTTACGTAGACCGCACAAGAAACTCACGGAAGCCGCGCGTTCTCCGCTTCTGGTCTGTACGGTGATTTCCGGTTGATCTACAGCGCCTCTTGACTGCGTACGAAAACCGAATTTGTAAAATTTCGAATTTTTCGACGGTACAAGTTTATTAAACGTGGTATAAAGTTTTCGGCGCTACGATTCGATCTATTACAATTTTGTAATATTTGTCCGTGCCAAACACAGCGTTTAGACTAGGAATGAGCATTTACTGTAGCTATTTTATGAAATCTAACAAGTTTATTATTCGTAATTTTAACGGAAAGGATTTTTATTGGTTTCGTCGTTTCGGTAATTTTTTGAAAATTAGCCGGTCGTTTTCGCGTTCTCGGACCGATCCGTCCAAGGATGGATCCCCTATTCTGCAGGAGTCTATCATTGTTCGAGCGATATCAGCGCTCGCAGGATGTTCGCGCGGGTTCCTCGACGTTCAGCTTCCGGGCCGCAGCTGGGCAAAGGTAGAGTCGCGGCTCCGGAAGGTTAAGCATAACTAAGCCGGCTTGATCCGAGACGCGACCCCCGAGGATTTCCTTGCACGACCGAAATTACCAGCCTTTCTAGTCATCCTCTAAGCCTTCCGCAGCTCTCGATCCCGACGAGATCGTCCCGTCGTCCCCGGAAATTCCGCGAAAGAACACGTCTACCACGGCCGCTTTTATTCTCGTTCGTTTGCGCCTCTTAATCCCCCGTTCGCTACGCGCCGCGCCGTTTTCATGTCGAGCTCTCTTTCTCTTTCTCTCTCTCTCTCTCTGCTGATCGGCCGAGATCAGGATCATAAAAGAATCCTGATCCTCTTCTGCTCCTCTGGAAACAGCGGTTCTCCGCCGAGGATTTCGTACTTGACGGCAATTTTATGCTCGTTACGTGTCTCCGAACGAGGATCGATCACTGGAATTATCTTTTTTCTGATCCGATAGACTGTTCTCTTTTCCTGCTGAACTCTTCTAAAACGCGCTGGAAATTTCTACATTTATACTGGTGGAATTAATTCGGGACACTTTGAAATTTTTACTTAAAAATTTATTCAAATTGTTTGACGCATAATCGTTTATATGTTATATTCTAATAATTATTTTCTAATTTTAGGGCGCCGTTTATATTAAAAGATGAGTTAAAAAACCCTCATTTACAGCCATACTTTTAATATACGATAAAAATTACAATTTCAATAAATCAAAGGAGGTAAAAAAACAATTAATATTTCGTTGAATATCCTTTGCTTTTTATTTATATTTTATTATCATCCGTTGCAACGTTTAGAAAGTAACAACACTGTTTAAATTATTTTAAATAAAAATGTTAATATAAACATTGTAGATTACAGTAAAAATATTACGGTATCAGTTTAGCATACCAGAATATACAATATGTACCTATATGTACATACGTATATTGCGCTGATTCTCGATGGATTTTTCAAAATATCGGAGTCCCTCAACGACTTTAGAGTTCTCGGTCCCGTTTCCGAGGAAGGAAACGTAGGTAGCTCTCGATGCGATCTCTCGGAAGGTAGTTCCGGTGGGAGGAGGAGGAGGAGGAGGAAGATGGGCGATCGCGGGCAGAGTCAACAGTCGTTCTCTTCCATCGGTCTTTTAATCTTTATCCGCGACCCGATTGATTCGGTACGCGCTGGAGGATGCGGAAGAAAAGGAATCGGCGATCGATCCGAGAACCCTATTCTTCGGCTTCGCTTCGGAATAAGATCGAACAATGCCGTGAATTTTTATTACGTTCTGCCTGGCAACTTGTCCGTTTTATTGTTGCTACATCGCCTTTATTGTGCCGTGGCGGCTGCACGGGAAAATTAGACGATATTGCCTGTAACGATCGCCGCATAAGATCTTCCGAGCAATATAATTCCGCCGTTACACGCCGCTGACTAGCGGTAATTAATTCGACTAAGAAATCCAATCTCCATCATTATAAAATAAATATTACGGATAAAATTAAACATTAAAGATAATTACTATACAAAAAATAGTTGGCACAACGAATAATTGTTGGTTGTACGAAGCTCCTTAAATGTTTACAATATTTAACAAATGGGTCCGCGTAGAACCTGATGCATCTTCGAGCTCTGTTTTCTCTAAAACAAAGCCCCAAACGAATCAGAGGGATTCAGGGGTGAGGGAGAGGGTGGTTAGAAAAGCAATTTGTTAGCGGGAGGAAAATATTGGTGAGTCCGTAGGGATGACTGGCGCCATATTGTCTGGCAGCAGCAGCCATTCGAGAATCGGAGGACTTCCGGGGTGGAGGAGAAGGGTGAGGGGTGTTCGCACGTCCGCCATTGAAAAGGAATTTCCGAACATCGGGACAGGGTGTGACGGAAGCTGGCGATGGGTTGGCGATGGGTAGACGGGGGTAGATGGGTTGGGAGAGCCGAACGAACGGAATATTAGACGCGGTGCTCTCGCGGCGCAATTAGCGGGATTCCGCGTGACGCCGAGCCACCGGAAATCGAACCGAAGCCTCGCGCATTAGACTTTAATTAGACGCAATACGTCGGATCGATAACGCCGCCCGGCCATCGGTGTTCTCCTTCCCTCCCTCCCTCCCTCTCTCTCTCTCTCTAGCTCTCTCCCTCATTCTCGCGTCTGTGCCTGTTAATCCGTTTAACCGACCGACGCCGGAGAGAGCTCGGTTATCGATTAATTAATATTGTTACCTTTAAAGAAAAACTCGCTGAAAAATTGCGCGGCGACCGCCGCCGTTGCAACATGGCCGAGAACCCTCCACGCCCCGTCCTCGATCGCGATCCCTACGTATAATTCAATTCTTTCTGTTCCGCCAGACAAATATCGCGGCTTGCTAAACGCATCGCGCTGTCTGAATGCGGCCCGAGAGATTCAATTACTTACGGAAGGTTGGTGTACCTAGAATTTGTAACAAGTGGGGCGCGTGTGCGTGAATTCCGTTCGTATTCTATTATTGTCGAACAAATTGTTGTATCGTTTATAGAATCACGAATTAACGCTGCACCTACCGAGTCTTTAAACTTTGAAACCGCGGGAAAATCTAAATAGATTACATATAATCTAATCAATTAATTTTGAAGTTTAATGTAACATGTTGCCATTGTAAAGATAAGAATATTTAATTTAATTTAATAATATGGATGGAATTAAAACTTTAAAGTAACTGGTACATAATGCTGTATAAAGATGAGAATATTTAGTTTAATTTAATAATATAGATGGAATTAAAACTTTGAAGTAACAGGCACATGTTGCTGTATAAAGATGAGAATATTTAATTTAATTTAATAATACGGATTGACTTAAAGCTTTGAAGTAACAGGCACATGTTGCCTCATAAAAATGACAATATTCAATTGATTTAGACTTTCCGCAGTTCTTATTGTGATATGTGCTCAAATATTTATTATCTCATCTCGCAATTTCATCTTATAATTTCAATAATCTTAAAATAAAAAATCTAGAACCGGTGGTGTTTGACCAGTTTATCGTTGAAGCGCGTACCTATACTCAGTCGGCTCAGCGAAGATAAACAACTGCGCGTAACCGGAAGTTACATTTTCTCAGATAGTTGGCGGGGGATGCGCGCGGCTGTCTCATTGAACGTTAGGGTCCTCGCGGAATTCCGAGATACGGAACGATCGATCGAGGGGAAATTTCGGCAGCCATAATAATTCTCGTTCGGGATTGGAATTTCTGTTGAGCTTGTAATCGCGGCTGTTCTATCCGCCGCGTTGTCGGCAAATGGAAACGATCGGTGCGGCGCGACGCGGCGATGGCGCGGCAGAGCGCGGATCGTCGACCGATGAATAAATTGTATTTAATCGACGACGCGACGGGTGCCTTCGCGTCGGCCCGGTCGACGAGAGAGCATCGGCGAACGTGGCGCGGTAATTGATTACGAAATAATTAATTTCGTGGTGGCGGGTCGGTCGCGTGTTTTTCAGCATCTCTCTTTGGCCGGGCGCGCGCCGGGGAACCAGGCTCGAAATTACGCGGCCCTGAGGAATTTCATGTAAAATCGTTGGTTCGTGGTGGCCGCTCCGCGTCGCCCGATTCCAAATTATTCGGGGAAACAATTTTACCGTTCTCTCTCTCTCTCTCCTGTCGGAACGTTCCCGCGGGAACGCCGGCAGGTTATGAAATTAAAACCGTAAACAGCCGTTAAAGCGATCCCCCATCGACCACGCAGGTATCGCGAGTCTATTCCAGCATCAAACCTCTCCCTGTTCGAAACCTCTCCAGTTTTCTGTCAGCCGAAAACGTTGGCGATCGTTGAAACGTAAACTCGGACTCTCGAGACGCGCTTCGCTCGAAAACAGAAGCGAAACGTAAACTCGTCGCAGCATGCACCGGCTCCGAATAAAATGGGGATCTTATTAAACTTCGCTGAACTCTCGAGAACTTCAAACAATCGCGCGCGCGCACCTCCGAGCGTATAAACATCCGCTGTAACAAGGTTAATACCAGCCACGCTCTCTCCGCCTCCACTCTGACCGTTTACAACCGGCATAAATATTTGTTCGATTCCGGGACCCGAATCCGGCACGACTTTCCGAAATAGAAGATTCGATCGATACGTTGATCGGCGTTTTGTGTCCAACTTGCAACCGGACAACCAATTTTTTTCGCATCTCGCGAATCGCTGCGATTCCCCGTTGCTAGAAACCGAAGCACGATCATCTCGATGGATTCCGAGGGCCGCGGTAAATTTTTCTCGCGTCTCGGCTGGACGGCAAAATGGAGACCGAGTGGAAACCCAACGCGACGAGAGCGGTGGTCGCGACGCATCAAAGGTCGGGTTACGGCGGAAAAGCGACCCCCGTGCAAGCCACTAATTCAAATTGGCAATTTTGAGATTTCGCGCGGGCGAAACGGAGATTCTCCGTCGCGAACCCGCGGCTCCTGCCCTCCGGCTGGAAATTAATTTCACCGGTGGCCGCTAATTTTATTCGGGTGTCGCGAGACAAGCTGTAATCGCGTTACATCGCGTGTAACGTGTCCGAGCGAACGACCGCTCCAGACGGCGCTATCCCCTTTTCCTTCTCGCACCCTCGCCACCGTCCAGGGAATATTCAATTTTCCCGGGAGACTCCCGGGTTTTGTTTAAGATATTTTAAACGCCCGCTTCGGTTCGCTTTGTCCGGTCCGATCGAATTACGCCGCTCCGCTCGTTTCCCCTAAAAACCTCTCGTCATTTTTCCGCGCAATTATTTGTGCGGTCGGGAACCTCTTCGGAAATTGAAACTTTCGTGGACAGACTCGGAGGCAGACGCTGAACGTTCATCGATTTATCCTTCGGACTGGATTGCAAGTCGGCCACGATTATCCTGGATAGGTTTCACATTTACCAATGCGATTCCCGATGCTGAACGTTAATAAATTTATTTTTGAGACTGGATTGCAACTCGTTCACAAGTATCGTGGATAGGTTTCACATTTACTAATCCGATTCTCGACGCTGAACATTAATAAATTTATTTTTGAGACTGGATTGCAACTCGGTCACAATTATTGTGGATAGGATTCACATTTACCAATCCGATTCTCGACGCTGACCGTTAATAAATTTCTTTTTCGGACTGGATCGCGGTGACAATTATTCTGGATAGGTTTCACATTTACCAATGCGAATCATTCACTGCTAGCAATTTTTTAGGCGAGCAACTTTCTACGAGCGCAGTTCCGAACAACGCGTTGTTGTTACAGAACAGGTTCCCGAACGCAACGTTTATTATTTGGTTAATATTTTCTGGAGCCGAGTCGCCCGCGGGCTCTGCGTCACGCGTCGCATAATGGCCGGCTTAACGTGCTCTCGTTTCGATTCTAGACCACCGTACCGCGCCGCGTCGGTTCTCGCACGACACCGGCCGATAATAATGATAAAGAATAACAATGGCCGGCCGCGGCGCACATTGTGCGCACTTGCGAGCCCGCCGGAGAGAGGATATACCTTGAAGAAACGTTTATTCCCGGCCGCGAACCTTTGTGTCGCGCTGGATATTAAGCCGCGAAATCAACCATTTCACCGTCGTGAAATTGGAGAACCGGGATTAGAAACGTAATTCAACGGCCGCCGCGCCGAACCTAACTGTATTCCCCTCGCGCTATCCGGAAATATTAAAAAATTCAACGTAACTTTTGCGATCTTTGCTAAAAAAAATTTATCCGTCTTGATTCGTCTAAAAAATAGTGTACTTATATTCTCCTAACACTTTTACCGTTTTATCATTTAACAGTCGCCCGCTTTACCGAACACGTCGACGGCCGTTTTCATGAGCACCGGATTTACATGAACTTTCCGAGAGGGTCAAAGGTGAGAGGTAAAAATTGTCGCACCATTATTCACAACATTGTTCGCATTATTAACCTCATTGGTATCCAATCAATAGCGGATTTTTATGCAAAATAAAACTCTTCTTCGAGCGATTGTGGGTAGCAACAATTCCTTTTTTACACTGGAAACAAGATAACACTCAGACGTTTCTAATTTTTACACTGTTTTATATTTCACCTAGAGAATTTCTTCATAAATGCATGAACATCCGCAGTCTGTTGATCAAATTATTAAACATTCGATTGATTTCATAGAATGAACGAAAACCATATACAAAACGGAATTTCTCTCGCAAGAAATGTTTAATCGTCGAGTCGAAAGGGCTCCGATGGCAAAGGGTCAACCGAGACGCTCGAATCTGGTTTTTCGGCCGCTCGACCACCTCGGAAGACGATCTCAGGACTCCCGCGAGGTCTTTGAAGTCGAGGACAGACTGCAGCAGCGATGCTATCCCATTTTCAAGGGATCCAGAGGCTTGCTAACGAAGTTTTGGGCGGGGGTCGAAGTCGGGCGGGCCAGGGTTCGTGGCTCCGTGTACTAAGGTCTTCAACGGCTCCATCTCAGCCACTTCGACCGCGCGAGACATGCTCCGGGTCTATATCGGCTTATCAAACATTCAAGTTTCACAGTTCATTTTCGTACGCGGCGACGACCTATCGTTTGCACATCTCGCCATTACGCGACTGCATTACGACTAATTGGAAGCGGCCCGCGAGCTGTGCTACTGCCTAATTAAACTGGCTCTGTCTACTCGTACGGAGCGGTGTGTTTAACCGGAGAAACCGTGCGAGTCGCGAAAAGACGGCGAGAAACGTCTGCTGCGTTCAACACGCGACTCTCCGCCTCGACGTAAGAAACGTTCTCGCATCGATTTCGGGTCCTTCTGACGATTAAGTAGCAGCACGTAAGCACGTGACGTGTTGCAATTCGCTTGGAGAAAAGTCAAATTAATTTCGTACTAAATATGTTTCGTTATGTCGATCGTAAAATGTTAATAATAAATTTCCAGTGTTATTGGCGCTACGGTTCGGTATTGTTTTCCAAATTAAATAGTTTTATTTTATATTTTCAAAATCACTAAATATTTCTTTGTCGCACAAATAAAAATAATATCCAATTAAATCTATTCTAACTACAATTGAATGTTAATATTTGAATTTACATGAATTGTAATTACGGCGTATACTCCAACATGAAGTAATACTCGTATTGACGGTGAAGCCGTCCGCCAAAGAGTGCGATTTATTGTAAAAAGACAAAGGTCGTCACAGACTGAGCATCACCTGAAGAGTGACCACTCAGCTAGCTTATAGTCACGAGGACCCCCTGTTGCCAGTATCCTATTTACCTGACGATACACTCCCGTGGGTTTTCCCCGAGAAGGGTACGCGTCGCGCTCTCGAACCGCACGCTGCTTAGTCTCAACATTCCTTAATTTGATATTTCTCACAGTACAATTTGCTCCGCGACTTCCCTTCGTGAAATCGTTCGAATATTTTCTAAACGAGTCGCAAAACATTCCAACAGCGAAGATGCCGGTGAAATCGTTTAAGAAAATTTAGTTCTCCACGGAAAATTTTCACGATTCTTCTCCGTGCGGCTATCCGTCTTTGTCGACGCCTTCCCGGCTTTGCCAAGGCTTTCGCCGCGCTGATCCGTGGATCAAAAAGCCCGGTGGATCCCTCGATCGTGGAACGCGCGGGGCGTTCAAAGGCGCGTGGCCGGATTATGCGGGAGTCGGGTCAACTGCGGCCCGACCGGATCCCGGCCCGGATTTCCTTTGATACCGAGACAATAACGTCGATAAAAATGGCCGGTCGGCGACGTGTCAACAGGTCGATAAAGCGTTGAAACGCGGCCGCTGCAAATATTTGAGTACCCGCGCCTTTCTCGTCGGCGGCCGAGCCAAGCCGAGCCGGGTCGGGTCGGGTCGGGTCGGGTCGGATCGAACCGTGCGGAGCTGCCTGTTCAGAACCGAAACTAGTCGAGTGTGTGCGTATGTCGGTTGTTCCTTTTTCGACCGGAGCACACAATTTCGTAAATATGGATGTCGCTTTGAGAACCCGACCCGACCCGACCCGACAGAGGAATTGCGAGAGAACCCGGGTGCCGAGACAATCTCGCGCCCCGGTTACATCGACCGTATATTGACACGATGTTGATGCTGTTGATGCTGCACAGCCTACGATGGATGTTACGCGTTCGTTCCCAGTCAAGTCCGACGGGGACTCTTCGCCTCTTTGTGGATCAATTAGCGTCTGAAACGACCGGCTCGAAGGCGCCTCCCAGAGAGAAACGTCGGACGACATCTGCCCGCGATCCCTATTGGTCGTTTAGTCACCGACGTCGTCGCTAACGAGGAGAGAAAACTTTTATAAGGGAACGCCTCCGCGCGCCAATTACCGATTTTCGTGGATACGTACGTACACTCGCGTTCAAGATTCTCGAGGAACTCCGCTTGGAAAACCGAAGTCGAAGACCCGTTACGAAAGTACGAGTCTCGCGAGTGCTCGAGCGCCCTTAACGCATCACGTACCGGTGACTAATTCGTAATTTTTAAAAGTCCACCGTCCGTACCTGAAGACCTTTTAACGGATCCTCCAGCAACAACAACGATTGCAATTAAGAACCAACGCGTGTCACCACCATTAACGTCGTCTAATAATTTCGCTTGGGATTATAACGTAAACGAAGATGTCTAAGCGCCTATTTGGTACCGCACAATTGTTGAAAATCCTATCACAGTAATCGCGCGATCCCTGTCCTGGGTCTTTATCCAATGACAAAACTTCTTTATTTTTTATTATTTTTTTATGGAACT